>PVKU01000946.1:0-367936 GCA_004027475.1 Anoura caudifer
GCCATTTTTTTTTTGGGGGGGGGGTCTGGTCATAGCTGTTACGTAGTGAGGGGCAGAGCCTTCGATGTTCCCCAGGGCAGGGAAGCCCAGTTGCTGGTTAGTGATGCTGTATGTGGGGGCGGGGTCTGAGAGGGAACAATGGTGCTTGCTCTGCTCTCTCTTGGATTCCAGTTCCTTCTGCCGCTTCCTCTTCACCTGGATTATCTGTGCACGAATGTTTGACCACCTAGTCAGCCAGCCAGCTGCCTTGCGCAGCCTCACTGGGTCTGCACCATTGCCACCCTGTGCCTGGGGTCTGTTAACCACTGCCTGTGCACCTGGGGTCTGCTAGTCACCTCCTGCAAGCCTGGGGTCTTCCAGCTGCTGCTGCTTATGCACCCAGGTCGGCCAACCTCCACTTTTTCCTGCCGCAACTCCACCCCTCTTACCAGTCTTGGTGAATGGTTGTTGCACTTCTGTACAGTTCAGTTTTCTATCAGTTCTGGTTGTTTTCTTGTTTCTAAATCTTTGTTGTCTTTAATTTTCGTCATGTGAGGAGGCACAGTGTGTTCACCTATGCCTCCATCTTGGCCGGAAGTCCCTATTGTTTTATATTTGTATCTAGTATAGCAGATTCCAGTAGGAAGAAGAAAAGGGTTTGGGTGTGTTTTTTTTTTAAGACTTTATTCTATGCTAACAAAATATGTGTTTCTTCTTTTGAGCAACAACAAACTTCTCCCACAGTTCCTCTGAGGTAGGTGGTGGCAGGTCAGCAAATTTTCCCTCTGAGATGTTGGGCCTTTTCCTTACTCTGAGAGTTTGAAACAGCAAAGCTACATCTGGTATTGAGGACTCCTGAGTGGGAGCGGCTATGAATGAAGTAGTATGCTATCGTTGCGGCTTTGCAGTGCTACAGACATACTAGTCTGTTTGGGGAGAAGCGGTGAGGCTTATGAAAATCTGGGACCACTGACCAAGCCAGGACTTTTGTCCCATGAATCAGAGCCTTCTTATATTGGGTTTGGTTGCAGTTCCTGTTGGGCTTCAGTGTGATACTTTAGAAACCTAAAGTGGTGTTTGGTGGTTCTTGGGCTGCATACAGACACTTAAACAGGATCTAGGTTGTTTTGAACTAGTATTGATCATAGTTCATGTTTGTTCTTCAACACGCACCAGGTGAGGGGATCTGTGGGCATGATTTTTGGACTCAGCAATAGTAGCAATGTCATAATAAATGGCTATTTATGGGTTTTAAGAAATATATCTAATTTGCCTTAGTCCTTAGCTATTTAAAACAATTATGTGGTGACCAGATGTTTACTTGGTATGCAGTCTAAGTTTGAACACCTGACCTCAGGACCATGCCTTCAGTTAACTTTGATTGCATTATGCAGCATAAATCCCAACGGTATAGTAAGGAGTCTATTCATGATACAGCTTTTGGCTTTCAGCTCAGAGGAGGCAAAAGTGCAACTTTCTTTGGTCATCCTGAATCCAAGTTCATCCAACATGAGCCACCTCCACCACACCACTGAAATTTGACCCCAAAGATCCTGAGGTGCACCAGTGGGGAAGTAGGTGCCATGTCTGCCCTGGCTCCCTAGCTCCCTAGCTCCCTGGCTCAGCCTCCTGGGTCTGTTTTCATTGTTTCTAGGTCTTTTCCATGACAGAATCAGGAAATAGGTATCTTTTAGAAAACAAGGGAAAATAGTATATAGGTATAAGGAGAGAGATACCATATAGATATAAAAATACAGATATTTCTAATGCAAATATTTTTTAAAGATCTTATTTTTTATAGAGGGGAAGGGAGAGAGAAAGAGAGGGAGAGAAACATCAGTGTGTGGTTGCCTCTCACACACTCCCCACCGGGGTCCTGGCCCAAAACTCAGGCATGTACCCTAGACTGGGAATCAAACTGGTGACCCCTTGATTCCCAGGCTGGCTCTCAACCACTGAGCCACACCAGCCAGGGTTCTAATGCAAATTTAGGATTAGAATTTTTATATGTGTATGTCTATCCTAGTGATACTTGTATAATTACTTGCCTTATTCTCTATATAATTGCTTCAAAATAACAATAGCAGTATTAAATGCTAAATACAGAAAGGCTGAATGCACAGTAAGTTTTCTTTGCGAATCTTTGAATCCTTAGGATATATGTCATTAGGGATATAGTCAAAATCCTTTGAAAGATAAAAGAAAGAGAAAAGTAGAAAATGTAAAATAAGATAACAGACATCACATTAAGCATGTTCAATTGTGAGAGTTGTAGACTTTATCTTTTTTATTTTCAAATAGTTCATTTTTGGCCTGAGGGAGCCCCCTTCAATTTCTCTTTCCTTGTGTTTAAAGGAGATTTATAGATTGAGTTTAAGTCTTTGGGTGAAGGAAATCTTCCTAAATTTACAAACACTGGGAAAAGTCACAAACAAAAAGGAGGATAAGTTAAACTATAAAACATTTAAAACTGCATGTAAAAAACCAAGACAAACAACGCAGTTTTGTAAAGGTGAAGTCATTCAGCACGTTTATTGGGCCTCTATGCTATGTTGGGCACAGCTGGGGAGACAGGGATGAACAAAGTCCCTGTCGTGATGGAATTCTCCCAAAAGTGGGAGCCCTACTGATAAAAGAGACCAAGCACCATTCCTCCATCTTTGAACTATGAATCATGCTCATGAGATAAGGAAATAATCTGAAAGGCCAAGGAAAACACTGAAGTTAGTGTGGTGTTCTGTATAGTCATAAAAAGTGAGAGACAACTAAAATATCCAGCAGTCTGGGGTGGGGGTTGGGGTTAAGTAAAACTGTGGTACATCTATTACAGTGGAATGCTGCACACCATTAGTTGACATCTACTAGTTTTGGTCAGGCACAGCATGACCCGCAGCCATGTGACCCGAGCCATTTGTGCAGCCACTGTGCCACTTGCGCACAGTGCCACTTGTTGCAGCCAAGTGTCTGCAACAAGATGAAGCTCATCATCCTGGACCACTATTCTCAGGATGGTGAGTGGGCTGCCAAATACATCAGGAACTGCATCATTGAGTTTAACCCAGGACCACACAAAAACTTCACCCTGCAGCTCCTGACTGGGAGCACCCCATCTGGCTGCTGTAAGAAGCTGATTGAATACTGTAAGAATGGACACCTGTGCTTCAAATATGTGAAGACCACCAGCATAGGCAAGTACGTGGATTAAGTATGAGACCATCAAGAGAGTTACCACTTCTCTATGTGGAAAAACTTCTTCAAGCACACTGACATTCACCCAGAAAATATCGACATTCTGGATGGTAATGTAGCTGACCAGCAGACTGAGAGTGATGCCTTTGAAGAGAAAATCAAGGCTGTAGATGGGATTGAGCTGTTTGTTGGAGGCATCAGCCCCAATGGACACATTGCCTTCAATGAGCTGGTCTCCAGCCTGGTGTCTAGGATCCATGTGAATACGCTGGACATAAACACCATGCTGGGCAGGGCTAGGTTCTTCAATAGAGATCTCACCAAGGTGCCCACCATGGCCCTGACAGCAGGTGTGGTCACTGTCAGGGTTGCTGGAGAGGTGATGATCCTGATCACAGGTGCTCACAGTAAAGTCTTCGAGAAGGAAGAGTGGACCACGTATGCACCGTGTCACATCTGCCTTCCAGCAGCAGCGTCCCCACAGCATGACTGTGTGTGATGAGGATGCCACCCTGGAGCTGAAAGTGAAGACCATCAAGTATTTCAAAGGTTTAATGCTCATTCATAACAAGTTGGTTGACCCTGTGTACAGTATTGAAGAGGCAGAAACAGAGAAAAGCCAGTTCTAAGAAACCATGAAGTGACTGGCCTGTGCTAATCCTTGTGTCAGGTACCTCACTGGGACAGGTTGGTCCTTCTGGAAATTGTCTTAAGGAGGACAGAGTTGTGTTTGTCTGATCCACTCAGATTACTGCAGACAAATGGGTGGACGAATATGCAGCATGGAGCCTAGTCCTAGAGTTTAGCTATAGGAGAAATGACTTGTTTGTAACTAACTCTTAATCAGAAAAAACAGTTTTGGGGTTTTTAGCTTTGTTCAGCCTCTGACGCTGTTCACATGTACAACCCACCCCTGTCAGGAATTTCTGTCATTATGTGCAGATTCTCAGTTGGGGGAATAGGGGTTTGTTGTATATGACAAAGCATCTTTATAGAGGCTTGAGAGCCCTGTCTCAGCAGGTCTGCCCCTTATTTGAAAATCATTGCTGCAGATTAAAGAACAAGCTCCAGACGTCTAAAACGAGCATAAGGAGGGTCTCTCCAGTCAGTAACAAGTGCCGTGGAAAGAAAACTGCCCCATTTCTTTTTTTTTCTCATTTGGCCTTCCCATCAACTCTGAGGACTCCTTGGGGGAGGATTTGGGAGAGTAGGGCTAAAGAGAAGGCTTTGCTGATGAACTCAGAACCCCTAGGGACCCAGCAATGTCAAACTCCTCTCCCTCCTTCAGCACCAGGAGGAAGGTGGAAACCCTTTTTCCACCAGAGCCCTGTGTTTTTGTTCCAAGGTCTCACTGTGGCTCCCCTTTTACACACTCATTAAAAGTAGTCAGTCCACTGGGGCAGTGGGCTCTGGTACAATTGCAGTACGGTATTCAGCCAGGGTGATGGGGGCTGGGGCCAGCAGCTCACTTAGGTGTTTAGTCACAACACGTGAGTGACGTGTTCTGCTTCCCTAGGAGATGAGTGTCAAGACAATATGTAAATACTTCTAAAGTTACCTTTCCCCTGCATAAAATACCCCGCCCTTCTAACCCTCTCACATTCGTGTGGCATGCTCTGATGTTTCCAAAACATCAGGACATACAACCTTCTCGTCCCTTTATTCTTCATCCCTGTTCACAGAATGAGTCTATTTCTCTGCCTTCTTTTACTTTCTTAAGGCTCCTCCTTCCTGTTTCAAGTGGCTGCTGCCTCTGTTTCTGGTGAAGATCTTTCAGAGCCTGGCTCAGGCCTCTAAGTACTGTATTTGGTACCAGCATGTTGCCTTTACCTCTTTTATTTCTTTTAAAGATTTTTATTTATTTTTAGAGAGAGGGGAAGGGAAGGAGAAAGAGGAGAGAAACATCAATGTGTGGCTGCCTCTCATGCACCCCCTACTGGGAACCTAGCCTGCAACCCTGGCTTGTGCCCTGACTGGGAATTGGACCAGCGACACTTTGGTTCACAGTTCAGTGCTCAATCCACTGAGCCACACCAGCTAGGGCTGCCTTTAGCTTTTATACATGGTTGTGCTGTCAGTCTGTTTTAAGCTAATAGATCAGTGGACTTGTTTACAGTTTGGTGTTTTCTGTTAAATCCAATGTTTAAATAACAACAACAACAACAAAAAACATTATGACCCTGCCCAGGTGGCTCATTTGGTTGGAGCATTGTCCTAACACATCAAGGTTATGGGTTTGATCCCTGGTCAGGGCACATACAAGAATCAACTAGAGGATGCATATAATAAGTAGGGCAACAAATCAGTGTTTCTCTCTCCCCCCGCTCTCCCTCTCTAAAATCAATAAATAAAAATGTAAAAACCCATTATATTAGTTTCAGGTGTACAACATGATTCAAAATTTGTACTTACTGCAAAATATCACCACCATAAATCCAGTTAACATCCATCACCACACATAATTACACATTTTTTTGTGTGATGAGAATTTTAAGACCAACTCTCTCATCAACTTTTGAACATACAGTACCGCATTCTTAACTGTAGTCACCATGCTCTACATTACATGTCCAGGGTTTCTTCATTTCATAACTGGAATTTTTGTGTCTTTGACCATTTCATGCATTCCTCCCACCTCCATACCCCACAGTGAAAAGCTTTTAGTAATATTTTGGCAATATCTTGTTATAAGAGACAAAAAATAAGGCACAGAGTATGTTCACAACTAAAAAAATGTTAAAGAATAAAAGCAAATAAGCCAAAATCTCTGTGGATGAACATGGATACTATATTTTCGTTATAATTTTAGGTACTTTGCAGATTTAAAAAAATTATTTATTGATTGGGGAGAGGGAGAGAAGCACCGATTTGTTGTTCCACTTACTTATGCATTTATTGTTGCTTCTTGTACGTGTCCTGACTTGGGTATCAAAACCTGCAATCCTTGGGTATCAGGATGATGGTCTAACCAACTGAGCTACCCTGCCAGGTCAGTCCTTTGCAGTTTTTCTACAATTGATAATGAGGAGAAAAAAAGATGTAAACCTTTGTGCTAGGTAGTGTGCTATCCAAAGAAAATACACTGAAAAGTCTAACATACTGATCTGTGGATGGGACCCGTGTGTTACTTTATTTTAAAATTTATAACTTATGTGGTACTAATGCATTTGCCTCTTTCTTCCACCAGGGGGCAGACCGGGCTGTTCCTGTCCTGATCATTGGCATCCTAGTGTTCCTGCCAGGATTTTACCACTTGCGTATTGCCTACTATGCATCCAAAGGCTACCGGGGTTACTCCTACGATGACATTCCGGACTTTGATGACTGAGCTCTGCTTTAAGATGCTGAGCGAAAACTATGGCTAAAGGCTAAGGAATTCTGCAGTTTGCAGATGTTTAACAAAACTATAGCCAGGTTTTATGGGTCCATCCTAAAGACTTTAGTGAACTTACAGTTAGCTAATTAGGGCATGCTCTATTTTTCATCTCGTGGCACCGACAAAAAGCTGACAGGTTTTTCCACAGGATCCTGTCTGTATCATGGGAGAACAGCAATGTTAATTGTATGGAAAAACAGGAGGTTATTCCGGAGTAGAAAGTGTTGCTGCCACCACCCTTCTTGGAGTTAAGCATTTCTTTTAAATAGCCTTTATTGCCAGTTTGTTCTTTTGGCACATGGAAGAAAGCAATATGTCAAACTTCTCACTACTAAGTAGTTTATTTTAAAAATATCTAAGTATCTCATCCCCTATGCTCTAACTTCATGTTCTAATGGAAGACCTTGGCAAAATCAAATATTAGTGTGGATGCATCTGTAATATTAAGAGCAATCAGGAATTTCCTTAAACCTCCGAGCAAATTTTCAAAATGTAAAGACTTCCCCTGTTCACCACTCCTTGGCCAGCTCTGGTCTGGTTCACCAATACGTTGGGTACCATATAATCTGGGTAATTCTATCCTTTATACATTAAGATGTTCTGTATATCATCCCCTTAAGGACTGGACTTATGGCTGTTTTCTAAGAAAAAGGTAGATAAGTGGTTGTTATTTAGAATTTACAACCCCATTGTTAGCACCTTGTATTATGATGTCATTCTGCTGAAGATTGCAAGATTTGGCCTGGATCCTTAGTTGATCCAATGTAAGCCTACATTGCCTTAGTTTGATTCTGTTACCTAGCTTGCAAAAAGTGACTTATGTTCAAAAGAAATTAAAATGTCAAAATCTAAATCCTACACTTAAATGAGTTAACTTCAACCATATTTCAGAAAAGGTTTGAATGATTATATGGTATCACAGATGGCAATACCCAGGACAACTTTCATTTTTAGATAACTGGCATTGTAGGTCAGACTGCTTTCAGCCATGCTTCTACTCTGGGCTTGTGGATTGCTCAACCAGAAGCCTGGAAGTGCCATTAGCTGCTGTTTAGAGGGCTGTGGGTAGAGCAAGTTTACTGGGGAAGATGAGTTCAGCTTTGGATGTGTTAAGTTTTTTTTTTCTAGATTGTATTCATTTATTTTTAGAGAGGGAAAGAAACATCAATGTGTGGTTGCCTCTTGTGAACCCCCTTCTGGGAACCTGGCCCACAACCCAGGCATGTATCCTGACTGGGGATCAAACCAGTGACCCTTTGGTTCACAGGCCCATGCTCAATCCACTGAGCTATGCCAGCCAGGGCAAGGATGTGTTAACTCTTAGAAATCCAAGTGGAGCTGTTGACTAGGCAATTGCAATGTGCAAGTTTGGAGTTCGGGAAGGGAGTCTAAGCTAGAGGTAGAAATTTGGAAGTCAATGTTGGGATAATATCTAAGAACCATGAGTCTGAATGAGATCTCCCACAGAGTGAGTGCACATGGGTAAAAGACACAAGGGCTCAGGAAATGAGGGACAAAAAAGGTACCTGAAGCAGCCTCCAAGGTTAGGAACATTTGTTAATGGGAGGATAGGCTGGGGATTCCAGCAGACTAGTGAAAGTCCTTGGGCCTTGGCAGTGAAGATGTGAGGAAATATATAAAGCTTTATTCTGGGCAGTGTTTGCAAAGCAAAGCTCAGGCCAGAAGGTTTTGGCCAAGCCAGATTACTTGGTCCTTTTTATGAGGGTAATCTTGCCAGTGGTACAGGGGTGGGAGCAGTGAACACAAGGGTACACAGTGAAAAGTAGGCATTTGGTTGGTGTGAGTACACATTTGTTCCCCCAGCCCATTCCCCAAGGTTCTCTAATTAAGTTTCTCATATACCCTTCCACCCTTCCAGAAATGTTCTAAGTGTGTGTGTGTATCCTTAAAATTGGGCTCCCATTGTATAGTTTTATAATTTCTTTTTTTTTTTAAGATTTTATTTATCTTCAGAGGGGAAGGGAAGGAGAGAGGGAGAGAAACATCAATGTATGGTTGCCTCTCATGCGTCCCCTGCCGAGAACTGTCCTGCAACCCAGGAATGTGCCCTGACTGGGAATCGAACCGCGATCTTTTGGTTTGCAGGCCCGCGCTCAATCCAATGAGCTACACCAGCCAGGGCTATAATTTCTTTTTTTCTCCCTATTCTGTTTGTATAACTTTCCATACCCACAGAGGTCAGCCACATTTTCTACATGTAAATTACAAGTACAGTTTTTCATGCTGTGCACATAGTCACTGGGTCCTAAGAGCACAGACCATAAAAGTCAGGTGCCTAGGGCAGGAATTCTCTCTCGAATGTCCCCTGAGGAGCGGCCCTTGCTGTTCTGTTTGAACATTCAGGCTTGTACTCTCATTGCATTTGGGATTGTTACAGGAGTATTGTTTATTAAGTCAAAATCAGAATCCCTGTAACTAGGCATTGACAGCAATTGCATATTCTAGTGCTTTATAGAAAATATCCAAACCTCCATAATAATAGTGAATGTTCCTTTAACCCTTTGCCCAATTTTGTGCTAAGCACTTTCATTATTGTGTTCTATTTCATTTTATTCCTTGTGAAAACCCCAAGTTGGGTAAGAATCTTAGGTAATAGATTGGATATTTGCAGTTGAAATTT
Source organism: Anoura caudifer (assembly GCA_004027475.1). Taxonomy (NCBI): domain Eukaryota; kingdom Metazoa; phylum Chordata; class Mammalia; order Chiroptera; family Phyllostomidae; genus Anoura; species Anoura caudifer. The sequence goes on from PVKU01000946.1 coordinate 9,186, forward strand.
AGGAAAAGCCTGAATTTACTATTACCAGGTGTGAAAGCCAAATGCCTTTAGGGCTGGGTGGGTAAAGAATCGGGAGGGGGACATGGACTGTAGTAGTAGGGATGAATGTATGTTTTACCTGTAAAAGCAGCTTCCTTCCCAGCCCTCTACCCCTGGCCTTTATAGTGTTGGTCAAATCACGTGCCCTAGCCTTGTGAAGGTTTTCTTATTTGCAACGACTATTATGCCGTTGAAGTCCAAAAGTCCTCCCCAGTTACATCAGCTGTTCTATGTGTGATGGCAAGTCCACACCCATTGCCTCTGGATGAACTTCACCAGATTGATGTGCCAGAAGCAGATTGACTGCTTCCTTTATACCAGGAATCATCAGGTGCCAAAAGTAAGCAGGAAAAGATAGGGTTTGGTTAGTGAGGAGCAGAGTTTGCAAACTAGTGACCACGGATGTTGGCCTGCCTTTTGTTTTTAAAACATAGGAAGGTTCACATGATCTTGATTTTAGGCTTTTGTTCATTACTGAGGGACTATAACCAACTGGAGCGAGGCGGTAAAGCAGCTTTAGCTGGGCAGAATTCTGTAGTTCACTGCAGTCACCACCACTGTTTATTTACTTTTATACCCAACCTACTAATTTTCTTCATAAGGACAAAGAGTGTCTGATGGGCCCACAGAGTCCAGCACAGTGCTAGTGGTCACTATTGAATGAAGAAGCAAAGCGGGGTGCATTTCCACCCCGGGACACTTCCTTTGGGATGTGAACAGATGGGCTGGTACCGTTTGATTCAGACTTGTCTGAACAGCCCTCTATCACCTGCTTGGCAGTCCCACTACTCTTTAGAGTTGGTGCTACCCAGTGAGTCAAATCCAGCGGACCCAGTTCACGAGCACCTGGGAGTCCCCTCCTCTTAGGTCCTATGATGTCCCTGCTAGCTGGCACAGAAGGACCTGTTATTGCTGTGCCAAGGGAGGCTGGTAGAGGGACAATCATAGCCTTGACTTTCTGCCGGCCTTCAAAGACTCATAAACCAAATCAAGCTGCCCTAGTTACCTTGCTCTGTCATCTAAATTCCTATCCTGAGGCTTCTCTCCTAGTTTCAGTCCCATAGATTCCTGACCTCACAGGTGTGTGGTTCAATCAGGGTTTAGTACGGTGTTGGGAAGGCACAGACTACTTTGTATTAGCTATGAGGTATGAGGCAAATTACCTCTGGAGCCTCAGGTATCTTATAGAGTGGGATATACTTCACAGGATAAGTGTGAGGATTAAAACAATGTGGGAGGGTGTTTTACTGACACAGTAAGCAGCCACTCAATGGAAGCTGCTCTTTGAGAAAGTGAAGGTCACACTTTGAACTTAAGGAGTAGTGGCCAGAGTGAAGCTTAGGAGGAAGGGAGAGCCCATCAGTTATTCCCAAGGCCAAGCTGAGGAACCTATTCTTCCCTGGTGAATCTGCCCCATAGCTAGGGCCCCAAATCAGTGTGGCAGTCAGCCCCAGCCGAGGCAGGGCTCCCGTCCTTGACAGAACCACCTGCCGGAAGGTGTGAGGAGCTCACCAGCCCCTGGACTTCCTCCTCCGCTGTGCAACTGGGCCTGGGAGCTGTGCATCCAGTCCTTCTCTGGAACAAAAGGGGATCAAGGAGAACCAAAGCACTCCATTGTAGCCAACACATGGGCCACAGAGGCCCCTGCCCCAGGAGACCCTGCAGGGAAGGCCGTGAAGATGAGGTGATGCAGCTGGAGCTCCATCAGACCAGCTCTCTCTGGACTTTATTCTTCCCTCTCTGTTCTCCCCATAGTTCCCATTTTTACATTTTTCTGTACTTCCTCTCCTCAATCTTGCCCCCTTGCTTTTCAAAGTGTGGTCTATGGACCAGCAGCATCAGCATCACCTGGGAACACCTTAGAAATGCAGAATCTTGGGCCTGCCACAGCTCTGCTCAGTCACAACCTGCACATGAACAAAATCTCTGGAGAGTGGTCCATTGCATGTCAATGTCCGAGAAGCACTGGTCCTGGTCCAGGGTGCCCTGCACCTCTTAGTCCATTTCTTCACTTTGAGACTGGACCTCCTGGCAATCCCAGTGTCCAGGGGTGGGAGGTGCCCAGAAGGTCCCAGGAATGTATAGCCTCTCCTCCATCCACCTGTACTCTGCAGCTAAAACAGTAACTCCCTGGGGCTTAAGGAAGTGTCACAGAAATGGCAAGGAAACAATGCAGGCAGCTTTATGAAGATGTTTTTTGTGAGCAGTGAGAAGTCAAAACAGAAGCTGTACCGGTGGGGAAGGCCCACGGCCGGGCTGGAAGCACACTTCAATGCTCTGAAGGCCAAGGGAAGGGAACAATGTGTCATTTATGACCAAGGGAAAGGCAGGATATCTTTTCTCTTGGTTTCCGTGGGAGGCAGGCCTGCTGGCTCAGGAGTTTAGCTCACACACTGGAGGTCCTGGCTTCCCTCCCTGTCTGACTCTCTGCTGCCTCCCTTTGCTCATTCTTCTCACTAGCTTTAGAAGAGCCAGCTACAAAATACCCCAGTCTGAAGGATCAAGTTTCTTGGCCAAGATGCTAATCCTTCAAGAGGGTTTCCTATAGGATTAATACCTGCAGAGCTGACACTGAGACCACCACCCACATGGCCAATATCCCCCTACAACTGAAAAGATGACAGCAACAGAATCACCAACAGCTCAGGAAGGTGTGTGGCCTGGCAGAGTTGAGAAAATGACTTGCCCCAGGTGAGAGGAGTGGCCCTGACGAGCGGGGGTCAGTCCAATCTCTCGGGGCAGAGCCACAGGATCCCATCCTTGGAGCTGTGATCTGAACATTTTAAGACCTACTATAGGACTTGCTGAGAGTTCAAGTTTCCCCTTCTTGAGGATGCCAGAAAATACCAAGTGTTTTCCCCATATAATGGTGAATGAAACCACAGTGAGACCAGAGGAGCCATGGATTGATGCTGGCATAAGATCAAGGACTTCTGCTCGTGCTGAACACTGGCTAGAAGGAAATCTATTGTATTTCACTCCCAGGTGTTTGCATCCCACCTCCAGTGAGGGACCAGGGAGTTTTTCCTCTCCTTTGGTCTTATCTCATCCATTGGCGATAAAAGTAGTTCCTTTATCAAAGGACAGAGATTAGGGTTTTGTAATCTAGGAAAACAAAGCAGGCACAAAGTCTATAAAGTCACATAGGGTGTTGGCAGTGGGGACCCACATTTACTTACAAAGGCCCAGGGCACCGAAACTTGATACTAGAGAGCACTTTGGGGCAAACTATCTTGGTATTAAAACAAGCCAACTTAAACATTAACCAAAAAGGTAGACCACAGAGCTTTGAAAGCAGCTCTATCTTGATACAATTAGATCCTCCACATGTCCTATTATCAGTCATAGCTTTCATCTAACCTTGGTCTTATGTTAGACTTTGATCTTAATTTGTCTGGTAATTCACCTTGAATTCTACTTTTAAGTTCATCCATGAAACACTTTTTGGGGCACCTACTCTACACATAGCACTTTGCTAGGTATAAAACAGGAATCATCCACTTGCCCCAGAAGTTCATAACTTAGGGAGAAAGATCCATACCCAACTTGCTAAACAAATGTAGTAAGTAATACTAATAAATGAGTAACTTAGAAAATTGTTGCTCTCCTGAGTGGATTGGAGAGGAACAGAGGATTAGCAGGCTGTGGAAAGGTCTGGCTGAGACAGGGCTGGTGGGGGGTGGGGGAACTTGGGCTGGCCCCAAACTGGTAATGGGGTGCTGTGGTCTGGGCACCCCCAGGCTGGGCATTGAGAATTGGGGATTAAGTTTTCCTAGGTGACAAGTCCTAGGTGCCTAGGTCCCTCACATCCCTCCTCACTCACATACTGGCAGCCCCTCCATTTTCTCCATACGATTGTGTCATTTTAATTGGGTCAATAGTAAATGTTAGCATTACTAAGAATTTATGTAAACACTATTTAGGCAGCTAAGCCAGACATGTATTATGACTTACTTCTCACTTCTGGCACAACTTGTAGTGTTCCCCGGAATGAGCAATCTTGTTTTGTTTGTTTGCATGGTTTTCTGTGTACCCATCACTGTTTCAGACTGTGGCCATTTGTCTGTCTCCCAGCATTTCACCCACTCCATCCCGCAGATCTCTCTCCAGGGCCCGCTGCCCTGCTGTCTCTCTGCTCATCGTCGTTGTGAGAAGCGAGGATGTGAGGGCAGTGCTTTCAGGCTTCCGTGTGATGTCTGTGGAGATGCCTGGTGCCACTCTGCAGGTTTTCATTTTACTATTAGTTTTGTCTAGATGCTTGTAGGAGTTTCTTCAGTGTTCTGAAATGTCACAGTGATGTGTCTCATTGTTGCCCTGTTTTCACTTAGCACCCATTACCCATTTTGCCAGGTACTCTGGGTCCTTTCAGTCTGGAAACTCATGTCTTTTGATCCTAGGGGATTTTCTGAAACTAATGTCAGTGATAATTTCCTTCATGCAAATATCTCTGTTTTCTATAACCTGAATTTTTTTAATTTATTATTTTTAATTTTCTAAAAGATTTTATTTATTTATTGTTAAAGAGAGGAGAAGGGAAGGAGAAAGTGAGGGAGAAAAACATCAATGCGTGGTTGCCTCTTGCATTCCCCCTACTGAGGACTTAGCCTGCAACCCAGCCATGTGCTCTGACTAGGAATCAAACCAGTGACCCTTTGGTTTGCAGGCTGGCACTCAATCCACTGAGCCACACCAGTCAGGGGTGAAATTGTTTTTTTCAGATCTTGGTCCTATCTTTTCTCTCCTATTTCCCACATTTTTGTCATATTTCCATATATTATCTTTTTGATCTTTATGGAAGATTTCCTCAGCTTTATCTTCCAACTCTTCTGTTGCAGTTTTTGTTGTAGTTTTCTTTTGCTATCATGGTTTTAGTGTCCAAGGATTGTTCTGGGTGTTTTCTTTTTTAAGATTTTATTTATTTATTTTTAGAGAGAGGGGAAGGGAAGGAAAAAGAGAGGGTGAGAAACATCAATGTGTGGTTGCCTCTTGCGCACCCCCTACTGGGGACCTGACCTGCAACCCAGGCATGTGCCCTGATTGGGAAACGAACTGACAACTGTTTGGTTTGCAGACCGGCATTCAATCCACTGAGCAACACCAGCCAGGGCTGGGTATTTTTTTAATACCAATAAATTTTTATTCTGTGAACATAACATCTTAATATATACCCTTACCTACATAAAATATTCACATATCAGCATAGTAGTCATAGTGACCCTTTTAAAATATATCATGTCATTTCTCTCAAAATTCCACATTGGCGTCACATCTGACTCATATTAAAAGCCTGCATTCTTGCAGCAGTCAACAAGGCTCAACATGCTCTCTCTTCCTCCTGCCTCTCTGTCGTTGGCTGCTCCACGTCTGTTCATTCTGCTCCAGCCACATCAGCCTCCTCAGTGTTCCTTGACATCTGCAGGCCCACTCTCACCTTAGGGCCTTGGCTTTAGTTCTGCCTTCTGCCCACAATCCCTCACTCCTTCAAGACTGCTCAAATCACATCACAATAAAGCCTATCCCAGCCTCTGTGTTTAATACTGCAGCCTGCCCACACTTTCATTCCTAGTGTCTGCACTCCTGGTCTCCCTTCTCCTGCTCAACTCCCTTCTCCTGCTTAAGTAGCAATTGTCACTTTCTAACTCACTGTCAATTTTATTTATTATGTGCATTCATTGTTTCCTGTACCATCACACTCCCTCACCCCACCCCAGTAGGAAAATCAGCATAGGCACTCTCCCCCCTCAGAGCATTCCTATACCTCTCTTCCCTTTCAGGTGTGCATCTCCTAAACTCTGAGGGTCCCTACCAGACTTGCAACCAGGGGAGCAGCAGGCAGTGGCTGATTGTCCCCTGGCTAATCCTCTGAACCTGTCTCCAAGGCCCTCTTTTCTCTGACTTCCCAGTGAGCCAAAGCAGCCCTACTTATTCTCTCCTATCACTTCTTCTATCCTAACCCTTCCTTGTTTCACTGTCTGCAGCTTTAATAAACATATTCTCAAAATATTTTTTTAAAAACAAACCTTATAGACAGACAACAGTATCATGATTATCAGAGGGAAAGGGGGTAGGGGGTAGGAGAGGGTAATGAGGAGATAAGTTGTGATGGAAAGAGACTTAAATTGGGGCAGTGAACACAATATAATATACAGATGATGTACTAAGAATTATACCCCTGAAATGTATATAATTTTACTAACCATTGTCATGCCAATAAATTCAATAAAAAAAATTAATCAGCTTGCAAGGGCAGACATCTCTGTTTTGTATTCTGGTGTTTGTAGAACCTTAGAACCATGCTTGGCACCTGGGACACCAATAATCTTTGTTGAGTGAAAGGATGAATGAATGAATCTCTAAGGATATTTATGATTTGTTTTTAAAGTTTCCTTCTCCTTTCATGCCTTCCTTTATTCTATGTTGCTTTTTTCTTTTTCTTTTTAAAAGAGTTTACTTATTTATTTTTAGAGAGAGGGAAGGAAAGAAGAAAGAGAGGGAGAGAAACATCAAGGTGTGGTTGCCTCTCTCACATACCTTTGTAAATGCAGGCACATGCCTGGGTTGACCCAGCCCGCAACCCAGGCATGTGCCCTGACTGGGAATTGAACCAGCATCTCTTTGGTTCTCAAGCCCATGCTCAATCCACTGAGCTACACCAGCCAGGGCTTAAAAATCTAACTCTTAAATTGACTTTTAGCCAATCCACTCCTGCATATTTCACCTCTACCCCCACTTTTAGAGGTACTCGATCGACATCACCAGTTTCCTGAGTTTTGGCAGGGAGGGGGCAGGGAGTTCTATATTATAAAACCATGTTGCTTCTATGCTTCTCCTCTGCAACCAGGATTTATCATTCTCTAGTGTTTCAGAGCAAGGTCAGAGTGGGGAGGGTTTGCCCAGTCTACTTGTCACTGAGCAGATGAACTGATCTCCTAGGACTGAGTAGGTCCTATGGTCTGTATTGATCCTGGGAGAAGAGGCCCTAGCTGTCAATGCCACAGCAAAGCAATACACAAATGTTTTTTTCTCTTTGCATTGGTGCCACAAGTGGGATGGAAAGGTGAGTTATGATTTCAGTAGTTGAGCCCTGATCGTGTTCTCTTGCCTCACCAGTCCTTGTCTTTGGCCTTGTTTTCATACATCTCCTTTCTGCTCTCCTGCATAGATCCCCACCACAGGCTCTTTGCTGGTACCCATGTTCCCTTCTCCCCCAAACCCTTCCATCGCCTACATTCTGCTGAGTTCCTACCACCCATATTTAGATGAGCTTGTATAATCAATAGTGTCATTCCACTTGCTGCTTAACCTTCAATGACCAGTGCTCTCTCTCACTTAATTACACCTGGGTCTGGGCCTTTGCTCACACTTCTGCTGACCCAGCAGAAGGAGACCCAGGCACTTTTGCTGACCAAGTTAGAAGACCCAGGCACTACCTCACTAATTGACTCATGAACCAAAGGTGCTAAATAAATATATTAAGTCCAATTGCTCTTGAGGTTCTTAGAAAGCCCCTGGAATATGCAGAGTCAGACCTGGCAAAGATTAAGTCCGCAGTCCAAAACCCTGTGAGTTATTGACAGTCTGCAATGATGGTAGAAGGCAACAGTTCAAGGCATGAAGTTCAAGGTGGTCCATGAAGGAGAAAGTTGCATGTTGAAATCTCTGTGGATATAGCCAAGACTGTGAGAGTGTCTCTGGTCACTGGGGGTCAGCCCAGGGTTTTCCTGCCACCTGGTCATTTCCTAGGCCTTGAAAAATAATAATTTAATTTATTTAAATATGGAATTATATTAAGATTAAAGATCCCCCCAATAACAGTTTGCCATTATATTCTTCCAGGAAAAATGCATAAATAAAAATATACATAAATACTTTTTAAACCCTTTTCATTGTAACATATGATACCTATACAGAAAAGTATATAAAACATAAATATAGGGCTTAAATAATTGTCATAAAAGTGAAAACTCAAGGAAGCACCTCCCAAGAAATGGGCATCTTGGAGAGATGGGGCAGCATGGGCAGCATGGTGAGAGGTGACAAAGCAGATGTGGCCTGAGAACCGGCTGACCTCTCTATGGCTGGTAGGCTGTAATAGGAGGGCCTGAAGAAAGAATGCAGGCAGGCAAGATCTTGGAGAGCCCTCTGTGCCATGGGAAAGAATCTAGCCTACCGGGGCTCCAGCCCTTCTCTTCATTCTCCACTCATTCTCTAAATCTGGCTAAGAAGTCCAAAGAAAGTATGACTTTTCTTCTCTGCGACTTGAAGATTAGAATGGAAAACCCCAGTCTTTGATCAAGCCCATGAAACCCCTGAAATGTGACAAAAGCAGATTCCTCTGGGTAAAGATGAGAAGAAGCACTTGGCTCATGAAAAGATTCAGGGGGAAAAAGAATAATGGGGGGAAACAGGAGAAGGTCCATCAAGGAACATTTATAAAGGACACATGGACAAAGCCAAAGGGGTACATTTGAGGGTGGGAGGAGGGGATGGGTGGATCAGGGGGCAGTAGTGGGGTAAAAATGTAGACAATTGTACATGAGCAGCAATTTTAAAAAGATTCAGGAATAAAAAAATGGAGGAGAATTGGAGGAGAGTTGCTTCCAGTAACAGGGGAAACTTGTACAAAAAGATTTATATTCATGATAAGATTGGAGAGGCCATTGGAGGGGGCCACCTGGAATCTGAGAATACTGCTTTGAGACAAAACTTAGGATTCGGGGGTAGACACTCAGAATAGATTATTAGGTACAATATTATGTGAAAATCTAAAGCATGGGAAAGTTTAGAAGCATCACTATTCATTTTAAAAGCCTAGTATAACCCCCATACAAAAGCTTGTCCAAATGAATGTAGTTTTTAAAAAAATCCTCATCTGAGAACATGCTCACTGATTTTAGAAAGAGGGAAAGGGAGGGAGAGAGAGGAAGAGAAACATCAATGTGAGAGAAAAACATTGGTTGGTTGCCTCCCATACCAAGGACAGAATCCAAAACCTAGGCATGTGCCCTGATCTGGGATGGAACTCGCGACCTTTTGGTTTATGAGATGATGCTCCAACCAACTGAGCTGCCCTGACTAGGGCTCCAAATGAATCATTTAAAAAGCACACAGCAAATTTACTTATGAATATTGATCTTGAAATTGTAAATAAATTGTAAGATCAAATACAGCTGTAGATTAAATACAGGCAAAGTCACAGGTATATTAAGAAAATCCATTATGTATTTATTACCTTAATAAGTTCAAGGAGAAAAATTATATGACCCTCTTGATAGATGCCAAAAATACATTAGATAAAATTCAACATCTATTCCTGATTTAATAACAAAACAAATTAAATCTCTCTAGCCAACTTCATATAGCTAGATCTTAACATAAAAAAAAAAAAAACATGAAGAATCAATAGCAAATGGCATACAGTAAAATACCACATGCATTTCCATTAAAATCAGCAAAAAAGGTAAAGGTGCTCCCTAACATTTGTCATTCTGGTTAAACAAAGCAAAAGCAGACATCACTCTCAGTTCATAGATTCAAGTTTGGAAAAAGTAAGGCGTTCCAGTTTTTTCTGCTCTTTAAAATAATTCCATTGAATTTCAATCATGATCATCATTCTATTAGGTGATTGAAAAGTCTTTATGACACAGTCTTTATGACTCTGTCTTTATGAGAGTTGCTCTCCTACCAGTTTGCCATCTCTGTTGGAGAAGGGGATCCAACAGTTTCAAGGCCTCCAGGGAGGGGAAGCATCTGGGTATTGTGTGTCCACGCTGGCATTTTCTGAGATGTACTTTGTTTTGTCTAGACTTCAGAGGTTGGTCCATACAGGTAGCTGTGGTGTTGTCCCTTATTTTCAGTGGCACATTTTCTTAAGGTCTCTCTCAGCCCCTTCTGTACCCCATTTGGACACATGAGAGCATGAGATGGCCTTTATGCCTGCTTGGTGGGAGTGTCCAAAGTTCTTCACTGCCTTTAGGCTCCTTCTGGACACTTACTAAATTATTCTGCTGCTCCCCGCCCCATGGTGGGGCATGTGGGAAATGTGTAGGCTGTCTCCAATCCAGCTGTCCAGTCCGCCTGTCATAGCCTTTTCATTTCTCAAAGAAATGATAGGATCTTGCTGCTTCCCAAGCTCTACTTGGAAAAAGGGCAGTTTCCCAGTCTGTCAAGGATATGGCTTGTTCTCCTGCTGGCAGCTTTCCCCTCCCAGCCCCCACACCCCATTTATGGCAATGCTCAGGCTTGTGGGGGAAGGGGCACAGGATGCAGGGACAAGCTGAAATTGTCAGCCAGCTTGCTTCCTTCTAACTCCTCGTTTCTCTAAATTCAGAGCCTTTTAGTTAATCTAAAGAGGCACCAAGCCAAAGTACGTTAACTTAAAAAGTTAACCTAAAGATCAAACAATCTATGATGAAGATCCTTTTGTTTTACTTGCAACTGTCATGGATTAATATTTTTGGTCTATATGCTGCTGAGTGAGATGAGTCTGCCAATTGTGCATTTGGATATTGTGGCAACATCAGTTTTCTATAAAAGTTTCTAAATTCTTGCTCTCAGTATCTGTCCTTAACTCATGGGCCAGTGACAAAGAGCTCACGGACCAGCAGAGGTCCAGAGGTCACACTGAGTAACCTGATATAAAGGCTCAGCTGCTTCCTCATCTACTCTTCTAAATCTGATAAGACATTCAAAACTAAACAAGCCAAGAACTTGACTTTCTTTTCCTGTGCATTCTTCTGTGTCATCCTTCCTTAAGGCACTAATAGGCACAGAATACTCTAGCTGCTGCCAGACTGGAGGGAAGTGGTCTTGCAGTCAAAGAAAAGAGTGGAAATGAAAATTGTAACAGTTAACACCAAAGGTTTCACTCTCGCTGCAGAAATGGGAAGTATAAAATTGGTTTGTAAACAAAGGAAGAGAGTGAGACACTAATTATAATTTGTAAATAAATAGGAATCATTTACAAAAAGCCAAGAGATTTCTAATAAGAGAGTTCAGTTGGATAAATAGTAACAAAGTCAAGAGCCCTTCTACTCTACTAGAATAATGATTAGAAAACATAATAAAATAAGGGTCTCATTCATAATAATTATGAAACAAAATACTTGGCTCTCAAATTAATAGGAAGTTACTGAGTAAATGTGAAGAAAATCACAAAATCTTACTGAGACATCTGACTTAAAAGATTTTACCAAATTAGTAGGTTTCATGGTGTAAAGAGGTATAAATTTGTCTACAAATGCAATTGCATTCTAACCAAAATCACACAGGAGGGGTGAGGAGGACTTGGCAAAGTGATTCTCTCAAATTTATCTAGAAAGTAAAGGGACAATAATAGCTAGAAAACATTTCAAGGGAGACTCTTGAAGGTGTACTTACCCTCTTTGATATTAAGTGGCATTATAAAGCTACAGAAATTAATACAGGGCTATTCTATACAGGTGTTCAAAGGGAAATCAGCAGAATAGAAAACTAGCTCAAAAGAGGCCTACATATCAATAAAAACTTAGTATATGATATATGTGCAATTAAAATCCCTAGAGAAAGGATGGGTTGTTTATTAATAAGCGGTATTAGAACAACTGATGGACAAATGTGCCCAGTTCTCTTGTGCTTCCATTTGTATTGTACTTCCTCATCCCTTCATGTTGGATGACGCTGGATGACTCTCATTGGCCAATGAAAAGAGTTTGACTGATGTGTCACATCTGAGAAGAAACTCTAAGAGCCAGACGAAGGAGCTGGGCTCTTGTACTGCCATTCTGATCTTTGGCTATTGACCAGGGGAAGGGGAACCTCAAAACTCCCAAATACTTCCAACCCTCCAAGCAGTCCTGTAGACTCCTGTGCCCAAGGGCAGTCTTCTGGTGCTGGTTGCTGGTGTTAGCCGCCCACAGCAAAGCTGGTGGGAGATGGATACAAAGAGCTGGTTGAAGGTGGGTCTTCAACAGAGTCCACTGTAGGGTGGGCATGACCAGAATCTGCTGGGAAAGCTGGTGCCAGATGGGCAGGCCCAGGAGGCCCAAGAGCTGGACAGGGGGCGAGCGTTGTACCTTGAAGGGAGCTGCTGCCAGAAGTGCCACACAATGGAGTAGGCTGCAGGTGTGGCACAAGAAATACTCTACCATAAGCCAGGGAGAATGTAGTTGTACAAATAAGAGTAAAATGTGGTGTTGAGGGAGACAAGGAAGCCCTTTTCCAGCTTCCCTCATTTTGGTGTGTAAGCCTCCAAGAACTCAAGTCTCAGATTGGCCTTGGCCTCGCCTGTCTCTGAGCTGGCAGCCTGCTCATCCAGGATCTATGAGCTGTTCTTCACCCAGGCCTCAGTGTAGTCACTGGTGTCAGGCCTCAGCCTGAACCTGGCTCCAGTTCCATCTCTCCAGCAGCACCCTGACAGTACCCTGACAGCACCCTGACAGCACCCTGGAGCCTACAGTCTGAGCCATTCAGCCAAGGCCCAAGGAAGGAAGCAGAAGGCCCTCTAAGCTGGCTCTATCTGTGTGCTCTGCCTCTGTCTGTGGTTCAAGGGTGTCCAAACCACGGCCCATAGGCTGCATGCAGCCCAGGATGGCTATGAATGCAACCCAACACAAAATTTAAATTTACTTAAAACTGTTTTTTTGGTCATAAGTTTTCTTTAGTATTTCTACATTTAATGTGTGGCCCAAGACAACTCTTCTTTTTTTCAGTGTGGCCCAAAGAGGCCAAAACGTTGGACACCTCTGGCAGTAGTTGCTGTCAGTACTGTGTCCAGACCCTCTCACTGGGTATGTGTGCCCAGGCCTGGGCACTTCCCATTCCTTCCCTCACCTGTGACTTTCCTCAGAAGACTTTCCTGGAGCTCCTGGAGCTGTTCTGGAAACACTGGACTTTACATTCACTTAATAATGAGTGATAGGAGCCCTGGCTGGTGTAGCTCAGTGGACTGAGCGTGGGCTGCTAATCAAAGGGTTCAGTTCCCGGTCAGGGCATATGCCTGGGTTGTGGGCCAGGTCCCCTGTGGGGGCCACATGAGAGACAACCACACATTAATGTTTCTCTCCCTCTCTTTCTCCCTCCCTTCCCCTCTCTCTAAAAATAAATAAATAAAATTAAAAAAAATAATGAGTGATAGTATGGGAGAAGAAAAATCTGGTTCTCTTGTCTAGAGTCAGGGAACCCTGGGGTATAATGGAAACTAACAGCTGACAAGTACATTATTTAAAATTATTGTAATTACTTAAAATTTTAAGATTACTTAACATTGTTTTAATAATTTCTCTGTGTGCTAAAAAGAACAGTTATTTTTTTCAAATGGGGCATTTGGTGCATCTTGAGCTGCATATTTCATGCCTGTGATTGCCAAAATTCTAAAGAAGGATTCCCTCCACCCAAGATCCTCATCCCCAGGTTGGTCAATCAGACACTAACCTAGGTACTGATGTAAAAACATCTTGTAATTATAATTTAAGTTCCCAATCCATATGCATCAAAATATGAAGTTACTTGGGTAGGCCTGATCTAATCACATGAACCCTGTACAAAGCAGAAGAAGGAAGCAGAAAAAAGCAGAAGAAAAAGAGATTCACAGCATGAGAATGACTTGACAGGCCATTCTGGGTTTGAAGGAATGTGGGTGGCATTAAGGAACTGAGAGAGTGGCCCCTGGTTGACAGCCAATGAGGAACAAGCCCTCAGTCCTACAATAGCTAGAAACTGAATTTTGCCAACACCTGAAGCAGCTTGGAAGAGTCCAGTAGAACCTCCAGAGAGGACTGTAGTCTGGCCTACCCCTTGATTTCAACCTTGTAAGATCCTGAGCAGAAGACCCAACCCAGCCTGCCCAGATGTCTCATTACAGATGACTACAAGGAGTTCTTTTAAGCTGCTCAGTTTATGGCGGTTTTTATGCAGCAACAGAAAACTAATAAAGGCCTCTTCTAAACCTATCTTAGTCCTCACATATGGTTAGCAATAACTTTTTAAAAAGGTTTTTATTTATTTATGTTTAGAGAGAGGGGAAGGGAGTGACAAAGAGAGGGAGAGAAACATCAATGCCAGAGAGAAACATGGACTGGTTGCCTCCCACACATATGGCCAGGAAGAACCCGCAACTGACCTTTCCATCTATGGAACCACACCCAACCAACTGAGCCACACCAGTCAGGGCAGTTAACAATAACTTTTGAGCCTTAGGTTTTCACCTGGGAGGGGCAATCAGGCATGACAAGACTAAATAAATAAATAAATACCCAAATGAAAGAATAGATCAAAGTTCCAGAAAAAATACAACTAAGCAATGAAGAAGTAGCCAAACTATCAGATGCACAGTTCAAAACATGGGTAATCAGGATGCTCACAGAATTGGTTGACTATAGTCACAAAATAGAGGAAAAAATGAAGGCTACGAAAAGTGAAATAAAAGAAAATGTACAGGAAACCAACAGTGATGGGAAGGGAACCAGCACTCAAATCAACGGTTTGGACCAGAAGGAAGAAATAAACAGTCAACCAGAACAGAATGAAGAAATAAGAATTCAAAAATATGAAGAGAGGCTTAGGAACCTCCAAGACAACTTTAAATGTTCCAACATCCAAATCATAGGGGTGCCTCTTGGAGAAGAGGGAGAGTGAGAAGAGGAAGAGCAAGATATTGAAAACTTCTTTGAAAAAATAATTAAGGAGAAATTCCCTAATCTGGCAAAGGAAATAGACTTCCAGGAAGTCCAGGAAACTCAGAGAGTCCCAGAGAAGTTGGACCCAAGGAAGCAAACACCAAGGCGCATTATAATCACATTAGCCAAGATGAAAGATAAGGAGAGAATCTTAAAAGCAGCAAGAGAAAAGGAGACAGTTACCTACAAAGGAGTGCCCATAAGACTATCAGCTGACTTCTCAAAAGAAATATTACAGGTAAGAAGGGGCTGGAAAGAAGTATTCCAAGTCATGAAAGTCAAGGACCTACATCCAAGATTGCTCTATCCAGCAAAGCTATCATTTAGAAGGGAAGGGCAGATAAAGTGCTTCCTAGATACAGTCAAGTTAAAGGAGTTCATTATCACCAAGCCCTTATTATATGAAATGTTAAAGGGACTTATCTAAGAAGAAGAAGATAAAAAATATGAATAGTAAAATGACAACAAACTCACTACTATTAACAACATAACCTAAAGACAAAAACAAACTAAGCAAACAACTAGAAGAGGAACAGAATCACAGAAAGGGAGATCACATGGAGGATTATCAGCAGGGGGAGTGGGAGGGAAAGAGAGGGTCTAAAGGTACAGGGAAAAAGTAGCATAAATGGTAGGTAGAAAATAAACAGGGGGAGGTTAAGAATATTATAGGAAATGGAAAAATCAAAGAAATTATATGTATGAACCATGGACATGAACTAAAGTGAGGGAAGGCAGGTGGGAGGCAGTGTGCAGGGCAGAGGGGAATAAGGGGGGGGAATGGGACAACTGTAATAGCATAATCAAAACATATTAAAAATAAAATGAAGTATAAGCTTTCTGTCAAAGAAAGATAACTTTTGATGCTTTGAGGGGGTATTTCAAATACTCTCTCAAAGGATGAAAGTTTTTTATAATGAGTCCATTTAATGATGGACCTATTCAGGTGTTATCAATTATTTAAAGGATGTGCCACAAGTTTTGAAAGCAATGTGCATGTAAAAAGCTTTTATGGCCCTGGCTGGTGTGGCTCAGTAGATTGAGTGCCAGCCTGCAAAGCAAAGTGTCCCTGGTTCAATTCCCAGTCAGGGCACATGCCTGGGTTGCAGACCAGGTCACCAGTGGAGGGGTGTACGAGAGGCAACCACACACTGATGTTTCTCTCCCTTTCTCCATCCCTTCCCCTCTCTCTAAAAATAGATGAGATCTTAAAAAAAAAAAAAGCTTTTTGAATCAGGAGCACACATCAAGAATCACTACTGACTACTGTATTCCTGAAACCGCTTGGTTGAAAACTGGATATTCATCTTGGGCTGTCATTTATTGGTAGTAAATTCTTACACAGAACTAAAACATAAACAGGTACATTATTAGCTGTTTGGGACAAAGACGTAGCTTTGACATTTTCCCAGGGTATTTAATGCCCCTTTTTTCCTGATGCTAGAAGCCCTCTATTTGCCTCAATGCCTTAACTAGATGGGTGATAACTGAAACTATTTGCTAGTCTAAAGCTTTTCCTAAAAACTGTTTTATACTTTCACTGTAACTTGTTTTTTTCCTAAGAAAATAACTTTCCTTTTGGACAAATGATGTAACTTCATTTCAGGAAAAGTAGAGTATATTAAAAAAGTGAAAAGGAAAACCATCTACCTGCAACCTCACCATACATAGGGAAATAAACTCTCATCTATAAAAAATACCTTCTTTACATTTTTCTTTATATCTTTTTCAATGAACATATTGTTTATATTCATCTTGTGGTATATATGTCACTATATAAGTCTATATATCCTTATGTACATGTTCATGGCCCTTTCTGTCTCCCTATCTCCACATACCCATTCCTGAGTCACATCTGTCTGTGTATTTGTGTGTTCTGAATTTGCCCCTGCTCTGCAGTGAGCTCCACACAGCCCTGTGGTGCGTACTACCTGAGCTGACGGTCACTAATGGTTGGAGTCAAATATTCTCTTGCTTTCAAGTCTTACCGTCATTTCTGAGGCATCTGAGACTTTTGAGTACCTCCCTGACAACCACTTTGTTCCATTCTCCTGAAAGTGGAACATCATCAGCTCCTAGAAAAGAAGGAAAAATAAACAATGGAAAAATCCTATACATGTTCTGAAAAGGCTTTTTCTCTTCCTCTGCCACTCTTTCTCCAGAGCAACCAACAACAATGACAAGGGAAACCTGTCCACATAGGACAAAAATCCTTTTGTGCAGATATTTGTTGAGCCTTCTCCCACTCACTAATTAAATACCACTTTCCACCTGGATGAGTGGAACAACTGTAGTGGAAGAGTGCCACCTGTCACCTGCCAAAGCCCTCAGCTCACCTGGAACAGGAACATGGCAGAATGGGTGAGCTGGGCTGTGCCCTCACAGTGAGATTGCAGGTGATCAAGATCTTTAGATTCTCTTCCTTCCCTGCATCACTTCCCCATTTTCAATGGGGGCACCTAAAAGTTTTAAACAGGGGCTCAGATTTGTATTGTTTGCAGCTGGGGACTCTAGAGGTGGGGGCAGGAGATGGAAAACAAAGGGGTCAGTGGGTAGATGAATAAGTTCATGTCCTCAAGGGGTGGTGAGAGCTGACCCAGGTCAGCGATGTTCTGTCTGAGCCCAGAAACATTCAAGGTTAAACCAGTGAGTCCCAGGTGTGAGTCAAAAGGAAGGAGGTTCTTTGGGTATGTTTGGGGTTTTGACCTTTTTGTTTTTAAAAAGATGCTCTTTTATGTGCTTCCTGGTCTTGCCTTTTCTGGGATTCCCCTGAACTCTAGGAGGACAAAGAAGCATTTTACATCCTTCACCAAGGAAGGCAGTGTCCGCCAAGAATGACTCCACCCTGACTGGCCAGTGGAATGGCCCAAGGCCAGTCCCAGCACAGTCAGAAGGAGGACTGCCGGTGTGGCAATGTGGCAACGATGTGTCACGTACTTGGTTTACTGCCCACGACTGGCCTGACTATTCCTGGGCAGGGCTGTGAGGTTTCCTAGCCTGGGCCTGTGTGGGTGTATGGGCAGAATAGAGCTGGGGCTAAGGGCAGAGCCTGAGCAGAACACCAAAGCTGGGAAACTTTGTGGGTTCTTTCAGCTAGATGGTGGCCCCCCTCCCCACTTGCTCAGGTCAGCACCTGCTCCTCCAGTCCTCACAGGGTTAGGGGTTCCCAGTGTAGCCCACCTGCCATCATGGCACTGCCTATTTCTAGTACAGCTTCAAGCTGACCCACACTTGTGGCATCTGGCATGAGGTGGGTATGGCCTGTACTCCACACAACTGGTGTGAGTCACAGCCATGTGGTCCAGCCTGTGGGCTGTTCACTTCCTCTCCATGCCGGAGTTTTGCCCTAGAGCCCAGTCATTAGACAGGCCCCGAGTTCTAACTTGAGCCCAGTTATTCCAGAAGCATCCCCACATGTGTTCAGGGAAACTGGAAAGCTGCTGGTGTTAAGGGGCCTCTGCTCTGGCTTCCTGGCCTCCTCCAGGCCCAGGCAAACAGGTCACACCCACTGACCCTCCTGTGCCCCCTCATCTCTATGAGATCATCAGAGCAGCTATGCTGCCTATAATGACAAGGGCCACTGGTAAAAACAGCAATCAGCTAAGGAAAGTAGATCGTGAAAGTCAAAGAAATAGAGCATTCTTTGTTCCAGTGCCCCAGAAGCACCAGCCTCATTGCTTCCGACAGCTGGTCCACCTCTCAGCCAGTGTCTGAGCCTGTGATGCCCCTTTCCTAACACAGGTCATCTATCTCATTCTGGGGTCTTCCCAGTTTGCTGGGAAATTATTCCTCATAATAAAACCAACTTGCTTTCCTATAATATTTTCCATCTTTTCATATGTTAATGGTATTTGTATTTCATTCACAAATGTTATACCTATTTGTCTAAATTTTTAAATGCATTGCTATAAAGCTGTGCCTAGTATTTTTTTCTGGTGATATCTGCACATTGTTCTACTTACTCCAAATGCAATTGAGTTGTCCAAAAAGTCTGTTTAGTTTTTTCCATAAAATAAATGACACATTTTTTTATTTTCACCAATAACTTCATTGATTTGGATATTTTTAGTATATCAGCTACCTCCTGCTATTGGCTTCTAGTGGGTAGAGGCCAGAGGTGCTGCTAAACATCTCCCAATGCATAAGACAGCCCCACAGCAAAGAAATATTTAACTAAAATGTCAGTTGTACCAAGAAACTTCATAAACCACTTTTGACATGTTCAGTCAGTCACAGCACCTTCTCCATACACTGTGCAAATACTTTTTTGTGTGTGTGTTTCAGTTGAAGTTTTACCTTTATTGAAATAATAAAGCACAATACACTGAAAATGTTGCATATTTTCTTCCATATTTAAAATTAAAATGGCTGCACAAAAATTCATCAATTCTGATAAGTTTTTTAAATACACATTGATTATGACAGCTGTCACAATACAATCTAACAAAAGTGTTTCAGATGAAGTTAAAGATACCTAAGTGCTACTAGAGTCATCATATGGAAAAATCTAAACAAACTTTTTGGTCAACCCAATATTTTTATTGTCTCCTTTTTATTATTTGATAACACTTTTAAAAAATGTCTATTTTAGCCCTGGCCAGGTGGCATAGTTGGTTGGAGGATCATCCCAAACAAAAGTTTGCAGGTTCAATTCCCAGGCAGGGCACATACCTAGGTTGTAGGTTCAATTCCTGGTCAAGACATATATGGGAGGTGACTGATCAGTGTTTCTCTTTCTCACATCAATGTTTCTGTCACTCTCTCTTTCCCTTCCTCTCTCTAAAATCAATAAAAAACATATCCTAAAGTGAGGATTAAAGAAATAATAATTTAAAAAGTCCATTTTGTTGTTTTTCCTTCAATGAATTAGCATTTGGTTTGATTGGTCAAATTTATAATTGGGCTTTATTTGTTTTTGTTTTATTTATTTCTACCTTTATCTTTAGCAATTTTGTCTTAGATTTCCTTTGGATTTATTTTGCTATTCACTTGCTAGTTTCTTAGGTTGAAAAAAGTTCACCTCATATCAGTCTTTCTTGTTTTGTTACCAGTGCACCTGCAGTTGTGGATTGATGTATAGCTCTCTAATTATTGTTTGTTTCTGAATATTTTGTAACTCTTTTTTTATTTCCTTTTGAAACCAAATATTATTTAGAAAACTTTTATTGAAGTTTTCAAGTTAGCCCTGATCTGTGTGACTCAATAGGTTGGACATTGTCCCAAAGCAGAAGTCAATGTTTCGATTTCTGGTCAGGGCACATGCCTGGGTCACAGGTTCATAGGAGTGGCAGCCAATCATGTTTCTATCTCACACCGATGTTCCTCTCCCTTTCTATCTCCCTCACTTCCCTGCTCTCTAAATAAATAAATAAATAAATAAATAAATAAATAAATAAATCTTTTTAAACTTTTTAAGTTATCAAGTTTTGGGTTAAATTTCTGTTATTAATTTTAAATTCTATTTCTTTGTAGTCAAAGAATACAGTTTGTATAACTTTTCATTTTCCTATTGAGAAAGGAAAGGAAAATCTGCTCTAAGTTCAATGTTATGAAGTGAAGCCTGAGAAGCCAATGTGGTACTCATCAGACTGCAGGGAGCTGGGCACCTCCTCTCTTTTGCCCTGGAGATTGTAGTTTTCTTTACATGCTTCAAAGATAGCTTTGCATTTTTCATAGCCCAGACCATAAGTTAAAGCCCCAAGCCAGTGTTTCCCATACTGTGTTCTATGGAGCACCAGTTCTATAGACAATAATAGGTGATGTACAGGAAGGGCTCTGTTTGGGGACTGCTGAGTTAAACAGAACTAAGTACATTTGGCACCTCAGAACCTCTGTATTTTTTTAGTGCATTGATTGGCTTTATAAGAGGAGGGAAAAGCACAGTTGTGTTTCTCAAACTAATATGGAATGCAACCCTTCTGTGGGACATAAAGTTAATGCTCCAAAAACAGACACTGTATGCCATGCTGCCCAAAGCCCTACTTTCAAATATACTCCTATGAAATTGTTTGTCTTGGTCAAATTTTATTTAGCCCAATGGTTAGGGTCATTCCTTCATTCTGCCCTCTCAGTGTGCTTGTATCCTGAATCTACAATCCAGAGTTTCTCCCATCCCTCTGTTATTCTTACTGTGGCAGGTCAGATCAGTCTGCCTCTTGTGTTCTCCTGTGATGCACAGATAAGCACTTGGAAAGGACAGGACCAAGGACAGAGCCCTGTGTGCCTCTGGAATGTCTTACACACATTTCATCCATAGAATGAATTTGATAGTAGCAGCTGCCTAAGCCAGCACTTGCCAAACCTCCTTGTGCAGGTGAATTGCCTGTGAATATTCCTACAATCCAGACTCTGACTGAATGAGTTTGGAGTTGGGTCTGAGATTCTGCATTTGCAAAAATCTCCCTGTTGCTGCCAGTCCTAGGACTATGTTTTGAGTACAAGGTATTAGAGCACTGTGTTGAGAAGGAATCTGAGGCAACATTTCTGCTCAGTGAGAAAGTGTGTTTTTGTGTTTCAGATGAGGTTTTACCTTTCTTGAAATAATAAAGCACAATACACTGAAATGTTGATATTTTCTTCCACCTTTAATATTAAAATGGCTGCACAAAATGGATCATGATCCATTAGTAATGTCTGCCACAGGCAGAGGAGCAAGTTGTGAATATATGCCACCTTTGCCCTACAAGTCTCTAGTTGAAAATGATTCAAGATGGTAAAGAAAAAAAATAAGTTATTCACTCCATAGAATGTTATGCAAGCGTGAAAATGGATCTATATATTCTAAAAGGCATCAGTTCCAAGATATAATGTTATATTATTTAAAAGGCAAGGTTGGAGAATAAACTATACACACTCTCCCATTTGTGCAAAATAATCAATAATCATATATTCTGACAATACCAAGAGTTGATAAAGCTGTAGAAAATGAGAGCATTCTTACACTGCTGGTGAGAATGTAAACAGGTATAATTACTTTGGAACACTGGCATTATTACTATCCTTGCTGATGCCATACTCTATAACCCAGTGATTCTCCTGTGGGTATGCATATGAGAGAAACTCATGCATTTCTCCACCAAGACTCATGGACAAGAATATTCACAGCAGCATTTTAAAAATTTTTATTTATTTATTTTTAGACAGAGGGGAAGGCTGGGAGAAAGAGAGGGAGAGAAACATCAATGTGTGGTTGCCTCTTGCACGCTGCCTCTTAGGGACCTGGCCTGCAACCCAGGCATGTGCCCTGACTGGCAATTGAACTGGCGGCCTTTTGGTTTGGAGACTGGTGCTCAATCCATGAGCCATGCCAGCCAAGGCCACAGCAGCATTTTTTTATGTAATAGTCCCAAATTGAAAATGACTCAAATGTCCCTCAAGAGGAAAATACATAAATTGTGGTAAATTCCTAATGAAATACTACACAATAATAGAAATGACAAAACTATGACTATATGTGGTTGAATATCACAAACAAAATGTTGATTGAAAGAAGCAAGAGACACACAAAAAAATACATGTATGATTCCATTCCATATATTTCAAAACCAGTGCCCTGGCTGGTGTGGCTCAGTGGATTCAGTGCCAGCCTGCAAACCAAAGGGTCGTTGGTTCAATTCCCAGTCTAGGACACATGCCTGAGTTGTGGGCCAGGTCCCCAGTAGGGCACACCTGAGAGGCAACCACACACTGATGTTTCTCTGCCTCTCTTTCTCCTTCCATTCCCTTCTCTGAAATTAAATAAATAATTTAAAAAAAAAACAGGAAAAGATAAGTTATATCACTTAGGGATAGAAATGCAGGTACTAAAGCTTTTTTTTGTTTTGTTTTGTTTTAAAGAGAGGGAGAGAAACATCAATGTGTGGTTTCCTCTCACACTTCCCCTACAGGGGATTCGGCCTGCAATCCAGGCACGTGCCCTAGATTGGAAACCAAATCAGGAACCCTTTGGTTCTCAGGCTGGCACTCAATCTGCTGAGCCACACCAGCCAAGCTAAAGCTTTTTTTTCTTTAAGGCAAGGAAATAACTATCAAAAGAGTAAGAATTATGGGCATCTAAAAGGATGAGATTGTTATGACCAGGGAGGGGCATACAGGGAACTTTGAGGAGGCAGCTTCTCATTTCTATTACTTCACCTAGGTGTTGGTCAGATTTTTATCAAGCTCCACATGCAGAGTTTAAAGAAAATTCTATATGCTAATATAATACATCCTATTTACAACAAACTCGTGCATAAATACATGCGATCGTCACAGAGAATTTTTGGAAGGAAACACAGGAAACTGGTAATCATGATTACCTTATAAAGGAGAACTGGGGCCCTGGCTGATGTAGCTCAGTGGACTGATTGCAGGCCTGTGAACTGAAAGGTTGCTGGTTCAATTTCTAGTCAGGACATATGCCTGTGTTTCAGGCCAGGTTCCCGGGTGGGGGCCTTGTGAGAGGCAAGTGATCGCACACACTGATGTCTCTCTCCCTTTCTTTCTCCTTTTCCCTCTCTCTAAAAAGTAAACAAATAAAATCTTTTTTTAAAAAAGGAGAACTGGGGTTGGAGTATTCAGACAACAGGTTTACTTTTCATTTTATTTCTTTAGTTCATTTTGAATGTTTTTAGAAGCTCTATTATAAACAGTTCATTGAAAACCAGTACCTCTCATAGCCCGCCTGTCCCCAAGTTCTACAAATTAAAAAGTAGCACCATTCTACTTATACATGGAAACTTTAACAGACATTATTCCATCTAATTCTCCTCATGTCTTGGCATAGGGGAGGATTCCACTTCCCATTAAAGTTAGGCATAACCATGTGACTTGATCTTGCTAATGAAATATGAATTGAGGTGACATGTCTCACATCTGGGGAAAAGCAGTTAACAGTCAGTGCTTATCCTCTGTTTTCTTTTTCCTCTGTGGTTATGACCAATAATGTGACAGATAGGGAATCACCTATTAACTTAGGTTTCCTAATTGCAATGTACATGTAATATGAGTGAAAAATAAACTGTATAGTTTTGAGCCTTTTCAATTTTAGCATTATTTGTTATTGTAGCATTACCTAACCTATACTGACTAAAGCAGAGCCCTTGTTTCCCCAAGCACACAGTTTTGTGAGGGCTTGAGCTCCAAGGTCATTTTCCCTTTCATGACCATACTGACATACCTACCTTTTAAGCTATTGTCTCTAGGGCAAGATAAATTGGCGATAAGTGATCATGGTGGGTTTTTAGGTATCTAAAAGATGAAAGTCAGATGCCTCTGAAGTTTAAAGAAAATCCAGATGGGTGGTCATCTGCAGAAAGGACTGTCTTACACATTTTCCCATGGGTGAACTCTTAGGTGAGGAGTATGTCTTTTTGTGTGGAGGAAGAGAGTGGAAGTTAGAAGAGGGACAAAGGATGCTAATGAGACCTACTTAGTCATAAAGAGATTTTTTTCTGCCTAGTTGGGGGTGAGGTCTCTCTGTGTGGCTCACAGACCTTATAATCTCCCACCTCAGTATTTTTCAAACTTACCAGATGATTATTAAAAATGAATTCTGGGAATTACTTTGTTTTTTGTTTATTTTTATTGTTGTTGTTGTTTTGGTGCAGGGAAGAGGACAAATGCAGTCACCCACTACCACAAATTATAAAGTTAAGTTTCCCACATTGGGGAAATTTCAGGGGTCAGCACATCCAGAGTGCAGTGGATAAGCCTCATCCTGGAAAAAAACCACCTTTGTAATCAAGGGATCTCCCCTGCAAGGTAAGTATGGAACCTACTTCGAACCTGGTATTCAAAGAGCAGTAAAGAAGAAAAATCAATAGGCCTAACAAAAATAAAACTGGAAAAGAGGAATGACTTTGAGGAGACTCAGAAAGAGCCCAATTGGAAATGGATGCATGCTGCGCCAGCAGCTCTATTTGTGTTACACATCATTCTCCTGGTTGTAAACTTGAGCAGCTTAAAAAAAGAAGAGCAATTCTTCCTGGGCATCTGGCTTAATTTATTTGTGCCCAGTGAGACCCTCCAGCAATTTTCAATAGAAGAAGCTTAAGTATATTATAGTAATATTAAATTCAACCACATAAAACAAAATGAGAAATACATTTTTAAAATAATTTCTTAATTTGTGAATGCAGTGACATGATATCTGGTCTTTGTTTTGCAATAATTCAGTGGGGGAAGAATATGTGCAAAACAGAATTGGCCATGAATTAATAATGTTAGAGATGGATAATGGGGGCTCATTAAGTTATTCTCTTCATTTAAGGACAAAAACCTCACCACTTTTATCTATTCATATGATTCTAATCATTCACTAAGAGCTGCTTTCTAAAGGAAATGACCATAGAATTTGATGATGTACTGCGTAAATAATTTTTATTAAAATTGGCCATCACTATACATAACTGCAAAAAAGCATATTAAAAAAAACCCTACCTCATTCTACACTGCCTTCCATACACCTCTGTACTTTAATTGAAGTAAATAGGAATTAATAAATAAAAACAGTTATTTAAGTGCTAAGTTAAAAATATCCATAGATTAATATCAACACAACATAAACAGTAAGCGTTGGTATTGTAGTCAAACCTTTACTATACAATATTTGGGCCAAATACATTTAAGAAAGTTTAATGCTGGCTGGTGTGGCTCAGTTGGTTGGAGCATTGTACCATAACCAAAGGGTTGCAGGTTTGATTTCCAGTCAGGGCACATGCACAGGTTGTGGGCTCATTCCCCAGTTAGGGTGTGTGCAGGAGGTGGCTGATAAGGATTGGTGTTTCTCTCTCTCTCTCTTTGTCCCTTCCCTTCTCTCTCAAATAAGAATAAAATAAAGCTTAAAAAAAAGAAAGAAAGATCCTGGCTGGTGTGGCTCAGTGGATTGAGTGCTGGCCTGAGAACTGAAGGGTCACCGGTTCAATTTCTAGTCAGAGCACATGCTTATTTTGCAGGCCAGGTCCCCAGTAGGGGGCACAGGGGACGAAACCACACATTGATATTTCTCTCCCTCTCTTCCTCCCTCCCTTCACCTCTGCCTAAAAATAAATCAATAATCTTTAAAAAAAATAAGAAGAAAAAAGAAAGTTTACACCTTGGGTAGCTATAACTATTTCTCTAAATTTTAATTGATATAAATCTTTTATATTTTTTCATTGAATTCTAATAAAAGTGTTACATATAATTCAGTGCATAAACATTCAGTTATTAATTATTAATCTTTTTTAATTGATCTTTTAAGAAAAAAGGAAGAGGGAGCAAGAGAGAAACATCAGTTTGTTGTTCCGTTTATTTATTCATTCATTGGTTGATTTTTTGTATGTGCCCTGACCAGTGATCAAACATGCAACCTTAGCACATTGGGATGATGTTCTAACCCAGGGGTGTCTAACCTGTGGCCCTAGATGGCTGTGAATGCAGCCCAGCACAGAATCATAAATTTACTTAAAATATGATGAGATTTTTTTTGTGAAACAATACTAGAGTGGATGAAGCCTAGAATCAGATGAATGATTTGGTCCTGGCTGGTATAGCTCAGTGGATTGAGCGCAGGCTGTGAAACAAAAGGTCGCCAGTTTGATTCCTAGTTGGGGCACATGCCTGGGTTGCAGGCCAGGTCCCTGGTACAGGGGGCGTAAGAGGCAACCACACATTGATAATTCTCTCCCTCTCATTCTCTTTCTCTTCCCCTCTCTCTAGAAATGAATAAATAAAATCTTTTTAAACCCCCCCCCCCAATGATTTGGAACATAAGGAATGAAAAAAACAACCAATCAGAAAAATAGGAAGAAAAAAAGAATTTAAAAAAATGAGGATAGTATAAGCAACCTCTTGGACAATTTCAAGAGTTGCAACGTTCGCATCATAGGGGTGCCAGAAGGAGAAGAGAAAGAGCAAGAAATTGGAAATCTGTTTGAAAAAATAATGAAAGAAAACTTCCTCAATTTGGTGAAGGAAATAGACATGCGAATCCAGAAAGCACAGAGAGTCCCAAACAAGATGGATGCAAAGAGGCCCACTCTAAGACACATCATAATTAAAATGCCAAAGGTTAAAGATAAAGAGAGAATCTCAAAAGCAGCAAGGGAAAAGGAGACACTTGCCCACAGGGGAGTTCATGTGAGACTGTCAGCTGATTTCTTAAAAGAAACTTTGCAGGCTAGAATGGATTGGCAAGAAATATTCAAAGTCATGAAAAGCAAGGACCTACAGCCAAGATTGCTCTGCCCAGCAAAACTATCATTTAGAATAAAAGGGCAAACTTCTGGACGAGATGGAGGCATGGGTAGATGCACTTTGCCTCCTCCCACAAACAAAAGAAGGACAACAACAAATTTAAAAATAAAAAACACCAGAACTGCCAGAAAATTGAACTGCATGGAAATCTGACAACCAAGGATTTAAAGAAGAAACATTCATTCAGTCTAGTAGGAGGGGCAGAAATAGGCAGCTGGGGTGGAGAGGACTCATGGTAATGCAGTGGCTGGAGGACTAAGGTGGACAAGGTGGAGACTCATGGACCAGGTGAGGTAGTGGCGGGCAGAGCAGGCGTTCTCATATTTGTATGTGGATAAATGGAGGAACAACTAGGGAGCGAGACAGACCTCACAACCCAAGGTTCCAGTGCTCAAAAATAAAGCCCCAAAACCTCTTACTAAAAAAACCTGTTGGGGTTGCAGAAGTGGAAGAAACTCCCAGCCTCATAGGAGAGTTTGTTGGAGAGACCCACAGGGTCCTAGAATGTACGCAAACTTACTGACCCAGGAATCAGCACCAGAAGGGCTCAATTTGCTTGTCGGTAGTGGAGGAAGTGACTGAAAGCCAGTGGAGAGCACAGCAAGTAGCATTGTTCCCTTTTGGACCCCTCCCCCACATACACCACCACAACATAGTGACCTTGGTTGCCCTGCCCTGTTGAATACCTAAGACTTCACTCCTTACTACGTAACACGTGTGCCGAGACAAAAAAGGAAAAAAAAATGACCAAATGAAAGAACAGATCAAAGCTCCAGAAAAAATACATCTCAGTGATGACGAGATAGCCAGCCTATTAGATGCACAGTTCAAAACACTGGTAATCAGGATGCTCACAGAATTGGTTGAGTAATTGCAAAATAGAGGAAAGAGTGAAGGCTATGAAAAGTGAATTAAGGGAAAATGCACAGGGGACCAACAATGACTGGAAGGAAACCAGGACTCAAATCAATGGTTTGGACCAGAAGGAATAAACAAACATTCAACCAGAACAGAATGAAGAGACAAGAATTCAAAAATATGAAGAGAGGCTTAGAAACCTCCAGGACAATTTTAAACGTCCCAACATCTGAATCACAGGGGTGCCAGAAGGAGAAGAGGAAGAGCAACAAGTGGAAAACTTATTTGAAAAAATAATGAAGGAGAACTTCCTCAACCTGGCAAAGGAAATAGGCTTCCAGGAAGTCCAAGAAGCTCAGAGACTCCCAAAGAAATTGGGCCCAAGGAAACACACACCAAGGCATCATCATAATTATATTACCCAAGAAGAAAGATAAGGAGAGAATCTTAAAAGCAGGAAAAGAAAAGGAGACTTCCGGCCAAGATGGAGACGTAGGTGGACACACCGTGCCTCCTCTCACAATCAAAATTAAGGACAACAAAGATTTAGAAGCAAGAAAGCAACCAGAACTCAGAAAACTGAACTGTACGGAAGTCCAACAACCATTCATCCAGACCAGTAAGAGGGGCAGAGTCATGGCAGGAAAAAGTGGAGGTGCATACCAGGAGTGCAGGCAGCAGTGGCTAGTAGATCCTAGGTGCACAGGCGGTGACTAGCAGACCCCGGGCACAGGGTGGCAATTGTGCAGACCCAGAGAGGCCAAGCAAGGCAGCTGGCTGACCAGGTGGTCCCATATTTGCATGTAGATAATCCAGGCAAAGGGGAAGCAACGGAAGGGACTGGAATCTGAGAGAGAGCAGAGCAAGCGCCATTGTTCCCTCTTGGACCCTACCCCCACATACAGCATCACTACCCAGCAACTGGGCTGCCCCGCCCTGGGGAACACCTAAGGCTCTGCCCCTCACTACATAACAGCCACGACTAGACCAAAAACAAAAAACAAACAAACAAAAAAAAAACAGAAACAAAAATGGCTCAAACTGGAGAACAAATCAAAGCCCCAGAGCCAATTCATCTAAGCAATGAAGAGATAGCCAACCTACCAGATGCACAGTTCAAAGCATTGGTGATCAGGATGCTCACAGAATTGGTTGATTTTGGTCATAAATTAGATGAGAAAAATGAAAGCTACAATAAGTGAAATGAAGAAAAATGCACAGGGAACCAATAGAAATGGGAGGAAAACTGGGACTCAAATCAATGGAGTGGACCAGAAAGAAGAAAGAAACAACCAAACAGAAAACAAGGAAGAAACAAGAATTCAAAAAAATGAGGAGAGGCTTAGGAACCTCCAGGACATCTTTAAACATCCCAACATCCAAATTATAGGGATACCAGAAGGGGAAGAGGAAGAGCAACAAGTGGAAAACTTATTTGAACAAATAATAAAGGAGAACTTCCCCAATCTGGCAAAGGAAATACACTTCCAGGAAGTCCAGGAAGCTCAGAGAGTCCCAAAGAAGTTGGACCCAAGGAGGAACACACCAAGGCACATCGTCATTATATTAGCCAAGATTAAAATGAAGGAGAGAATTCTAGAAGCAGCAAGGGATAAGGGGACAGTCACCTACAAAGGAGTTCCCATCAGACTGTCAGCGGATTTCTCAAAAGAGACCTTGCGGGCAAGAAAGGGCTGGAAAGAAGTATTCCAAGTCATGAAAGTCAAGGACCTCTATCCAACATTGCTCTATCCAGCGAAGCTGTCATTTAGAATGGAAGGAAAGATAAAGTGCTTCTCAGATAAGGTCAAGTTAAAGGAGTTCATCATCACCAAGCCCTTATTATATGAAATGTTAAAGGAACTTACCTAAGAAAAAGAAGATAAAAAATAGGACAGTAAAAAGACAGCAAACTCACAGATATTAACAACCACACCTAAAACAAAACCAAACTAAGCAAACACAAGAACAGGAGCAGAAACACAGAAATGGAGATCACATGGAAGGTTAGCAACAGGGGAGTGGGAGGAGGAGAGAGGGGGAAAAGGTACAGAGAATAAGTAGCATAGATGGTAGGTAGGAAATAGACAGGGGGAGGGGAAGAAAAGTGTGGGAAATGTAGAAGCTAAAGAACTTTGACACATGGACATGAACTAAAGGGGGGGAATGTGGGTGGGAGGGGGTGTGCAGGGTGGAGGGGAATAATGAAGAAAAATGGGACAACTATAATAGCATAATCAATAAAATATATTAAAAAAGAAAAAATAAGTAAAACAACAACAACAACAACAAAAGGAAAAGGAGACAGTTACTTACAAAGAGGTTCCCATAAGACTATCAACTGATTTCTCAAAAGAAATCTTATAGGCAAGAAGGGGCTGGAAAGAAGTATTCAAAGTCATGAAAAGCAAGGACCTATATCCAAGATTATCCTATCCAGCAAAGCTATCATTTAGAAGGGAAGGGCAGACAAAGTGCTTCTCAGATAAGGTCAGGATAAAGGAGTTCATCATCACCAAGCCCTTATATGGAATGTTAGTGACTTATATAAGGAAAAGAAGATCAAAAACTGTGAACAGTAAGATGACAACACACTCACAACTATCAACAACTGAACCTAAAAAACAAAAACAAACTAAGCAAACAACTGGAACAGGAACAGAATCACAGAGATAGAGATCACATGGAGAATTATGAGTTGAGGGGCAGGGGGAGAATGGGAGAAAATGTCCAGGGAATAAGAAACATAATTGGTAGGTACAAAATATACAGGGGGAAGTTAAGAATAGTGTAGGAAATATAGAAACCAAAGAACTTATATGTACGATCCATGGATATGAACTAAGGGGGGAAATGCAAGTGGGAGGTGGGTACAAGGTGGAGAGGAATGAAGGGGGGGAATGTGACAATCATAATAGTATAATCAATAAAATATTATATATATTTTAAATATTTTATTTATTTTATCTTTAGAGGGGAAGGGAAGGAGGGAGGGAGAGAAATATCAATCAATGTGTGGTTGCCTCTCGTGGGTCCCCTGCCAGGAACTGGCCTGCAACCCAGGTATGTGCCCTGACTGGGAATCGAACTGGGATCTTTTGGTTCTCAGGCCTGCGCTCAATCCACTGAGCTACACCAGCCAGGGCTGATAAAATATATTTTAAAAAAAGAAGAAAAAAGCATAAAAGGGCAGGTAAAGAGTTTCCCAGATAACAAAAAACTAAAGGAGTCCATAATCACCAAACCATTATTGTATGAACTGTTAAAAGGACTTATTTAAGGAAAAGAAGAAGATCAAAACCATGAAAATAAAATGGCAAGAAATGCAAATCTATCAAACTGTGAAAAGTCGGTTTGTGCTGTCTGTCACTACTAGAACCAATAAGTAGCAACAAGGATTGAATCTTTATGGGTCCTTTATTCAGATGCCAGGAATCTGAGAAGAGGGTAGGCTAAAAAACCTCTTAACATCTCATTTCAAGCTGATCTTTATATAAGGAGAAGAAAGGGTAAGTAAGGGGGTTGGGAAAAAGATTAAGTGCATAAAAGTTGCAGTCCTACAGGGATTTTCCTAGTAGTTCTTTATCTGTTGGTCAACAATTCTTTATGTGCATCACAATTTCCCCCCTGGAACACAAAGGCTCAGATACCATCTCCATCTGCTTGCAGACACCCTGGGGCACACAGGCTGAATTGCTTGTGGTCTTCCATTCCAGTTCCTAGAATAATAGCTGTTCCACAAGCATTAATCACTTAACCCTATCAACTAAGGCTAAAATCTTTAATCTTGAGGTCTCCTATTAACCCCAGTGTCTTAAGACCCTGCAGTCAAGATGAAGGTGGGGGTAGGGCCGCAGTCATCAACATCTTGACTTGGCTGGAAGATCCACTTTCTAGAATCATCGGGCTATTGGCACAACTTCTCAGTTCCTCAGGACAGGACAGCTGGCTTCCTCCAGAGTGAGTAATCCAAGATGACCTAAGTGTTCTCTCGCTAGGGGGCACACCCATGGCTTTCCAGTTTCCCTCTTCTGACCCCCAGGTGTATTACCTCTGCCTTTCTATCTCCTGAACTCCAAGGAACCATCTACTACCTCAGTAACTTTCTAAGTAAACGTTCTCTTATATTTTGGAAAAATAAAAAACAAAGATAACACAAGCCAGGCTGCAAAGGCCATTCATCATCATTTCTATTATCAGTTACACAGGTCACCCCCGATCCCATTCTGTGTGGGAAGAGACTGCAATGGGGCTAGAATATCAGGAGGCAGGGATCGGATCCCTGTGGATCATCTTGGAGACTGAATACCATACCACATAAACAAAAGATATGAGCTAACATATTTGTAGTGCTTATTTTGAGTTAGGCATTATCCTAATGTATTAATACATTTTATTCTCCCTATAACCATGTAAGATAAATGTTTTGGGGGGGAGTGGGGGGCAGAGAGTAAAGTTTTGATTCACTCTCCAAGAAAGGAAAGGAGCATGGTTTGGAGAGATATACCAGCACTGAGGGGTGAGGGCTTTGAGCTTTTATTGGATTATACTTGAATTAAAAAAGGGTGGGAGGGGGTTGCTGCTGTGTGGCCCCTGGGCTGTTGGGATGTGGTAACAAGAGACTGCAGTTTGTTCCAACGTTGTCTTCTGCCTGGGGCAGTAGGGTGAGGTTAGTTCTGTTCTTGCTTTCCAGTAATTTCTAGTCCTGGGGACACAAACTCAGAAGAATAAAATGGCAGTCATGTTTAACAAGATCTTAGGCCTGCTAGGCAAGTGGTGCCACATAAGCAAATGGTGCTGGCTTTGTCCCTTCATTCCCCTGCTCTGGTTTTAAAATGGATTTATTCTTAATGACCTGGGCTGGTTCTGGTTCTGGGGGGTAGGGACAAAGATCTCTTCATCTGTAACTATTTCAGGCAGGTTAGGGATGTAGAGCTGTCCCTGCCTGTGGGCCCAAGTATGGGTCATTAAGGAGAATAGTATGGAATTGGATAGCCCAAAAGGCAAGAGCTGTGGGCAGAGGCCATTTGTGGAGGGAATCTCCCAGAGCCTGGATGTTCTGTTGAATGAAGGATATGAGACATTTGAGGAGACATGACCTAAAAACAAGAATAAAGAAAAAGGTTGCTATAGGTCCTAGGAAGGGAATTAGCCAGGAAAACCAAGACCAGATATTGGCCTTAAAATCTTCCAAAGGGGGAGGAGAAGCAGTAGGTAAATTCTGTATGGCTGACAGTGCATCAGTAGTTCTCAGATTCCAAATCAAAGGGTGAGGGGAAAAAATGAAACATTAGCTTAGAAGAAAACTAGAAAAACTAGGATTCAATCAGTTTGTAGGTGACAATTGGACATTGTGATTTCCATTGAAACACATTTTCTCTCCCCAAATCGCCCTCGTTTTGTTAAAGAGACTGCATGTAAGTCCAGTTCGAACTTGGCCTGATTATTTTCATGAACACAATAAGAATAGTAATTGATCATATAGGCTCTTCTATTTTTTTAATTTTCAAAAGATTTTATTTATTTTTAGACAGAGGGGAAGGGAAGGAGAGAGGGAGAGAAATATTGATGTGTGGTTGCCTCTTGTGCATCCACGGCCAGGAACTGTCCTGCAACCCAGGCATGTGCCCTGACTGGGAATTGAACTGGTGACCCTTTGGTTTGCAGGCCTGCACTCAATCCACTAAGCTACACCACCCAAGACTTTATATATATAAGCTCTTTTAAATCTGCTTTGCTGGAATTTTACAAGGAACCTTCAGATTGAGCTTTAATCAGCCTCTCAGGGCAAAGAAGCCAAGCCACATGGTTGCCATCTGTCTTTGCCTGAAATACCTATAAGTTTGGGTGGATTCCTCAAGTGTTTGAGGTCCCCATAATGTTGTGAGATTCCTTCATTGCCGTTTCTTAGGAAAGCAACCTTTTTTCCTTACCTGGAAAGACTACTATGAAGCATGTGACCAAGCAAGGTACCAGGCCATTTCTCCAAGGGGCTCTTATTTGCTTCAAAAGTCAATCTTAATTTCTTAAGGCTTTTTGGTGACATCCAGAGTCCAGGCATGACTCTTTCTTGATTATGACACTCTAGACAAAGACTTGGTTAATAAAACCACATTTGGAAACTGGTGCTATTATAAAGAGAACAGATTCTTACCAGGTTTATGCAAATGAGCATATTGCCAAGAAAATAATACTCATAAAGAGTTGCTGAATTCTGGAAGGATTAGGTAGGGAGAAAAATAGAAATGTTTCAGTATTCTTATGTGAGTATCACTTACAAATTGTGCTAGGGGAAAAACATGTTTTCTTATATCAATCGCTGGCCGTGAAGATGGGTGAGGAGGAGGCTTTGCGCAAAGTCTGGAGAGATGGAGAAGGATTAGAATCCTGTCTCCAAACCTCACAGAGTTAGGGGTTAGCACAGGCTGAGCTTCCACTGCCCACTTCTCCTCTAGTTACGAGTCTCAGAAGGCCAGAGAAGAGGTAGAAATAGAGAGCGTTCCATGTATGGGCCACCAAATGTTAGGATGGCTGGTGACAAGGGCTGTGAAAGAATTCACAAAGAGAAGAAAGTGTTGAGAGTAAAGTTTTTATTCTACTCTCCAAGAAACGAGAGGGGCATAGTGTGGAGACATACACCAGCCAAGGTAAAGTTTGTTCTTACTGTTATTTACACATGAAGAAATTGAAGCTCAGAGAAATTCAGCTACAGGCCCAAGGCTCCACAGCTAGTAGGCAAGGAGGTGTAATAGGGAATATTGGGGTCCCCCAAAATGGGGAATTTCCCCCACTAACCTGGTTGGGGAAAGAAGAAGTGGAACAGAGTCACTGAGAGTTACTTTGCATATCTAAAGAACCTGGCCAGTGTTTTAGTAATGTTAAATAGCTGTGCCTGCTCTGAGCAGGGAGATGGGCGTGACTCTAACCCATGGTTGGGGGTGGGGGGTGCGCTTTCTGTGCCCACTCAAGCATCTTGGAGGCAGTTCCTATGTCAAGGGGAGATGCCTGCCTGGACTAACAATGGCAGCTGAGAAAGGCTGAAGAGGCCGGACTACTGACAGGTGTAACCCAGTGTGGGAGGAGTTGGAAATGGGGTTATGGGGGAAGATCCACACTTAGGCATGGGGACAACCAGGAGCTCTCTCTCAGACAGGATGGAGTTCTGGACCATGTGGGAAGGAGACTAGAAGAGTCATGAGAGACCCTCACTCTCATGCACTCTTGACCACATGGCTTATAAAGGAGCAGAAAAGCAGGATGTAGCAGCTGTGCGGGCTCTTGGCCACACAGTTTGAAAGGATGTGGAAGGACCCCCACCAGCCCACCATGAGAATTGAGTTTTGGATTAAGCACAGGAGCTTATCAAGCAAGAGCACGGACAACTGGAAGAAGCCGGAATACAGACGGGAATCTGCCCAGCTAAGCTACAGAATTCTGTTCCTTTTCCGGAGAGATGGTACCTCACCTCTGACTGGCCTGGTTTGGCAAGGGGAGACAGGACTGTGTGTTTGTTGGTGATTTTTTGTTTATAAAGAACATGGGATTTAAGGGAAGAATTTGGCCCTTGTTCTAAACCTGTAGATCTTTTGAATAAATAGTTCCTTTCCTTTTCATAAGACTCTGGCATTGAGAGTTACAGTTCTTATCAGCGGGTGGGCAATAGAACCCAGAGGTTCTGCTACAGAGGCCGAAATTGAACTCAGGCAACCTGGTGCCAAAGTCTAGCTGTCAACCAGGATATACCACTGCCTCCATTGGGCACTGAAACAAGGAGGATTAAATCAAGACTTAGAAAATAAGGGAATCTGGCTGTTGTGACTCAGTGGAATGAGTGCTGGCCTGCGAACCAAAGGGCTGCTGGTTTGATTCCCAGTTTGGGCACATTCCTGGGTTTCAGGCAAGGTCCCCAATAGGGGGTGTGCAAGAGGCAACCACACATTGATTTTTCTCTCCCTTTCTTTCTCCTTCCCTCTCCCCCTAAAAATAAATAAATAAAATCTTTTAAAAAAGAATATAAAGGAAAATCTTTTTTTTTCCTATTGACTTTATTTGGGTGGCATTGGTTAATAAAATTATATAAGTTTCAGGTGAACAATTCTATAACACACCGTCTATATGTTGTATTGTGTTTTCACCGTACCATGTCAGGTCTCCTTCTACCACCTTTGTCCCCCATACTCTTCTCTACCTCCCCTTCACCCCTTTTCCTTCTGTTATCTGTCTATGAGGGTTTTTGGTTTTGTTCTGGTTGGTTTTTTTTTTGCTTAATCCCTTCACCTTTTTCATTTGACCCCAACAGCTGTCAACATGTTTCCTGTATGTATGAGTTTGTTTCTATTTCGTTAATTTATTTTGTTAAGGGAAAAACTTTTAGAGCAAGAAAAAGAAAAGCAGGGAGAAGAAGAGAGAAAGTCAGTGAAAATAAGGGAATAAAGTAGATCAATAAATGGCAATGTTTTAAAATGGAAGCCATAGAAGGCAAGAAGAAAAAGCTGGAGAGGATTATAGCTTAAATTTCTGCAAAGTAAGATTAAGAGTTTTAAAAAGAGCCCTGGCTGGTGTGGCTCAGCGGATTGAGCGCCAACCTGCAATCCAAAGGGTCACTAGTTCAATTCACAGTCGGGCACATGCCTGGGTTTCAGACCAGGACCCCAGTATGGGGATCGTGAGAGGCAACCACACATTGATGTTTCTCTCCCTCTCTTTTTCCATCCCTTCCCCTCTCTCTAAAAACACATGCACATATATGTAAATAAAATCTTAAAAAATAAATTACACAACTTTTAAAAAAGTTTTAAAAAGAACAATCAGTCAAAAAAAAAAAATCAAGGGAGAGCACAAAGCTACAGTACAATGAAAGAAGGTTTACAAGGGTAGAGAAAAACAGAAACCAAACCCAAGCCTGAAAAATAAGCAGTGAGGAGGTCAGGAAAGATGGAGAGAGGGTAGACAGTCTTGCCAGAGGCAGCTGGGGAGGGACTGAAAGAGGGTTTTGTGGATAAAAAGAGGCCACATACCAAACTCAGCAAAGTCAGGGGAGGCCTACAAACTCAGAGACCTAAAGTAACCACATAGGATGGTCTAAAATTAAAAACTTTTATTTTATTTTATTTATTTATTTATTTATTTATTTATTTTTACTAAAAGCAGGTCAGGAGGAGCAGTCATTGTCTTAGGCTAGAATCTTCTCTGACAAAGTCAATCTTTACCTTGATTGAGCCTGTTTATTGTCTTTTTGCATCAATGATAACATTCATTTGGAATGTCAGGGTCACTTCCCAAGCCCCTGGGGCACAACCACCACACCAGAGCAGAGACCACAAATCCCCTTCGTTGTTAATTGTTGACTGTTCACTCTCCTGTACCCACCTATGTAAAAGAAGGATGTGTCTCTCATTTTACTTTTTTATCCAATCCCAGACGTTTCCCTGCTTTGTTTTCTCCTGCCTCCCTAATCTATCATCAGTGTATTTTCATGTAACCTACTTACATCTCTTCTTTTGGTTGTAATATACAAAATAAGATGCAAAACTGCCATTTTCCGGAGCATTTCCTCAATCCACTGAAGTCTTGCTTACCGGCAATTGCCTTCAGTTTGGCTCAAATAAACTCACAAAAATTCTCTACAGGTTCAAATGTCTCTTACATTGCCAATTTTTAGGACACTTCAAGCTCCTAGCCTGTCCTAAAACACATAGGAAAGCTTCAGGAACTCTCCTCACCTGCTACCTCCATCCTTTGGGGCTCCAGTCCCATTAGCTGAGCCTCTTACTTCCACCTCAGAAGGCCTGGGACAGAGTTCTCTAGAACACTGCTTCTCACAGTGGGGTCCTTGAACCAGCAATATCTCATCACTGAAGCTTGTTAGAATGCAGAGTCTCAGGCCTCACCTTGGGCCCACTGACTGATTCAGCATCTACATTTTAACAAGATCCCAGGGGATCTGCGTGTACATTAACATTGTCAAAGGCTGTTTCATAAGAAATGGCACATTTCTTTCTTTGATTCTTAATTCATGACATATTTTAAATATTCAAAGAAGTATAAGAATAATGCAGCAAATGCCTTAGGAACTTACCACTCAGATGTTACAACTGTTAGCATTTTGACAAATTTACTTCAGATCTACCTGTTTTTCTTAAAACATTAGAGGTGTACCTGGCTGGTGTGGCTCAGTGGCTTGAGTGTTGGCCTGGGAATTGAAAAGGTCACTGGTTTGATTCCCAGTCACAGCACCTGCCTGGGTTGCAGGTCAGGTCCCCAGTTGGGGGCATGTGAGAGACAACTGATGAATGTATCTCTCTCATGTTTATCTCCCTTTCTTTCTCATTCTTTTTCCCTCTCTCTAAAAGTAAATAAATAAAAACTTTAAAAAAAAACCAGTTGAGGTATAGTTTCTTTCCACCCCCACTGCTCTCTCAGTTCTTTTTTCTTCCCAGGAGATAGCTGCTGCTATGAAGTTGGTACGTTTCCTTCCCTGTATTTGCATCTTTATTACAAATGATAGAATCCATAAACACAGAATTGTGTTGTGTCATTTCATCTTACACAAATAGTATCATACTTTATAGATCTTTTTGCAATTTGCCTCTTTAACTCAGCATTGAGTGTTAAAGGTTTATTGTTGATGTGTACAGGCCGAGTTCCCCCATTTTGATAGCTGTATAGAATTCCTTTGGTTGCATTTTGTAAAATGTATTAATCAGTTCTTCTTTTGAGTAACACTTAGGCTGTTCCCAATTTTTTTTGCTATTACAACAAAAAACAAGCTGAAATGGACATTTCAGGTCCCTCTGCACACACATGAGAGTTTCACAACTGCGAACATCTTGGAGAGGGTTTTCGGTAACCCTATATTTAGATTCTTTGGATATTGTCAATTGCTTTCCAAAACAGTTGAGCCAATTTACTCCTGCCAACCATGTGCAAACTTTCTTCCATTTTCAAATCTCCATCCACACTTGATTGTGTTGGTGTTTTAAACACTGTGGGCCGGCTAACCAAATACACTTTCTATGTGGCTTTGTTCTATTATAGATACTGGAAAACTAATGTTGATGTAAGAATATTCAAACTGGTAGAGAACTTTTTTGAGTTTATTTGAGCCACACTGATTACAATTGCCAGGAAGCAGGATCTCAAATGCTTCCAAGAAATGACAATGTGCAGTTTTTTTTAATGCATTTGGAATTAAGGACTGAACTTCAGGAAGATTACATGAAGATGGGAGAAAGCTAGGTGGGGATTGGATTAAAAAGTGGTTGACAAGATTATATGCTCCCTTACAGATGGTTATGCCTCCGCCTCCTAGGGGTCTGAAAAAGAGGAATACTCTGGCAGTTTCAAATGTGCGTTAACTTAGATGCACAAGAACATTGGACAGGGCTTGCTTAAAAAGCTTTCCCTAAAGAAGGTATCGCCCTGAGGTGTGACTACCCACCACCACCTACCAACGTAGGAATTTCTGATCAGATCACCCTGTGAGGCTGCTTTCAGTTTGATTTATTACAGCACCCCTTTTTTATCCACTCTCTTCCCTTTAATCTGGGGTGACCATATAACAGTTCTGTATACTCTCTTTCATGTTTTATTAAAGAAAAAATTAGAAGCAAAATTGGCCAAATATCAATGTTTGTTACTGAAACCAGAAAAGCTGGTGTTCAGGCTGCCTGTCACCTACCAGACCCAATAAGCAGAGACAGGGACTGAATCTTTATGGGCACTTTATTCAGATGGTCGTCGATCTGACAAGAAGGCAGGTTTGTACCCTAACACATCATCTTAAATTCCACTCAAAAATGGCCCTTTTATAAGGAGAACGAAGAATAGGTAAAGGGTTTGGAATTCAGAGGAAAGTTGATTGGACTAAAAAACTGCAGCATTCTCACCCTGGGCAGTGGTCATCTCACCTGGAGCACAATGGCTCAGATACCATCTTGAATTGCTCGCAGTCCTCCTGAGGCACAAAGGTGGAACTGCTTGGGGTTTCCTGGAGTCAGGGTGGGTCATACCTTCAGTTCCTGGAACAATAGCTTTTACACATATAGATTACTAAGTTTATTAGCTATTACTTAAACTAAAATTTTCCAACTTTCCAGTCTCTCATCACTACAAATTGATTGTACATACTTGCACATAAGTGTTGAGTTATATCATTTTCTGATGTTTGAAATACTTTGTAAGGCAAAAGTGGGCTGGAAAGATTTTAAAGCTTTTGCTTTTCTGACCAAGACAATCAGTGCATTCGCTTTGATCTGTCTTCTGGATTTTGGCTTTAAAATTTGGTGAGATGCAAGGCTTATCGGGTACTTTCCAATCATGTGGTTGAGCTACTGAGCTGAAGCCCACAGTCACCTCTAGACCTCCAGACTTCTTGTTTTGTCAGAAAAAGAATCTGGTGTCTGTGAGTCATTGTTACTTAGGTCTTCTGTTACTTGTCACCAAATGCTTAAAATATCCAGGTTTGCTAATTTTGTCAATCTGATGGATGTAAATGGTTATCTCCTCCTTTTAACATACATTTCCATGCTTACTAAAGATGAGCTTCATTTTACATGTTTATATGCTTCACATGTATATTGGTCATAGAAATCATTCTTTTGCCTATTTTCTTTTTTAGGTTGTATGTCTTTTCCTCATAATTTGTAGGTTTAAAAAATATTTTGGATACCAATTATTAGTCATTAAATACATTTCAAATTGTATCTCCCAATACGTAATTTCTCTTTTTTCTGGTTTTATTGAGAAATAATCAACATATATCACTGTATAAATTTAAAGCATACAGCATGGTGGTTTGATTTACCGATATGTGAAATGTTTACCATAATAGATTCAGCTAATGTAAAAGTAATCATAAACATAATTCAGATGTTCAGCTAACATATAAATAATCCTCCACCTGCTCTCCTTCCTGGGAGCAGGGCCACATCTTTCTTCCCTCTCAGGCATGCATCTTCTAAACTGTAAGTGTCCCCATAAGACTTGCAACCAAGGGAGCAGTAGGCAGCGGTAGCTTGACCCCAGCTAACCCCCTGAACCTGTCTCCAGGTTCCCCTTTTCTCTGACTTTCCAGTGAGCCTGTGACTTCTTCTATCCTAAGCTGTTTCTTGTTTCACTGTCTGGAGCTTTAATAAACATATTCTCAAGATAAAATATGCAAAAAACAGATAATCCTCCAATATTTTCTTTTGAAAGTTTTACTTTTAATACTAATTTTCAATTAATTTTAATATTTAAGCCTTTGAACCACTTGGAATTTGTTTTGGATGTAATATGAGCTAGGTAAAGAACACTAAGAAAGAGAGGGAGCTGAGCCTTGTCAAGACCTTGATTTCCAATTTCTAGCCTCCAGAACTGTGAGAGGATAAATGTCTGCTGTTTTTTTTTAAAAAGATTTTATTTATTTGTTTGTTTGTTTATTTTTAGATAGAGGTGAAAGGAGGGAGAAAGAGACAGAAACACCAATGTGTGGTTGCCTCTCAAGCACCCCCTACTGGAGACCTGGCATGTGCCTACATTGGGAATTGAACTGTCGACCCTTTGGTTCACAGGCTGGTGCTCAATCCAC
The DNA here is from genome assembly GCA_004027475.1 of Anoura caudifer. Classification (NCBI taxonomy): domain Eukaryota; kingdom Metazoa; phylum Chordata; class Mammalia; order Chiroptera; family Phyllostomidae; genus Anoura; species Anoura caudifer. Next base: position 50,523 of record PVKU01000946.1, read on the forward strand.
TGAGCCACACTAGCCAGGGCTATTTTGGGTAAAACTCCTAACAAGAAAAAGTGGGTTAAAGGATTCTCTCCTATTTCTAGTGTGTTGAGTATGCCTTACTCATATCTTCAATCATTCTGGGTGACTGGGCCCACTTTCAAATGCCTATTCTGTGTCTCCACACCTGAGGCCTCCCTAGACCCTTCAAAACCTAGGCAGGCTGCTTTGCCCCTGTGAAGGGAAGGCTGTGCTAGGGAACCACAGCTCAGGGATAGTTTCTCAAGCTATGACCTTCTCTAGGCAAGTGGAATACAGGACCCTACCTCGCTCACCCCTCGGTGGGATAATTGTGAGGGTCTACTTCCAAGGGAACTCAAACAAGAAGTCTCAGTATTTTCGCAAAATGGTTGCTGAATTTGAACTTATCATTTGTTTGTTTCTGAATCTATTGAGATGACTGTTGGTTTTTGCTTCTTTAATCTGCCGCTGAGTAAATTATATTGCTGTTTTCTAGTGGTCAAATGAATGACGTCCTTGTCTCTCTGAGATAAACACTGCTTGGTAGTATTTGTTTTCAATGTTATATCAATAACATTGCTGCCATTGTTTAGCTAATGGTTTATTCATAATCATTACATCTATATTAGTGAAACTGAGCTATTAGTTTTCTTTCACTGTCCTTTCTTGCTTGGGGTCAGGGTTATACTAGCAGTAGCTAGCGTCTACAAATTACTGGCCTCTTACAAATTACTGAATCTTGTTTCTTGGTTTGGGTGATACAGAGGTTTTCTCTTCCTTGAAGGTGATAAAAGTGCCTGTGAGAACAACTGGATTTGGTGACGTAATCTGTGGCTAAAATTTCTTATTCTAAATCAATTTCTTTATTTTTTAAGATTGTATTTATTTAATTTTTAGAGAGAGGGGAAAGGAGAGAGAAAGAGAGGGAGAGAGACATCAATGTGTGAGAGAAATATTGATTGGTTGCCTCTCCCAAGCCTCCAACTGGGTACCTGGCCCACAACACTGGCACGTGCCCTTTGGTCTACAGGCCAGTGCTCAATCCACTGGGCCACCCCAGCGAGGGTATGAAATTTAATTTCTTTGATGTGTACTAAGTCTATTCGGGTTTTCCATTTCATGAACATTTTTGGTAGTTGTTATTTTCCAGATAATTTTCTACTTTATGTCATTTTTCAAACATATAGTTTAACATACAGAGTTCAAAGCTTCAAAGGAGAGCTGCTTGTCTGCCCTCCTATGTCAGTGCTGAGCAGACAGAAAAGTGCAAAGAAAAAAGATGCTTTTATTTGTCTTCAATGAGCCCCAACTGCAAAAAGTCATGGGGGAGGAGCTGGTCATTCCTTAAATACTCCTAGTTACACTCATTAAAGACTTTTCATCATAACTTTTTAAGAAGTATATTTTATTGATTATGCTACTATAGTTGTCCCATATTTTCCTCCCCTTTATTCCCCTTTGCCCTGTACCCACCATCTCACCAGCATTCTTCCCACTCACTTAGTTCATGTCCATGAGTCGTACATGTAAGTTCTTTGGCTTCTCCATTTCCTATACAATTCTTTTGTTTTAAATATTTTATTCATTTATTTTTAGACAAAGGATAAGGAAGGGAGAAAGAGAGGGAGAGAAACATCATGTGTGAGAGTTACATCAATCAGAAGCCTCTTGCATGCCCCCAATTGGGGACCTGGCCCCACAACCCAGGCATGTGACCTGATTGGGAATCGAACCAGCAACCTTTCATTTTGCAGGCTGATACTCAATTCACTGAGCCACATCAGCCAGGGTCCTAAATCATTCTTACCCTCCCCCTTTCTATTTTGTACCTACCCTTTTTGCTTCTTATTCCCTGTACTTTCCCCCCATCCTTTCCCCTCCCATTCCTCACTGATAACCCTCTGTGTGATCTCCAGTTCTATGATTGTTCCTGTACTAGTTGTTTGCTTAGTTTGTTTTTGTTTTTTTAAGTTCAGTTCTTGATAGTTGTGCTTGTTATCATTTTATTGTTCATAGTTTCAATCTTCTTTTTCTTAGATAAGTCCCTTTAACATTTCATATAATAAGGGCTTGGTGATAATGAACTCCTTCAACTTGACCTTATCTGGGAAGCACTTTATCTGCCCTTCCATTCTAAATGATAGCTTTGCTGGATAGAGCAATCCTGGATGTAGGTTCTTACCTTTCATGACTTTGAATACTTCTTTCCAGCCCCTCCTTGCCTACAAGATTTCTTCAGAGAAATCAACTGATAGTCTTATGGACACTCCTTTGTAGGTAACTGTCTCCTTTTCTCTTGCTGCTTTTAAGATTCTCTCCTTATCTTTCATCTCGGGTAATGTAATTATGATGTGCATTGGTGTGAGCTTCCTGGGGTCCAACTTCTTTGGAACTCTCTGGGCTTCTTGGACTTCCTGGAAGTCTATTTCCTTTGCCAGATTGGGGAAGTTCTCCTTCATTATGTTTTCAATTTCTTGCTCTTCTTCTCCTCCTTCTGGCACCTCTATGATTCAGATGTTGGAACATTTAAAGTTGTCCTGGAGGTTCCTGAGCCTCCCCTCATTTTTTTTTTTTTAATTCTTGTTTCTTCATTCTGTTCTGGCTGAATGTCTATTTCTTCCTTCTGGTCCAAACCATTGATTTGAGCTCTGGTTTCCCTCCTGTCACTGTTGGTTCCCTGTATATTTTCCCTGTATATTTTTCTTTATTTCACTGTGCATTGCCTTTACTTTTTCCTCTATTTTGTGACTGCACTCGAACATTTCTGTGAGCATCCTGATTACCAGTGTTTTGAACTGTGCATCTGATAGGTTGGCTGTCTCTTTGCTGCTTAGTTGTTTTTGTGGTATTTGATCTATTCTTTCATTTGGGCCATATTTTTTTGTCTCGGTGCACCTGTTACATTGTAAGGGGCAGAGCCTTGTGTATTCACCAGGATGTGGCAACCCATGTCACTGCATTGTTGCATGGTCTGGATGAATGTTTCTTCTTTAACTCCTTGGTTGTCAGACTTCCATACAGTTTGATTTTCTGGGAGTTCTGGTTGTTTTTGGTTTTAAATTTGTTGTTGTTCTTTGGTTGTGCAGGGAGGCACAGTGTATCTACCTACGCTTCCCTCTTGGCTGGAAGTCCCCAACACTTTTCCTTGTAACTTTTAAAAAGCTCATTAAATAGCACAGATGTTCTGAACGAGTGAACAAAGGTCCTTGGGCCAGACAGGAGCACCAAGGGCAATTTCAGGCAAAGGTAACACTAGGAGGGTAGAGCAGAGGCTTTCGTGGCTGGGCTTGAAGGTAAGGCAGTATGCTCACCTGGCACCAAGGCTGAGGCATGTGATGGAGACATGGAGGCCAGGTCAAGGAGGTAGAATTATATTCTGCACATACCTGATCTTCAACTCTTGGTCAAATGCACCATTTTGGAGAGAATTATGGGACAGCCGGGAGGAAGAGACATAAACATTTTTTTGCCCTTTTTTTTTTTTTTGTACATCCTTCCCAGAAGTACTGCTTATTGGGTTGATGTGCAGAGTGGACCCAGCAAGCTCCTATGCCCTCTCCCTGCTCCAAAAATCCATTTACTATGTTGTCTTCATATAGAGGATGTACCAGATATTATACTGATAAGACAAGGTACCACACTTGATCTTAGCCAAAAGGCTGAGAAGTGATTCTTGCACTTTTAAGCCCTGTTTTAAAAGATTGCTTGGGGGTCAAGGAGAGGTAAGGACAGGATAGGCAGTAGGAACAATGTCCCCAGAGGACCTGAGGCTCAAGTATGACCAGGGCATAGAAAGCCTGCAGTTAAGTGGAGGCTTTGGCTTCGGTGTTGGGAGGAAAGGGTGTGAATGTGGCATTGAACCAGAATACTTAGGGGGTTTGGGAAATCCAGGGCTTGGCAGCTCTGTGACCTCTGGCAAATTACTTAATTCCCAAAGCCTGGGAATACCAGAATGTGGCCTCTGATTTTCAGTTGAGTTTTGTGGAGTTTTAAATTCCTATGGCTTGGTCATGAGATCTGGGGATCAGTTGGGTAGAGGGAAACTTAAGGGTTGTATCTCCCAAAGACCATTCTTCAACCTCAGCAGCACCCCTGTTCTATCTCACTTGTATGCTGTGCACAGGTGATCCCAGCAATAGCATTGTGTTGGGAAACTAAAAGATTCTGTAGTTGAGAAAATTAAATAACAAAAAGAAACTGCCATAGGTATTCAGCAAACAATGGCATTTTTTAAACAGGAGTCTTACTTAGCATTCTAGAAAAATAAATGATGCACAATGATGTGCAAAATTAATTGGGGGAAGAGACTAGAACTTTGCTCATCAAGGAATAGTCTGTAGATCAAGAACATCAGCATCATGTGGAAGCTTGTAAGAAAGGCAGACTCTGGAACTGCACTCAGATCTGCTGAACCTGAATGAGTATTTTTTTAAAAGATTTTATTTATTTACTTTTAGAGAGAGGGGAAGGGAGGGAGAAAGGAAGAGAAACATCAATTGTCTTGCACATCAATTTGTTGCCTCTCTCACACCACCAACCAGGAAACTGGCTTGCAACCCAGGCATGTATCCTGACTGGGAATTGAACCAGTGACCTTTTGGTTTGTGGGGTGACATCCAAACCACTGAACCACACCAGCTAGGGCTGAATTAGCATTTTAACATAAGGCAGTTTAGGAATACTTCAATGAGGGCCCAAATCAAGAGTTTCAAATTCAGTCACCTGCTAGGACCAGGAAGGACATAAGTTAATAAATGAATGAGGGGTCTGCTGTATGGGATTGGCAAATGGCCGAATGACCTGACCCCTGACCCCTGTGGGGGTGAGATCCTCAGCTCTAGCCCTGAAGATTCTGGTCATGCCAGAACAGAGGCATTGTCAGGACTTCTGATTTTTCAAGAGAAACATGAAATCCTGATTCTAATGTGAAATCTAACTTTTTAACCTTGACAACATTTTTTTTTTTTCCAGTATCCAAAATCTTTTTAATGACAAGGTAGGATCTGGGGTAAGTTTTTGTAGCTGCTCAGGCCTGTCAGCCTCTAGCGGCCTTGAACTTCCAGCCCTTGGAGTGCAGGTAGGTTTTGATGTGGTTGTGAGGGGTTCCTTGGGCCTTGCAGAAGCCTATACACCTCTCAGCTCTTTCAAGGACCAGAAAGCAGGGCTGTGCCAGGGACAGTTTGGGCACCTTCTACCTGTGCATGTCGTTGATTATAGTCCCCACAAACACAGGGGTTTTGCCCTCTAGCCAGAAAGCTTTATCTTCTGGATCATCTGGAAAAGAGTCAGAGGCAGCCAGTTGGTACAACTGACGAACAACTCTTCAGCCCCACTTGTTTGAAGGGGGAGTTGTCTTGGCTGGCTAGAAAACGGTGCAGTTTGACCTGTACAGTTTGTCATGGCTCTTGTGCTCCTCACACCAAACCTTTTGGTCTTTGAGGTGGTGGATATGGACTCCCATGATGGTGCCTCCTGCTTTACCAGGTCTGGAAATTGAAAACCAATTTTTAAAATTGTGCTTAATTCTGAGTTAAAGATTGGGTGCAAGTAGTTCGTTTGAGAAGTGAGCTTGGAAAGCACTAAGAAGGGAGTGAGGAAGTAAGAGAGGGAAAGGAAGACAGTCAGGAATGGGTAGTTCATCCCAACAATTACTACTGTGGGCACCTGAGGCGGACACCGGCCAGCAGTGTCTGTATCATTATGGATTAATTAAAACATACACACAGACTACTAAGTCTGGTGGAGGAAAAAGGATGATATCATGGCTTTTTTCTCAAGGGGAACAAAAGCTGCTGCCTCACCAAGACAGGCCTTTATTCTATATCTCTTACATTACAAGATGGTTCTCCTTCACTATCCCCAGGTTACAACAAAAGGAGCCAATGCCCCTAATCACACCACAAATGAAGGATATTAGCAAATGAATAAGCAAGTGGTTGAGCTGGTCACATTGGTCCCTGCAAGGCTCAGCATGGATTTTAGGAAGTTACAGTAAGCACTTGCAGGGTGAGGGAATTTTAGCAAAGAGCAAGTATTAAAGCAGCCTAGGTATATTGCAAATCTGATTACCCACAAGAGAACCTATCTGTGGGCGTGGGTCCTGTGCATCTCCGAGTGGGAGCTGGGCCCATGCCATGCAGAAGGTTCTGCCACAGGCACCTGGAGCCAGATCCCGCTGAGAAGCTCTGGGAACCAGCAAAGAACTTGCACCCTTGAATTATCTCACTAGAAGGAGAAGGATGGGTGGGAAGTTGGGATGTTAAGATAGCCCCTGCTGAGAGTCTTGGGTGGGGCCAGCTCCTGGGTGGCAGTAATTACTGCAGGGCCTGTGGCTAGTGCTTCTAGCATTCTTCCCCATCTGCCAGGTCCTCAGGCATGAACCACACTGGTGGGCTGGGGAGTCTGCAGGAGCACATTGAAAAGATACAGTCCAAAGGTGCAGACATTTAACCTTTACAACAGTCTTGGAGACAGTTACTAGCTATGGGACTTCAGGCAAGTTACCCTTTCTGAGCTTCAGTGTCTTCATCTGTCACACAGGGACAGTAATAGGTTTGAGAGTTAAGAGTAACAATTGTAAAGTTTTTGGAACAGTCAGTACCTTTATCACAGTAAAGTGCCCAATAAATGGAACTACTATGTTATTTTTCACTATTATTATGCTTGAACCATTTCACAGGTGAAGTATCTGATGCCAGAGAGGAAGATTTTGTGGCTGAAAACATTAAATAGTAAAAAGGAACTGCCATGAATATTCCACCTCTTCTGAGCTCACATAGCTGGTTTTTTCCCGTCTGGTGGGCTGGTAGAAGGTTATTTTTTTTTTTTTCATGTCTGTCCTCACTGCCATAGCATAAATTTTTCACTCTCTTCCAGACTTTTTCATTACCTTCTAAGTAGTCTTCTTTCCAAGCATCTCATTTCCCACCTCCCTATCCTCTACACTTAGTGGCAGTGAGCTTTGTAAGAAATATCTTAAATGCCTATGTGGGATATTATGGACACAAGCAGTGCCCCCCACCCCAACCCCAGATGCCCAGGTCCCCACTGACCATTTTTGAAAAAATTAATTTAGTAGTTTAATTGGAAAAAGCAATAAGGCAAAAAAAAAAAAGGCCTCTGAAAAACTCTATTTAAATATTTTATTTATTTATTTTTAGAGAGGGGGAAGGGAGAGAGAAAGAGAGGGAAAGAAACATTAATGTATGGTTGCTTGTCATGTGCCCCATACCAGGGACCTGGCCTGCCCCGAGTGGAAATCAAACCTGCGACCCTTTGGTTTGCAGGCCAGGGCTCAATCCACTGAGCTACACCAGCCAGGGTTGAAAATATATATAGTTTTGTTTTGTTTTTATGTGATTCTGTTTCACCTGAAGGACTTCAAGCTTCTTTCATTACCATTGATTATTTCTGCGCATCACTCACCTGGCTTCTCTGTGCTTTTGCTTCCAGTGACATACATCTGCATTCTCTTTAGAGGACTGTCCTATGTATGTCTCTTCAGGCCACTGGGACTGCTCTGCCTAAAAGCACAGAGAGGACAGGAGGTTTTTTTTTCCTTAAACTCTTTTTTTAAAAAAAGATTTTATCTATTTATTTTTAGAGAGAGGGGATGCAGGGAGAAAGAAAGGGAGAGAAACATCGATGAGAGAGAGAAACATTGATCTTGCATGTGCCCCAATGGGGGACCAAACACACAACCCAGGCATGTGCCCTGACCGGGAATTGAACTGGTGACCTTTTGCTTTGCAGAAGGATGGCCAACCAACTGAGCCACACCAGTTGGAGCTTATTTCTTGACTGATAAGTGCTGGAGTATGAGCACCCAGCTCCTGTGCTTTGAGTAGGAACCAATTTAGAGATATAATTTATACTCCAGAACTCCCCTATGGGATCAGGCTGAGGCCTAAAATTACCCTTCTCTTAGGCCTTTCTCCTTTCTTACTAGTTTCTCCTGGGAGCCTTACCTTCTTATCTGGGGTCTGCTTCTGGGAAATCTGTTCAAAGACATTGGGTCCTAGAGAATGATACACCAGGCTCTCAGGAGTTTGGTCTGACCTCTTTCTTTAGTATTGTGGTGCTTGGGAATGAAGTATGCATATATTAGTCTTGTGGATTGCTTGGAGAAGAGCAAATTTGACACTGAGTGAGACATCACAGTGTAGACCAGCCAAAAACTCATAGTATGGTGCATGGAACTAACCTGAGAGCTGTGGAAAAGCAGGTGGGAAGAACAGACCAAAGAGAGAAAGATAATGTGAAGATTTAAGCCTATGTTCTTTGTCACAATGTCAAAACTTCAAATCCAACAAAGATATTGAGTCACTTGTAATCCTACCATTCATAGGCAATTACTCTTGATATAGATATTTTACTGTATTCCTGTTACTTACATATTACTTTACAACAAATGATCTCAAAAAGTAGAGACCTAAAACAACAATAAACATTTATTAACTCACTCAGGTTTGGCAGGTCAAGAATATCAGAAGAGCTTAGAGGTTCAGGTTCAGGGTCTCAGGAGCCTGTAGTCTGCAGAAAGGGACTGAAGTATCCTTTTCCAAGGTGATATGGTCACATCATTTGTTGGCAGAAGTTCTCAGGTTCTTGACACATGACCCTCTCCATAGGGCTGCTTGAGCATCCTCGAGACATGGCTGCTAGCTTCTCCCAAAGCAAGTGTTTCAAGAGAGCAAGATGCAATATTTTTTATAACCTAACCCTGGAATTCACACATTGTTAATTATGCAATATTCTTTGATTACACAGGTCAGCCCTATTCATTAAGGAAGAGAACTGTCAGCACAGTGTAAACCGTTGACCTACTCGTTAACCATTCAGAGTATGAATAATGGTCAGTAAGGATCATTGGGGACCATTTTGGAGGCTGGCTAAGACAGTCCTCTTCCAATCTTCTCTCTCATCTACTATTTCTCTTTTCCTGTACACACTATCTTGTGAAAGAAATAAAACTGGTTGACCACCCAACTTGTCATTTCCACTTTTTTTCTTGTTAACAGAACACCAATTAATTCAGGTTTTATTATTCAGCATTCTTAGTGACAGACAACATAATCTAATCTAGAAGAAAGTTGTATAATCACAGAATCATTGGCATAGCTGAAGAAACATCATCTATGGTAGGGGTCAGTAAATTATTGCCAGCAGGCTTGCTACCAATTTTTACCTAAATAAAGTTTTATAGGAACACAGCTACACCCATTTGTTTACATGTTGCCTGTGGCTGCTTTCACGCTATAATGCCACACTAAATAGTTGTGACAGAGACCATACATCCCACAAAGCTGACATGGTTTACTACCTGACCCTTTTAAAAAAAGTCAGGATGTGCAGCCATTACGGGAAATAGTATGGAGGTTCCTCAAAATATTAAAGACAGAATTACCATATGATCCAGCAATCTCACTTCTGGTTATACATGCAAAAGAATTCAGAGCACAGTCTAGAAAAGATATTTGCACACCCATGATCATTGCAGCATTATTCACAATAGCCAAGAAGCAGAAGAAAACTCAATGTTTGTAGATTGGTAGATAAAAAAATGTGGCATATACATGAAATGAAATATTTTTAAAATATATTTTATTGATTATGCTATTACAGTTATCCTGATTTTTCCCCTTTTGATCCCCTCCACCCAGTACCCCCCATTCCCTCAGGCAATCCCATCACCCTTGTTCACATACACGGTCATTTGTGTACGTTCTTTGGCTTTTCCCTTTCCTATACTGTACTTTACATCCCCATTGCTATTCTGTAACTACCTATTTGTACTTCTTAATCCCCTCACCTCTCATCCATTCTCCCATACCTCCCATTCCATCTCTTTATCTTTGACCTTTGGCATTTTAATTATGATGTGTCTTGGGGTTTAGCCTTGTTGCATTCATCTTGTTTGGGACTCTCTGTGCTTCCTGGACTTGCCTGTCTATTTCCTTCACGAAATTAGGGAAGTTTTTTTCCATTATTTTTTCAAATAGATTTCCAATTTCTTTTTTTCAAAAAATTTTATTTATTTATTTTTTAGAGAGGGGAAGGGAGGGAGAAAGAGAGGAAGCAAAATACCAATGTGTATTTGCCCCCACTGGGAATCTGGCCCAAAACCCAGGCATGTGTCCTAACTGGGAATTGAACCAGTGACCAGTTGATTTGTAGGCCAGCACTCAACCACTGAGTCACACCAGCCAGGGTGATTTCCTGTTTCTTGCTCTTTTTCTTCTCCTTCTAGCACCCCAATGAAATAAATGTTGGGTTGCTTAAAGTTGTTCCTCAGGCAGCTTACACTAGCCTCACTTTTTTTTTTTATTCTCTTTTTCTCTTGTTCTAATTGATTGTTTTCTGCTTCCTTATTTTCCAAATCATTAATTTGATTCTCAGCTTCATCCATTTTCCTGTTGTTTCCCTGTAAATTGTTCTTTATTTCGATTAGTGTATCCTTTGTTTCTGACTGGATCTTTTTTATGCCATTAAGATCCTCACTACGTTCCCTAAGCATCCTTAATAATGAGTGGCTTGAACTCTGCATGTGATAGATTGCTTATCTTCACTTCCTTTAGCTCTTTTTCTAGACTTCTGATCTGTTCTTTCATCTGGGCCATGTTTCTTCATCTCCTCATCTTGGCAGCCTCCCTGTGTTTGTTTCTATGTATAAGTAGAGCTGCTTTGACTCCATGTCCTGGTAGTGAGGCCTGATGCAGTAGGTGCCCTGTAGGGTCCAGTGGCACAGCCTCCCCAATCACCCAAGCTGGATACTTCAGGTGTGCCCTTCGTGTGGGCTGTGAATTAGTGTTTAATGGGTAGAGTTGCAGTTTTGAAACATAAAAAAGTTCTAGAGATCTGTTGCACAACAATGTGAGTATACTTAACACTACGAATTGTACACTTAAAGGTTGTTGCAGTTGCCCTGACCGGTGTGACTTAGTTGGTTGGGCATCATCCCACAATTGATCAATGTTTCTTACTCACATCAATGTTTCTTTTCCTCTCTTTCTTCCTCCCTTTCCCTCTATCTAAAAGTAAATAAGTGAAATCTTAAAAAAAGGGGGGGAGTAACATCATAAATGTAATGTTATGTGGGTTTTTCTTAAACCACAATAAAAAAAGAAGTCATAGGATCACCCCCCACACCACACTGAAAACTGTAGTAAAAGGCCCTATTGCTCCTGCCCACAATCAGAATGTTGCAACACAGGAAGCTGCTGCCACAGCTGCCACCTCCAGAACCCTAACCCCTGTGTCATGTTTATACAAGCAAGCTGGTGTTCCTGGAGTCTTAGCCTCTCCTCTCTGTGACTCAGGTTTTATTCGTAAGCTCACATGAGCATTTTGATGGGTAGAAACATAGTTTTAACTTCCAGTCTTCTCAGACCAGGAAGATATGCTAAAAATCTAATCCCAATATCAAACATAACTATCCATCAGCCTCCCCTAGTCAGGTGCCAAAGTTGTGGTATTCTCAATTCAATGGTAAATCCTGAGTAGTCTAAGTTAATGGTTTCCAAGCATTCTATTCACCTGCTTGGAAACCTGCTTGGTTTAATAAACCTGGAGGGTTTATTAAAACACAGATTCCTGGGCCCCATCCCTAGAGTTTCTAAGTTAGAAAATCAGGGTGGGGTCCAAAGATTTGTCTTAAAAAAAAAAGTCCCAGATGATGGTGATGGTTTAAGGATCACCCTTTGAGAACCACTAGTCTGAGCCACTATTTCCTGATCTTTTCACACCCTACTCATCCAGATAAGTGGATGCTGCTGGTTAGGAGGGAACAGCCTTCAGGTCCACTTAGTCTATTTGAGGGCTTTGGGGAGCAATATCTTGACTTACCTGTAATGCACTCAGAGTACAGGCACACCTTATCAGTGATTGGTTCTGGGTGGGCTAATGGACCCCTTTCACTTCAGCTGAACTCAGACATGAAGTTCTGATGATGGACATTGGAGAAGAGTTTCTTACTCTTAAAAAGATGCATGGGGAAAGTAATCCCTCTTCTTAACCCGAAGACATGTTATACCTGGACCCATGGAGTCATGGACCCATCTTGCAACCCACAATTGATGGATGTTTCTTACTCACATCGATGTTTCTCTTCCTCTCCTTCTTCCTCCCTTTCCCTCTATCTACAAGCAAATAAGTGAAATCTTAAAAGAAAGGGGGGGTTAATTAGGGTAGTTAGGCTGATAGGTTAGGCTGATGGTAGGGTAGTTAGGCTGATAGGTTGAGGGAGGTAGGATGGAAAGATGAAAATAACTTGAGACCTGAAGGATGTCATCAAACCTAAACCCACCCTTACCTCTGGACTTCTGGTTAGCAGACAAAATACATTTGTCTTATCCCTTTATATACTTTATTCCTTATACATAAATAGGATCTAGTATTCTTCGTTTTTTTTTCCAGCCAAAAGTAATCTAATTTGCGTACATTTTAATCTGCTTTTGACTTAGATTTCATGAACACCTTTTCTGTTATTTAATACTTTCCCACATTATCAAATAAAATGGCTGCATAGCTCTTGTACTGAAATATATTTAATAATTTCCCTGTTACTCAACATGTAGGAGATTTCCAATACTTTATTATTACAAACTATGCTGTGATAGACATCGATGTCCATAAATCTTTGCACATATCTATAATGATTTCCCTACGATAAGCTTCTATGGGTAGACTTTTTTTTCAATCACACTTTACATTCAATATTATTTTTTATTAGTTTTAGGTGCACAGGATAGAAGTTAGACAATCATTACTTTACAAAATGTTTCCCCCTGATATTTCCAGTACCCACCTAGCACCGTACATAGTTATTACAATATCATTGACTATATTTCCTATGCTGTACTTTACATCCCATGACTATTTTGTAACTACAAATCTGTATTTTTCAATCCCTTCACCTTTTTTTTATCCCCACCCAAGGACATGCTCATTGATTTTAGAGAGATGAGAAGGGAGAAAGGGAGAGACACATCGATGTGAGAGAGAAACATTGATCGGTTGCCCTGACAGGAGATCGAATCGGCAACCTTGGTGTATCAGGATGATGCTCTAATCAACTGAGCTACCCAGCCAGAGCCAAAACAAACTTTATTAACTAAAGCATCTGCTCATCTTGTTATCCAGCAATGATCTTTTGAAGCCCCCCAGGCACCTTACCTCATCCCTAGCTCAAGATGTCTTTACACACCCATGTTCCCTCTCTATCTCTGAACCTCTCCTGCATGTGGGGTCTCTGACTTTCTCACGTATGCAGGGCTCCAGCACATACGTATGTATTAAAATTGGTTATTTTCTCTTGTTAATCTGCCTCATGTCTATCTGATCATTAGATCAGTCAGAAGAACCTTGAGGATAGAGAAAAGTTTGTTCTTCCCCCACACCACAAACATAATTATTTTTTGTTTATTTGCTGGATGCCATTTCGCATCTTAGAACAGAGGTCCACAGAGCACTTGGAGCCCGGTCAGATACTGGGTACGCAATGATTTCGTTTCTGTTCCCTCATACTTACCAGTATGCAAGCTCAGTGTGGTGGGTGGGGTGAGTTTTTTATCCATCATTTTGTCATCGGTGTCTACACATTTGTCTGCCAGGTAGCATGTGACCAGTGAAGAGTGGCTGTGCTAACATCAGATGAGAGAGTGGTGCAGCCAACAATCTGGGCCCAAAGACCTGAATTCCAAGTGACCTTACAGGACTGGAGATCTTATCTAAAACAAAGAGAATGAAATTTAATGCAGACAGAGTACAAACATAGTCTAGGGGAATTCTGAGTATGTGATATTAGGGCTTAAAACAAGTAGCAGGCTCCATCCTACAACTAGATTGGGCCTCTTATACTAATACCTTGTATTTGTACAGCACTATGAAAACACTTGCAGAAAGCACGTTCACAGTAATTATATCATTTGATGCTCACACCCACCTAAGTCACAGGTAGGGCAGACAATTATTTTAAGTTTGCATATTAGGAGAACTACCTGCAGGTTGGTTAAATGATTTCTCCAAGGTCACCCAGCAAAGCAGAGGTAGGGCAGGGTACCCTATGCCTTTCATCCAAGGCTGCATGATACATTTGTTCTATGACCAAAGGAATATTCAAAATTAGACTTTCACATCCTATAGTATATGCATCTCTGTTTCCTAAAGTACACATTCCTGGAGACAATTACTTGGACCAGTTCACTTCCCTGTGCCTGATCTTCTGTCCCAGGGTCCATTCTAGACAGGGGTTTTATCCCACTTCTGGAGATAAGCCATATCATTTAAAACAGGGAGCACCAACCCTAGCTAGGTGGCTCAGTCAGTTAAAGCATTGTTCAGGTATGCCAAGGTTGTAAGTTCAATTACCAGTCAGGGTACATACAATAATCAACCAATAAATCCATAAGTTTTTGGAACAACAAATCAATGTTTCTCTTTCTCTCTCTAAAATTGATCAATAAAAAATTTAAAGAATGTAACAGGGAGCACCCAATTTATTGAACACAAATTTTTTCATTGGATTTTTTTCTAAGTCTAGTCTATTTGCATTTACTTAATAAAATTATTTTGTAGTATACATATAGAAATATGCACATATCATAAGTGTGCATATTAATGAAATCTCACAAAGTAAATATGCCCAGGTGCTTGGCACCCAGATCAAGGCACAGAATATGACCCGTTCCTCAGGACACTACATGGGCCTCTCCTTAGTCATATCCCCTCACATGGTCACAGTATCTCGAATTCCAGTAGCTGAGATAGTTTTGCCTCTTTTCTACTTTGGGTAGTTACTGATGCAGCTTTTCTGCCCCCAAAGACTAAGTATGTCAATGAGGTTCTAGGTTTAAATGCCTCCTTTATTGATTAAAGCCCCATGTCTTTACTCTGGTATTTGAAGCCTTCTGTGTTTTGCCTTTAATCTGTGCTTCCCCCTTGGCTTCCAATTATCCAGGAACTTGGGAGTTAATTTGGTGTCTTTCTTTACCTTCTCATCTTACCCCATCCGTGGTCAGCCCATGTTGGTTCAGTCCAACAGCTGAGATTATGAAATTGAATTTTTACTGAGCATTTACTACATGACAGGAACTATGTGAAGAGCTCTTCATCAAGACCTCTGCCCTGGAAGAACTGATAATTAGAGAGGCAATTGATGAGGCAGGACAGAGAGACAGAGAAACAAATAGCTTGAATATATAGTCATACTTTGGTACTCATTGGCTTCAGAACTTTTGGGTTTCAGAACTTGTTAAAACCTGTACTTGTTGCATTTTGACAAAGAGAAAAAGATGTTTCAGCAATCCACACTTGCTTGGGACTTCTTGCACTTGCTAGAACTATGAGTGATCATGCTGCCCCACGAGAGAAAATGCTTCACTCTTGCTTGTTCGGTACTTGTCTGGAGTTCTGGAAGGAATTAACAACAAGTATGGAGGTACCACTGTGATTTCATTCTAAACACTAGTTAAGTACCAAGGATACACTCACACCAGCCTAGGAGGTTAGGGGAGGTTTCCAGGAGAGGCCAAGAGGAGATGTAAAGGATGGGTAAGAATGATCCAGAGGAAAGGTTGAGGTGGTTGGGCAGAAGGAACAGTGAAGCCCCTGAAGGGCTTTGCGCAGAATGGACACAGCCACGCTCACTCCATTGCCAACACCTGTGTTTGAAGGGGGCAGGAGAAAGAGTGTGAGAAGGAGACAGCAAAATCAGTGTCAGAAAAGCAGAAGAACCGGTGGGAAATGCGGCCACAAAGCCAAGGGAGGAGATCATTTCCTAAGAAAATACAGTGTCAACTGTGCCAAATGCCTCGAGAAAGTTCCAGTAAGATGCTACAGAAAAGATTCTCTGGATTGTGCAAAAGGCTAATATACCTAGACAGTTTCAGAGGAAGACAGAGACAGAAGCCAGATGGCCAAGGGATAAAGAGGGGAGGGATAGGAAGAGACAGAGACTAAAGCAGAGCTGAGAAGGAAAGAGAGATGCAGGAACTGGGGCGGGAGCAGGGATACAGTTTACAGAAAGGTGTGGTGGGAAAGGGGATAATGGAGGGAGAGAGATCAAAGGACAGAGGTCTCAGAGGGATCACCAGTCCAGAGGGGTGTGGAAAAGGCAGATGGTACAGAAGGACTGCACTTCTCATGAATGGTCTCCAGGAAGCAGGAAGCAAGTAGGGGAAATGGGTATATAGGAAATTTGAGGTTATTTGGGGATGTGGGGTAGAAGATGTCACTGAATGGTAAGCTTAAAAATGGTTAAAATGGAAAATTTTATGTTATGTATCTTTCACCACAATAAAAAAAAGAATGTAATACTGATACATGCTACAACATGATTAAATCTTAAAAACATAATGCTAAGTGAAATCAGCTGGTCACAAATGACCAGATATTATATCATTCTATTTAGAAAGTGGCATTTCCCTTAATACCAAGAGATGGTTTGTGGATGAAGCTCCTCCCCTCTGCTCCCAGCACTTTCTCAGAAGAATGACCTTAAGATGGGAATCATTTTGCTTTCTTCTATCATTAAGGATCTATTAAAAATTATGTTGGTCCTCTATTACCTTGAAGAGACAACCCAAAGTGAGAGAAGTTATTATGGTTTAGACCCAGTGTCAGCAAACTCTGGCACTCAGCCTGTTTCTGTAGAGGCTAAGGATGGTTTTCACAGGCAAATATTGGCTGTCAATTTGATGACTAGACACTGACTTTGAACTCCAGTTAAGCAAAATCTTATCCCCCCTCCCAATTCCATTTTTAAAAAATTAGTGGCCCTGTACTGCCAAAAATATTATGCTGAATTATTATTTAATATTACACATTTCATTAATATAAATGTGTGGAAATTTGTTTTCTCTAATTACGTAAGTACCTATACAATGTCCTTGATTTTTGCCTCTTGGCCCACAAAGCCTAAAATAATCACTATCTGGCCCTTTACAAGAAAAATTTGTGTAACTTAGTTCCAGACTCCAGAGGGATACTGGAAATAAATATTGTAAAGAAAAGCACCGCGTGAAGGTGGAGTAGCCGCAAGCTACAATTACCTCTCAAAAATAACACAGCCTGGAAATGACAGAAATTTCAATTAAATTATCCAGGTCAAGAAATGGTCTTGATATATTTTGCTGATTTAGTTTAGAGAAGTTAAGGCAAGGAGGAAGAAACCCTATTTGTATCAGCTGTAATAGAAATGGAAAGTGAATAGGACATGAAAGGAAAAGAAAATAAATCGGAAAATCATGTATTTTTTGAATTGATAATGATAAAACAATTATATAAAAGTAAGGACATTGATTGAACAC
Source organism: Anoura caudifer (assembly GCA_004027475.1). Classification (NCBI taxonomy): domain Eukaryota; kingdom Metazoa; phylum Chordata; class Mammalia; order Chiroptera; family Phyllostomidae; genus Anoura; species Anoura caudifer. The sequence goes on from PVKU01000946.1 coordinate 67,826, forward strand.
TCACACATTCCTTTTTATTTTTTAATCCTCACCCAAGAATTTGCTTATTGATTTTTAGAAAGAGAGGAATAAAAAGAGAGAAAAAAACACTGATGTGAGAGAGAACCATCAATCAGTTGCCCCCTGTAGTCACCCTGATGGGGGATGAAACCCATGACTAGGTATGTGCCCTAACTGGGGGAAAGGGGTGGGGAAGCAAACCCACCACCTTTTGGTGTATGGGACAACACTCCAACCAGCTGAGCAAAACAGCCAGAGCAAATGCTTACATATTCAAGCACTGAATAGGCACTTTATATAAAGACCTCATTTCAGTCTTATAACCTTGCAAGCAAGGTTGAAGCCAGGGTCATCTCCTGACATCATAAAAAGTAATATTTTGTCCTGAAACCCCCTCCCTCCAAAAAACAAACAAGTAACTGGAGATTAGACAGCGAAGGGAAATGCAGTCCTGGTAAACAACCCATGTTCTGTTTGTTTTTATTCCATTATTAGGTAGACTGGGAGGACCTGAAGGCTTTCCAGAAGGGGTGTGAGGTGGTCGGTGCAATGTTTTGGGAAGATAACAAGAATGGCTTTTGGAGACAATTCTTGAGGCCAAGAGGCCAGAGAGGAGCTTTTTCAACAATCCAAGGAAGAGCAAGTAAGAGTCTGGGATAGTGAGTGTAGAGAAGAGAATTTCAGACACACTTCCCTGCTCCAGTTGTTCATAGGTGACAGACTGGACATGGGGGCTGAGGGACAAGCAGTCAAAGTCGACTTCAAAGTTTCTGGTGGCAAAACAAGAGAATCCAGATAAGACACAAATCTGTGGGAGGAGAATAATGAGTTGAGTAGTGGAGATGATGTATTGACAATTCTTGGATACTATCCAGATGAGTTTGTCTAGGAGACAACTGGAAATGTGTGTCTAGAAGTTCACAGAGAGAGAGATTTGGGAACCATGAGGAGATGGCTGACCTTCAGAGGATGTTTGAGAAGGATAGAGGAGGGGGAAAGATGGAAAGAAAGGAGATAAGGAAAAGTAACATTTGTACAGGTGAGCATGAGCAACTCACACATCGCTGAGAGGAAAGTGGGGGAAGTATAGGATAGTAAGCAAGACCCAGTGATATCACTAGGAATGAGTTTCAAGAAGGAGGGAGGAGTTACCCTGACCAGTGTGGCTCAGTTTGTTGTGCATCCTCCAGAAAAGTGAAAAGTTGCAGGTTTAATTCCCAGTCAGAGCACATGCCCGGGTTGTGGGTTTGGTCTCCTGTCAGGGCTCATATGAGAGGCAACCTATCAATGTTTCTCTCTCACATCTATGTTTCTCTCTCTCTCTCCCTCCCTTTCTCTCTCTCTCTTTAAAAATGAATTTTAAAAATATTAAAAAAAATTTTTTTACAAAGAAGGGAGAAGTCAATGGAATGTTACAGAGCCATCAAAGAAGAAAAAGACCTTAACAGGCAATTGGATTTGACAGAAGGTCACTATTGACGTCTGAGAAAGCAGGAAGTAATCTTTCTTAGGGGGAAGGAAAAGAGGCATGAAGGCTAAAGGCTGGGGCCTGGGACAATGGAATTTTTTTAAGGCTAGGGAAAGTCTCTAATACCTATGGAGAGAGAGGGAGACACTGAAGGTGCAACAATTAGCCCCCAACTTCTGTCCACTGGCTGAGCTGGACACATAGTGCTCAAAAAAAAAAAAAAAAAAAAAAAAAAAAAAGTTTGGCCAGAAAACCCTCTCACTGCTGTAGTAGGATGGTGGGGCTGTTAGATGTCATGCAGGGCAGTGTGAATTTTTCTCTAGGTGCTGGTCATGGAGTCTTCATCTCTTATAGTGTCCATTTTCATTGGGGATCAAAACACCTGGCTTTCCAGTGTGTATTGAATTTTACCAGTCAAATCTCATATATATATAATATATAAAGATTTTATTTATTTATTTTTAGATACAGGGGATGGGAGGGGGAAAGAGAGGGAGGGAAATATCTAATATGAGAGAAACATTGTTTGGTTGCCTTTTGCATGTGCCCTGACCAGGAGTCCCACCAGTGACCTTTCGGTTCTCAGGATGATGCCCAACCCACTGAACCACACCACTGAGGGAGAGCCAACTCTCATATTTTACCAATACATGCCATTAGAAACATAAATGGGATGACATATTATTCATTCTTGAAGACCCAGACCTAACACTTACCTATTTTATAAAATTCCCACAGTTGCTGGTCACACACAAACACTGAGGTGTGTGATATCGGGAACGGAGTCCCTCACACTGTAAAACTGGCAGAAAACTCCCATGATAAAATCTGCTCCTCCCCATGTGAGGTCAGACACTGTCCACAATCCTTTAGCTTTCTGAAGAGTTGCTTGGGAACTAGTCAGTTATCATTGGGTTGCAATAGCAACCACACAGTGGTTTCAAGATGGATGGAAGGTGCTGTGACAGTGCTAATTATTAGTGTTTTTTGCGGGGAGGGCAGGGGGGCGCTATGCATTCTGATAGTGTTGAACATTGGCCTGGTAAGTGTGATCCCCAGAGAGCCATAGCATCTGCACCACCTGGGAAGGCAAATTTTGGAGCCTTGTTCCAGACCTCCGCCTCTACAGACCAGGGGGTGGGCCCAGTCGTCCACATCTTAATGAAACGCTCTAGGTGAGGCAGCGATGCGCTAAAGGTCCAGGGCTCCTGATATCCCTGCAGCCTTTCCGCTCAGCGGCATCACCTGGGGTATTTTAGAAACTCAGCATCTCGGGCTGCACCCCAGAGCCTGCACGATCGCTAAGGCGTTCGAGTCTGAGACCCCTCGGTCTTTATGACCATGTCTGCATAATGTAACGAGGACCTCTTCACCAGTAAGCTAAAAATCCTGGCGGCCTAACTGGAGAAAAGGTGAAATTGCCTTAAAATATCCAACCCACTTAGCCCAATGCCCCGCAAACTGCTTGATGATCTTCATCGAGCGCTGACACAGCTCACTGTCAGGCAGGGTAAAAAGGGGACGCCAGGAGGGGGAGACTTCGGGAGAGCGCTCTGCATTCCAGGTGGGTCCCCAAGAGCAGGTGCGATGGTAAGGGACGCAAGGGCGGGGGGGTAACTTCCACACACCGGAGGGAAATAAAGGAAATGTGGTGGGGGGCGCTCAGAGAACCCAGCGGGAGGTAGTGGGGGTGAGAGATCCGGGATGCTTGGCTGCGCGTTCCAGGCTGAGGGGGCAGCCTCTCCCTTCGGGGGGAGGCCGGAGGGCTGGGGTCCGGGGCGGGGAGGGAGGTGGGCCCCAGGCGGACGCGGGGGCGGGCATCTTCGCTCCCCGCCCCCGGCCCGCCCCTCCGCGGCGCCATTTTGCAGGCTGTCGCGGGGACCAGAGGCAGAAGCGGCGGCGACGGCGGCGGGCGCTGCGTCGGGGAGGCGCGGCGGCAGGACGCGAGCCCGGCAAGCTGCAGCCAGGTGAGAGCAGGGCCGCCGCGCCCCTCGCCCAGCCCGCAGGGCTGCACTTGCGGGTCGGACCGCGAGGTACCAGCTGAGTCCACGAGGCCCGCCTGGCACGGCCCCCGCGGGCTGTCACCGGCCCCCGGCGCGGCCTGTGCGCCCCAACCCCGGCCCGTCGCCGTGGGGTCGGTGGACGCCTGGCGACCTCTAGTCCCTGCGGGGCCCGGCCGGACGCTTAACGCTGCGGGCCGCGAGAGCCGCAGCGCGCTCGGGCCCTCAGGCCGCGCCGCGGGGAGGCAAGTGGGGTCCCCCCGGGATTGGGTTGGCCACCGCCGCCTCCTCCTCCCCGGCCCTCGGCCCGCCGGTCTTGGGGTCGCTTTCCTCTCGCTCCTCCGCGGGAGTTGCGTGAGGGCACCCCGGTCTTCCGCCCCCGGAATTCAGGGCCATCAAGAAGGGCGGCGAACGGCGGGGGTTGGAGGGTGCCGCCTTTTTCATTTTTGCTTTCTTCTCTCCTACAAAGGCTGCACCAAGTAATTTTAGAAGCAGCTGCTCCGACCCCAGGCCCTTTCCCTCTGGCCTGTCACGGGTTCCCCTTGTTGCCACGGTGCTGGGAAGAGAAACCGACATTTTCGAGTGGAACTACTTTAGGATGCAGAATTTTCTCCTTCCTTTGACTTTATATGTCCCCTTGGATGGATAGCTGACAGGAACTGGGCCTGCAGAAGGTTTTAGGCATGACTGATGGAAAATTCTTGATTATCAGGGCAAAGGGTAAATGAGGGCAGCTGCAGGTTGAAGAAAGTCACTTCGAAAGGCATGCCTGGGTTCTGTGGCGTTAGCAGTAGCTACTCGTATTCTGGCAGCTCTGGGAGACGGGAAGTGAAGATGCTGTCTCTGCTGACATTTGGGTCCTCCAGTGCAGAGATGGCCGGAGATATGCGAGGAGAGGGACCCAGAGTCCCGAGACTGTCTGGTTTGAGCTGTCATTAGTTGGCCATGTGACCTCCCTCCGCCAGTTTCTTCCTCTTTAAAGCCGCAGGCTAGAACCTGGAGTGTCTGGAGCATTTTTATTTTGTTTTTGCATTTGAATGCTGTTAGGCAGGGGGCCTCACGATTTCAAGTTGTCTACACCTGCCCTTCACCTTCTCACTTGATTTTGCCTGCTTGGCCTGAAGGAGTTTGATTCTAGTGAGATTTATAAAGGGCCTTTCAGCTCGGAATTTCTGTACTGGGTTATGGTAGACTCTATCGGTGTCACTTGTGAACCTATCACTACGGGTCTCTTTTCACTCACTCAAAATTTAATAGCTTTTGGGCACCGACCTGTTAAAAAGGGCAGAAGTGGACTTGCACAGTTTACAGCCCTCATGGCATGTCCGCTAGTTAAAAGGAGGCGAGTGGGTGTGCCCAGCCGCTACCTATTTCACTTGACAGGCTGAGCAGGAGCTCTCTGATTTATAGACTGTTACCTTTGCCAAGATGGTTTCTTCTCTGTGAATACTAGGGCAGTTTTCTTTTGGTTTCTTTGCTTGGAGTGGGGAGTGAAATTTTTTTTTTCCTTAAGAAACTAGGTATTTCAAGAACTTTTCATATTGACAGTTTCTTTTTATTTTAGATGGTTCAGTGGCAGGTGTGTTTTCTAACTGTGACACAGGTAATTAAGCTGAGGTTTAATGTCTGTTAAGATGTTTAAAAAATGCTCATGAAAGTACCTGGCTGGAATACTGATGAGGGTTTTGGCAGGTGTCATGCTGCGCTCCCTGTCCTGTTTGTGTAGCAAAGTCTAATGGACTTAGCATTGCAGAAATGAATTAGATGGCCCAGGAGTAAGCTCCTGTAGCCTTCCATCAGTCTGTACGCTAATTTGGTGCCGAGTGCGGTTGATCAAATCATTATTGATGAAACCCAGTCTTTTTTTTTTTTTTAAAGATTTTACTTATTTTTAGAGAGAGGGGAAGCGAGGGAGAAAAAGAGGGAGAGAAACATCAGTGTTCAAGAGATACAATCTCTCACACATTGCCTCCCCAAGCCTCCAACTGGGGACCCAGCCTGCAACCCAGGCATGTGTTCTGACTGGGAATCGAATCCTCAACCTTTGGGTTTGCAGGTTGGCGCTCAATTCACTGAGCCACAGCAGCCAGGGCAAAGCCCAGTCTTTTGCCCTCAAGGAGCCTAACGTTTACTTTGTTGGATTTTGGAAATTCTGAGTTGGCTTTTGCCATCTTCTTCAGTGTCTCTAAAGACACACCTGGGATCTATTTAGGGACTAATTTCTGGCACCACTGGTAGCTTAAAGAATTTTCCCATTTTGGTTAAGGGAATTAAAAGTCAGCAGTTACAGCTTGCAATTATATAGTGCTTTGTACTTCTTAATGAAAGCTTTTTAAAAATGTATTTTTATTTAATCCTTTTAGGCTTTTTAAAATCAACATTTTACGGTTCTTTCATGACCTATTTCCAGGCCTTGCCTGTAAAACTCCCAACACACTAATTCCAAAGCCGGATAACCTCATTAATTCATTTTCACTCCCTGCCGTTCTTCCAGTTCTTCTCTTCTCCAAGGGCCACATGTCTGGGCTTTCTCATGTTTGTGCTAGGGAACATCCCTGCTCCAGGTTAAGCCACACATTACTACAATGGGGTTTAAACAAGTTCTTTGTGTGCTTTATGGCACTCTTCATTTTCTCCGTGGCTTTGCTGTTTCCAGCCTGTTAATTTTGTCACAGGTTCTAGATTGTTGGCTCTCCAATAATTGAAGTCTGCTTGCAGCTTATACTTTTCATAGGCCTTTCACACATTTAATGCATTTATTGAGAGGCTGCTGTGTGGCTGGCAGTGTTTTCGGTGCTCTGTACTCTGGATACTGCATGGAGATTCCCTGCCTACATAGAGCTCACACACTGGTGGGGAGGCAGACAATGAGACATTACGTTCTGAAGTAGAACAGCATTCCCTGTGAGGAAACCGGCAAATGCAAAAGCCCTGAGGCAGGAAGAAAACAGTATTTACATTTGAGGTCAGGGAAACAATAGGAATTAGGTTATATAAGGCCATGTGGCATATGGTAAAGGCCTATAGATTTACTTTGAGATGGGGGTGGGAGCCATTGGAGGGTTTTGAGTTAGAAGAGTGACGTGGACTGACTTAGCTTTTAACAGAGACATGCTGATTGTTGTGTGTGAGAACAGACTGAAGGCAGGGAGGACAGGATAGGGCAGCAGGACTGCCAGCTAGTGCAGGGTGGAGGGTGGTGGGTAAGTCAGACTGGGGAGCCTGGGGATTAAGGATGGAGAGGTAGTAACAAGTGATCTTCTGAAGTGGGTCTGAGGGGATTGCTGATGGACTAGATCTGAGGGGTGAGAAAGAGTTTGAGGACAATGCCAAGGTTCCTGACCTGAGCACCTAGAACAAAAACAGTCATTAACTCAGAAGTCTTTGGAACAGTTTTAGGGCATGTTAAGTTGTCACACCAAACTGACATACCCAAATGAAATGGTAAAGGAGGGGGCTGATATGTTGGGGAGGTCCTTTTCCACAGAAATATAAGTCTTGGGAATGTCTCATTGTCCTTTGTCTTAATTTTTGCCTCTGACCTCAGGCAAGCCCCTGACTTTGGGTCTAAGTGTGGTCTCTAAGGCTTTACTCCATGGAGAGTTCTACCTACTCAATTTATTCATTAACCATTTCTTGTGCTGTTTAGTGGAGTTACATGTTACGCAGGCCTAGATCTAAAGATAACACAAAAAGCAGAAATCTAGATTTATTAAAAATGCTCCTTGACAAGTTCCTAAATCCCATGAAGTGTGGTAGACATGATTTGCGTATATGCTTTATAAAGAAATATCTGCCCTAGCTGGTGTGGTTCATTGGATTGATTGGTGGCCTGTGAGTCAAAGGGTCGCTGGTTTGATTCCCAGCCAGAGTACATGTCTGGGTTGCAGGCCAGGTCCCCAGTAGGGGAGGTGCAAGAGGCAACCACACATTGATGTTTCTCTCCCTGTCTTTCTCTCTCACTTCCTTTCTTTCTAAAAATAAATAAACAAACAAAGAAATATCTAAGTATTCAATTGTAATGAATGAAGTAATGAACAGGGTATAATTTCATAGAGGCTCTTAGTGTTCTCACTGCTGTGAACTTTTCATCAACTTTAGATTGTAGCCTCTTTCTATTTGCCATTATTTTGGCTCAAAATTTTCCTTATTTATTATTTTCTCTCTGCAGCTGCAATGAGCTTTTTGTAAAAGATTTTTAATTTATTTTATAAAGGGGGAAGGGAGGGAGAAAGAGAGGGAGAGAAACAATAATGTGGAGATACAACATATAATTATGAGGGATAATAATAATACATTATACATAATAAACATATACATCAACATAATACATCAACATAATAATGAGGGAGAAACAATAATAAGAGATACATCAATCAGTTGACTATTGCACTCCCCCAACCAGGGACCTGATCAGGAGTTGAACCTATGACCTTTCAGTTCACAGACCTACACGCAATCCACTGAGCCACACCAGCTAGGGCTTGTTGAGTTCTTCAGTAGGGAGAAATGTCTGCCTTGCCACCTCAAACCATGGCTTTCTCTGGTCAGTGATCAGGAAAGCCTTCTTCATTCATTGGCTCTTTCCATAGGTGTCTCCCAAAGTAGCTGATCTCTCAGGCTTTCTTTTCAGTTGTCCTGCAGCATCTCAAGAAGTGCCTGGAAAAGGCTCATCCAACTAGAAGGCCACCTCTCTCTTATGTATGTGAATTTTACAGAGTTGAATCCCAGTCTTCTAAGTTGTATGTGAGAGCAGTATAAAAGATGCAATTTTTTTCCCCCTAGGAGCCTTTCCAAGCAATACACGGGACCTTAAAAGACTAGACAACTCTCTATGATAGGGCCAGTGCAATAATGATGGCCCCAACGGGTGTAAGTTATGTGTGGGGCACTTGAGATCATCTTTGTTTGTACTAACAATCTGCAGTCAATGTGGTTCTGGTCTGTATTTTATCAGTGAAGGAACAGAACTTGGTTAATGTCTCTAAGTTAACTCCTGGGTCTTGAATTATGCTTTTAATGCTCCACTAATCCATGGGGACCTCAATGATAGAACACTGTTTCCAGGTCTTGTCTGGGTTTTTAAGTTCTTGTTGGCATAGAAGAGTGCAGAGAAGCCAGCATTAATAGGTGGGTGCCAGATGTTCTGCTGGCACTTTTGTGTTCACTGAAGTCGTACGGCAGCTCTGTGGGGTAGTTAAACTATTCCCATTTTACAGCTTAGGGTGCTGAGGTTTGGTGAGAGGGCAGCCCCTTGCCCAAGGTCATAGTGCCACCAAGTGGCAGAGTCAGAATTTGACCCCAGGCTTGTCTGATTTGTCAAGCTCCAAGTAGACTTTAATAGTGCCATTTGAGCCTTAATGTTCTAGGATGCTTTTCAAAGACTTGGGATTGAAGATAGGGGTTGGGCTGGGGAAAGTGGGAATAGAATTCCAGATAGAAGGAACAGCATGAGCAGAGGTGGAAAGGCATGCGAGAGACGTTGACTATGTCAGGATCCTTGGAGGGATGCTGAGGGTGTGTTGAGTGGAAAGGGTATACAGAGCATAAAGGTCCTGTGACACTATATTGTGGGGCTTGAGTCTTGTCTGGAAGGCCACAGAAAGATTTCTTGAGAGGCGTGTGACCTGTTAAGATGTGGGTTGTAGAAAACTCTCTGGGGCAGCCGAAGGGGTGCATTGGGAGGAGGCTGAGGGCTGAAGGAGAGCAGGACCCTTCTCTCTCTTGCCTTCCTGTTATCCCATCTGTTGTTCATTGCTGACCACAGTGTTTGCCTCTCTGCATCCTCACTTGAGTCCTTTGTTCCTTTATTTAGTTCCCGCATTTGTTCCTCCAGGAACCTTCCACAGCCTTCCTCTCCAACACGTTCACCTCTTTCACACTATCTTTCTTTGAGGTGTCTTTTCCTTGTTCAGGCAAACACACACCACCAGCTTCAATTCCACCCACCTTAACTTTTTCATTCTGGACTGTCACTTCACAGAGGTCTTGGCATTGTGACTCTTTGGCTGGTCTCCTCCCCATTTCTGATGGAAAACACTGCTGGAAACTTGATTTCTCACACATTCCACTGTACTTGGGATTTTAGCCTCAAATGTGGTTTGGCTTGGTTGTCCCCTTTGCAGTGCTGGCTCAGATCCTTTTCTGTCTCCATAGGCAAGTCACTGGACAGGGGGAACAACGTCTTCCTTGCCTAACATGGTAGATCTCAAAAGAGAGTTTCTTATTGAGGTCTGGGGTAGGGCTTGGTAATTTGATTTCTAACCAGTTCCCAGGTGATGAGGATGCTGCTGTTGAGAGAACTCCCATCACCTGTCACTGTAAATTAAGTTTTATTGGAACACAGCCATGCTCATTCAGGAGATCATTTGACCTGCCAGCCTAAAATATTTGCCATCTGGCCCTTTATAGAAAAAGTTTGCTTAAAAAAAATGTTTGTTTACCCCTGCTTCACGGTAGTGTATGTGACAATGCTGTTTTATTATCAAGAGTTCTTCATATATTAAGACATTGCTTCACAAATTATTCCACAGAAGTATGCTTCGGGGGAATATATGCATAGTTTGACAGGTTAGGGAGTGTAATAAGCCTGCCACTTCTTTGCCTTCTATGTAAAAATAATGTAAATTTAAAAATTCTATTCCAGAAACATCAGTGCTTGGTTTAATATGAAACATTTTTCCTCCTTACCCTTTGCATTGATGCTATTGATGCTAAGTTGGTGCTATGAGATATGTTGTATTTGATCCTGCTTTCACTGTGTTTGAGAAATACGCTATTAAGATTTGCATTTTTGGTAATAAGTTACAAGTATTCTGTGCTTCGAATTCAAATCTGTCAGTCTTTGTTTCTTGTGCCTTCTCTACCCCAAGATTTTATAAATATTCTCCTATATTTTCTCTTGGTTTTTAAAAAATATTTTCCTCAATCTATTTGTACGTGAAGTAAGGATTATTTTATCCTCTGTGTTTATTCCAGCACTGTTTATTCATTGTCATCTTTTTTTTCAAAGACTTTGTTTATTTTTAGAGAGAGGGAAAAGGAGGGAGAAAGAGAGGGAGAGAAACATGATGTGCAAGAGAAACAGCCATCAGTTGCCTCCCTCACACCCCCAGCTGGCAACCTGGCCAGCAACCCAGGCATGTGCCCTGACTGGAAGTTGAACCATCAACCTTTTAGTCCACAGGCCATTGCTCAGTTCACTGAGCCACACTAGCCAGGGCATCATCTTTTTCTTATTAACTTAAAATAGCACCTTAATCATGTGCTGAATCTTTAGATCTGTCATAGGACTTACTGCTTTATTTCATTTATCTGTCTACTCCTTTATTCCTTTGCCATGACCTTGCTATTTCATCATTATAATCACTTTATAGTAGGCTTTACTATGTATTTGATATTGCCTACACTTATTTTTCCCCAGTATTTTTCAGTTTAAGGTCTCAAAATGACTTTTAATAGGTAATTTTATTAAATGTTTAAGTTACTTTGGGGAGACTTGTTATCTTCATAATGTCAAATTGTTTGGTCACAAACAAATACTTTGATTTGTGCAGGTTTTTTACATCTCTTATTTTTGTAGGTTTTTCCTAGTATGTGGTCTACAGGTTACTTATTTATTGCTGTTTATTTAAAAATATTTGCTATTTAGAATGAGATTATTTCTCCTTGCTCCTTCCTTCCTGCCACATACACTGTTTCCTAATTGGTATGTATAAAGAAAGTATACTGCTGGCGCTCCATCTACCTTCATAATTGACCATCTGTATTATTCAGGGTAGTTATGCTAGTAAAATCTGTGTTTTAACAAAACATAAATTTATCTCTTGTTCACAGTTTTCTGGGTGGTTCCTCCCCTCAGTGGTGAGTTGAGGAACTAGGCCCATCTTGTAATACAACTGACTGTGGCCTCTAAGTTTGCCCTGGAACTTTGTGCTGCAAGATGTTTTTATGTGCCACGCTTGGAAGTAGTCATATTTTCCTCAGTCTGTTTGCCCCATCCTAGATACAAGGGGGATGGAAAACGGGGTCATTTTGTGTATCCTTGAGGAAAATGAAATAGTACTCTCTGCTATGCCACCTAACTAAACCCTGTTCTCATTTTTCAGTTGATTTTTCTGAGTTTCTTAGCAATCATAATAGCTGCAAATGATCATTTTGGTTTTTTTCTTATAGTTATACATTTCTTTTTCCTATTAAGTTGTAGAGTACTTACAGAACAGTTTTAAATGTGACAGTAGTTCTCTTATTCTCAATTTTTATTGGATACAATATTGTATATAATCTTCAATTATATTAGAGAAGTGTCCTATTTTCAATACCTTTTCTACTAAATTACAGTGATACACATAGTGTTTTGAATGAACAAAGTTTGTCACCTTGACATTGACCCTGGCATTTTGCATAACACACAAATTCTTGGTAGCATGTGTCCCTGTTATTGTGGTAATTTTCCAAATAAATCCAGTCTCTGTGCTGGTTTTAGGATGATTTCAAATTTCTTGCCAGGAAGAACTGCAGAAATCTTTCCTTCAGGTTCATCCCAAGGGCTTCTATTTTCTAGCCATGCTATCAAATTGTGCAGCCGCTGGCATCTTCTGTGTCAGGATTCTTGCCCTCAGTTGCTGAAAGTGTTCTCTACCTCAGAAGTTCTCTCCCTCAGAAGTTTTGTGGGTTCTTTTTTCTCTTCCTTTATTCTTTCATCCCTGTGAAAATAAACTGAATACATGAGCAATACCGATTTTGCCCTTTCTGTTGATGTTCTCTTTACACCTGCTTCTTGACACTCAGCGTGAGTTTCCGCGCTGCATTTCTAGGCTACCCGTCCTGCAGCTGGTCCTGCAGCTCGCATTTCCCTCTGTTTTAGATGATTGCTGCAGAGTGTGGTGTTTGCACACTCCTCTCTTTGATTCCCAGTTGGATCTGCTGTAGATGATCACCAGCAGGGGCCCCAAATGTGGTGGAAGCAGGAAGCTCCTCTTCGTCTCTCAGACACTCTGGGAGGTACACAGGGTAGGGAATCTTATTACTTCACTTGACCAATAAAAATGGACATGGGGTCTAATTCACCTTTTCTAGTGTTTAGTTCAGTGTTTAGGGTGATGCTTCAAAGTGGCTTCAACTTATTTTCAATTTCTATTTTCAACTCTAAGATACTGTACTTTTGTTTCTTCAATAGATGTTGGTCAACCCCTAAAATATATTTCGTAGGGTTTGTTTTGATCAACTCACTTTAAAAAAAAAAGATTTATTTATTTATGTATTTCTAGACAGAGGGGAAGGGAGGGAGGAAGAGAGGGAGAGAAACATCAATGTGTGGTTGCCTCTCACACACCCCAGTTGGAGACCAGGCGCACAATCCAAGCATGTAACCTGACTGAGAATTGAACTGGCAACTCTTTGGTTTGCAGGCTGGCACTCAATCCAGTGAGCCACACCAGCCAGAGCTAATTGACTCACATTTTTCTTTCTTTCTTCCTTTTTTCCTTTCTTCCTTTCTTCCCTTTCCTTCCTTTCCTTCCGTCCTTTCCTTTCTTCCTTCCTTTCCTTCTTTCCCTTCCTTCCTTTCTCCCCCCCCACCAGTGTGTGTCTTAAAAAAGTTCTACAAACAACAATAAAATAATTTTTATCTACAAAATTCACACATAACCTTATAAGCTGTTTATTCTGATCATTTCTATTCCTATTTCATGAAAAAGCTACAGTAGTTGTGATACTGTAAATTGATTTTTGCAATCTGGTCATGAAATACATGGTTCTGAGGTAAAGCATTTGCTATGGAAAGATTATTTATCTATCCCATGGTAACCTCAGAAAAAAGCTTTATTGAGATGTATTCACATACCATAAAATCCACCCTTTTGTATACTTTTCAGTTTTTTTAAATATATTCACTGAGTTCTATAATCTTCACACTACCTAATTTCAGAATGTTTTCTATCACACCAAAAAAGAAACTCCATACTATTAGCAGCCCTTCATTGTTCTTGCCTCTCCTCAGCTCTGGCAACCATGACTCTACTATTGCTATGGATTTGCATTATTTCTTCATTTCATATAAATAGAATTGGTATATGTTATCTGTATTGATTGGCTTTTTTACCTAGCATGTGTTTATGACGTATCCATGTTGTAGTATGTAGTACTACTGTATTTTGTTTAGCTGCCAATCAGCTGATGGACATTTGGGTGGTTGTTCCATTTTAGCTGTTACCAGTAATGCTACTGTGAGCATTCATGTGCATGTTTTTTGTCTGATCATGTTTTCTCTTCTCTTAGGTAAATATCAAGGAGTGGAATTACTGGGTTATATGGAAATTCTGTGTTTACTGTTTTGAGGAACTGTTAAACTTTTCCAGAGTGGTATGTAGTATATGATAGTTCCAATTTCTCTACACCCTCACCAACAGGTGCTATTATTGTCTGTCTTTTTGAGTATAGCCATCCTAATGGATGTGAAGTGGGATCTCCCTGTGGTTTTTATTTGCATTTCCCTAATCACTGGTGAGGTAGGGCGTCTTTCATGTGCTATCGGCTATATGTATGTTTTTGGAGAAGTGTCTGTACAGAGCCTTTGCCCATTTTTTAATTGGGTTATCTTTTTATTGTTGTAGGATATCTTAATATATTTTACATACCAGTCTCTTATTTGATATATAATTTGCAAGTAATTTCTCCCATTTTATCGGTTGTCTTTTACTTTCTGGTGTCCTTTGAACACAAAAGGCTAAGGTCGCAAAGATTTATTACTGTTTTCTTCTAAGAGTTTTATAGTTTTATCTCTTAGACTTAGGTTTTTATCTATTTTGAGTTAATTTTTGTATGTGGTGTAAGGTCACGGGTCTAACTTTATTCCTGTACTTGTAGATCTCCAGGTGACTCAGCATCTTTGTTGAAAAGACTGTTCCTGTCCCCATGTCAAAAACCGTGTGATCATAATCACCTGACATAAATGTTAAGGTTTATTTCTGGGTTCTCAATTCTTTTTCATTGATCTGTTTGTCTTCTTATATACCAGTAACTACACTGTCTTAATTACTATATCTTTGTATTAAGTTTTGAAACTAGAAAGTGTGAGTTCTCCAGTTTTCTTCTTTTTCAAGATTGTTTTGGGTATTCTGGGTCCTTTGCATTTCCATTTGAATTTTAGGATTAGTTTGTCAATTCCTTCCAGAGAGGCAGATGGGACTTTGATAGTGATTGCATTGAATCTGTAGGCCAGTCTTGGTAGTATTGCCAAGAATTACATGTTTTTAACTGAATTTTCATGAGACAATATTCACACTAGGAGCAATACATTCAGATATTTTCATCTAGTCTAGTCTGCTTCATCCCATTTACTTATTTGTTTATTAATTTAAAAATTGCTGATCCCAGCCCACGGAGTTGATTTCTCTATTCACTCTCATGGGTCATTATTTATTGTTTGAAAAACATGCTTTAAGTCAGTGTTCCTCAACCTTGACAGCAACTTAGAATCATTTGGAGAACTTTAAAAAAACTCCCTGCTGTCATCCTAGAGACTTGGGTATAGTTGATCAGTATAGCTTAAGCATTTTAAAAAATTTCCCAGGTAGATTCCAGTTTGTAGCCAGGGTTGAGAACCACTGCTTTAAATGAGCTAAAATGCAGGTATTTATCATTTTTAAAGCCTGTGCATAGTTGACCGAATATACTATGGGATGGAAATGTGTGTACTGCTAGCTATTGGTCCATGTGTGAAATGTTTGGTCACTTTGGTGAAAAATGTATTAGAGAGTTCTGTGCAATTTCTCTTCATTTAATACCAGAGAACCCCAACCCCCCCTTCCCCCAGAATTTATTTATAAAAAACTGTGTATTTATTCTTACACGTTTAAACTTCAGTCACCTTCAAAGTACTTTCCATTCTCTGCAACACACCTATTGAGACATTGTTTCCACTGCTCAAAGTTTTTGAACTCTATTTTGATGCCTTCTAGTGCTTCTGCCTTTTTTGTTGTTGTTGTTTGTTTCACCTTTTCCACTATGTTTCCATTTGAGGACATTTCTCATTGGGGAAACAAAAGAAAGTTGCTGGGGTGAATAGGGAGGGTGGGGCAGTGGGGCCATGCTGTTTTTTGGTCAAAAACTGGTGAACACTCAGCGCAGTATGGATGGGTGTGTTTGTACTTTTGTCCATCATGAAATGCGCAAAAGCGTTGACAGAGTCTTCCAAAAAGAAAAACCACTGAAGCCTAACACAACAAGCCCAGCTAGTGCGCTGCTACAGATGGGTTCCTGTAACATTTACCTAGCTAGGGGAGCTTGTATTACAAGGCGCCCGCCCTTCAGAAGATAATCTGTTTTCTTTTTCACTGACATTGTTCTCCTGAGAAATAAAATAATTTTGCTGTTGACTTTCTCCTGGTGTGTATAGTTGTCCCTGGTTTGTAATGAGAGCAAGGATGGAGCAGAGTGCCTGGAGAATGTGTTATATCTCAGGAATTTTTTTTGTCTTCTGGCTTTTTGCTTATAGGAAATGGAGTAGTTTGAGAAAAATATGCAGGAAATTCACAGCTATTTTAGGGATTGTCATATAAAGAACACTGAAGCTATTTGGTCAGAATTAAGACTGGAAATACTGAAAAAATATCTAGAAGTGGGACTGGTATCCTGTATTATTAGACTATTAAGAATATTAGGGTTATGATGAAAACACACATAAAATAGCTTATTTTACTCATTGAATATTCTTTGTTTTGTTTACTTGAAAGTAAAATTTCTTTGTGTGTATATATGCACATGTATGTATATTTGTATTTGTTTTGTCTTTTTCTTTATTTTTATTATTGACTCTATTACAGATATCCCCATTTCTCCCCCTTTTGCTCCCTTCCCTCTGTCCATCACCACACTGTTGTCTGTGTCCATGGGCTGTGCATATATGTTCTTTGCCAATCTCTTCAGCTTCTTTCATCCAGTGTCCCCCGCAAACCCGCCTCTGACAGCTGTCAGTCTGTTCCATGTATCCATGCCTCTGTTTCTGTTTTGTTTGTCAGTTTATTTTATTCATTAGATTCTGTATATGGGTGAGATCATATAGTGTATAGATCTTTCTCTGACTGGCTTCTTTCATTTAGCATAATCTTCATGTCCATCCATGCTGTCCCAAGAGGTATGTTTCCCTCCTTCTTTATAGCTGCATAGTGTCACATTGTGTAAATATACAACAGCTTTTTTTTTTATCCACTTATCTACTGATGGGCACTTGGGCTGTTTCCAGACCTTGGTTATTATAAATAATGCTGGTATGAATATAGGGGTGCATATATTCTTTCTGATTAGTGTTTCAGAATTCTTAGGATATATATCCAGCAGTGGGGTCACTGGGTCAAAAGGCAGTTCCATTTTTTAAAATTCTTGTATTATTATTTATTTTTTTAAATCATTTTTTGTTGTTGTTCAATACAGTTGTCTCCATTTTCCTAATACCACTTTCCCCTGCCCCACCCCCCCAACCCCACCCTCAATCCTAACCCCCTTTGGCTTTGTCCATGGGTCCTTTATACATGGTCCTTGAGGACCCTTTCCCTTTCCCCTGTTATCTCCCTCAGGACAAAAAAAAAAACCCTGAAAAAATATATGTTTAAATATTTATTTATTTTTAGAGAGGGGGAAGGAAGAAAGAGAGGGAGAGAAACATTAGTGTATGGTTGCTCTCATGCGCCCCCTACTGGGTACCTGGCCTGCAACCCAGGCATGTGCCCTGACTGGGAATTGAACCAGAGACCAGTTACTTTGCTGGGACAGCGCCCAACCAACTGAACCACCTGCTTAGGGGTATTTTGCTTTATTTATTTTTTTTGGTAACTAGTAACATTTCTTAATGAGATTTTGGCCATTTGTACTCATGTTTTGTTTGTCTTCATGTTTACCAGTTTTTCTAGTTTTGTATTTATCTTTTTCCTAGTGATTTATAATACTTTTTATATCAGGCATAGTGATACTTTAATAAATGTTACAAATATTTTCTCTATGTCATCTTACAATTTTTATGATTTCAGAACTAAGATTTGTAGGTCATTTTTCTTCCAGTTTAGTTTTCAAAAAAATCTCATTTTCAAACTTTAAAGTTTCAAAGGAAACATTTTTCTAAGAAATGAATAAAGGTCTTATCAGAACTTGATTTTGTAAAATTTTTTTTTTAGATTTCAAATCTGTTTTTCTACTAAAATATGCCTGAATAATCTGCTGCCACCTTTGAATTAAGAAAAGAGTAACTTAAAAAAAATTTATTTATTTATTTTTTAGAGAGAGGGGAAGGGAGGGAGAAAGAGAGGGAGAGAATCATCAACGTATGCACGCTTTGCCCCATACTGGGGACTGGTCTGCAACCCAGGCATATCCCTTGATTGGGAATTGAACCAGCAGCCCTTTGGTTCGCAGGCTGGCACCCAGTTCACTGAGCCACAGTAGCCAGGGCTGAAAACAGTAACTTTGAACTTGAAGATTTTTCACATTTAAGTAGGTTGGCCTGGAAGTTGGGTAGTCTTATTCTAAATAGTCAGAAAGGGAGGCTAGATGTCATTTACAAGCTTTCCTCTCAAATTTTAGGCTTGAGTATGGTCTGCCTGCCTGGAACTCTGTCATGTCCATCTGCAGGTCCTCCCTGGTCCTGAGTTCAAAGTTCTGACATCTGGTCACTCTAATCTGATTATTATCTAATCATGATCACTCCTAGACATTTCGGAAAGACTTTGGAAATTTTGGGATGAGCATAGTTAAAATAGGCCTCTCAGCTTCCTTGTCCTCAAACAGTGCTTGTTCACATGCTAAGACACAGTTTATTAAGGGGAAAATGGAACTGTTTCTTTTACCAGGGTTTAACTTACTACCACTGATGATTGTCATTGGGTTGCATGTTTAACTTGGTCATTTGCTGGGAATATAAGGCATGTATTACTCTTTAAAACCTCAGGTAATTAGGAAGATTGGTGAAGCCCCCACGTTTCTTGAATTCACTGTTTATTAACCCATTTGTAATGTGTGATTAAATATGTTAAGTGAAGGAAAGGCATTTCAATTTTTTTTGAAAGACAGTTGCAACTTAAGCATGTGGACAAAATTCTTTTTTAGTGATTTGTTATTTGTATGTATTTACGAATTAAAATTTTTTTCTACTTACAGATATGTGATATGTTCATCAGTAATGTGTAAAACAGAAGAGCATAAAGAAGTAAGACATCATCTATAACCTGACACCCAGGGAGGATTAGTCTTTAACATTTAGGTGTCTAGTTTGCCTGGCTTGCCAAATAAGTGTAGTTTTTATATAAAAATGGAGATGTTCTTTTTATTTTCCCACTTAGTAACAGATTGTGGCTTTCTCCATGTCCTCAGATAGTGTACTATAGAATAGCTTTGTAGTATTTTACCATAAAGTATTTTACTGTTATAATTTAACCAGTCTTCAATTATTGGACATTTCCTTGCTCTACAACTAAAGTGAAACATAATTATACTTATTTATTTTCTTAGAGCAATGATTCTATTGGGTATGCATTTTTAAAAAAGATTTTATTTATTTTTAGAGAGAGAAGAAGGGAGGGAGAAAGAAGAAGAGAAACATTGGTGTGTGGTTGGTTGCTTCTCACATGCCCCCAGCTGGGCACCTGGCTTTCAACCCAGGTATGTGCCCTGACTGGGAATCAAACTGATGACCTTTTGATTCACAGGCTGGTGAGCCACACAGGCCAGGCTGGATATAATTTTTAAAGGGATGGCTGATAAACATTTAAAAATGATTTTGACCTAAAACATGTAGCTGAAAATGATGCTGAATATTTCTCTGATCTTGGATCAGAGAGGGCCTTTCAAAGCACAAAAGTAATAGAAGAGATTGCCAAAAGGTAATTAGATTTGACATCAGAGAGATTTTAAAAGTATCTTTTATTTCAAGTGGTATGAACAGGATGGCAAAAGCAGTCATTTGCTCTTTCTGGGGAAAATGTTTGCAACATGACAAAGGGTTAATGTCCTTAATTTACAAGAAGCTCTTATGGATGCATAGGAAAAAAACCAAACCTACTTAAAAAATGGACAGAAAGCACTTAGAGTTCATAAGAGAACTATAGACACATGGATTAAAGACGTCAAGATGTCATTCTTTGTGCATCAAATTAGCAAAAGTTAAAAAGAAAATCTAGGGATGGCAAGTGAGGGTAACATGCAGTTTTCTTCTTGGGCGTTCTTTGTTAATTTCTCAGTTTTACAGGAAGGAAAAGGGAAGGTTTCCCACTTCCTATTTCTTTCTGGAAAGGTTAGGGAATAACTGGCCTATGAGTTTGTCTTAACTTGGCACCTTTTTTGAACATAGTTCTTTGCTTTTGTAATTCTTTAAAAATTCAAATGTTATTTGTTCAGGCTTTCAAAAAATAGTTTTCCTAGAAATTTGCCTTTTCACCAACTTTTGAAGTCCTTTAAAAAGTATAAACTAAACGTAAAAGTGTGATAAGTACATAGCATTTGTGTTTGCCCTTGTTTTCAAAAGATGTTCTTTGTGATATTCAGCAAGTATCATTTTAATTTTCAGTGAAAAGGTTTTTTGTTTTTAAAATCAGGATTAGGTGTTTTGTCAGCCTTTTGGCATCTACTGAATTGATACAAGGATATATTCTTCCTGTTTCTGAAGTGTTAACATGCCTTTTTAAGGAAATGTTAAAATACAAACAGGGCATAAATAATAAGTAAATAATAACCTGGGGGGGAATAATAGAGATTTTTATAAGGAATGCTTTTTCTCTGAAATAAAAATTTGGGAACCATTGCATATAGTACTTTTGAAAACCCCAATTAATAAACAGCAGAAGCACTGTGAACAGTTTCTTCTAAGTTCAGAGTGGCCAGTCTGGGGGCAAGTCAGGGAGTGCTTCATTGTGCTCCAAGGGGAGTTTCCTCTGGCTTGCTCAGGGGGCCTGGGCTTTGATCTTAAACCCCGTGCCATAGGTAGCCTTGTGTGCAAAGGGCAGGGTTTCATGTTTCCAGAGTGTGGGGGAGTGTTTGAAGGGGAGTGGTGCTCCAGTGGCTGGGTGGCACCAGTTCAAGGATGCTCACTGATAACCCATGCTTGTTTTTGTTGAGTGACCCTTCCTGCTTAATTCTTTTCTCAAAAATAGAACTTCTGACTCAGTTCTGTGTTTTGGCCTGCAGTAGCTGTTCAGTGCAGTTTGAAAGCAAAGCTAGTCCTACCAAATACTCATCTTACCAATCGGCTTTAAAAAACACTTTATAAAAATACATCTTCATGGGGTCATTGATTTTTTCCTTATCCTGTCAGAATTTTTCTGTGATTTGTAGCTAATGTGACATTTGGTTAATTTGCAGCTTTGCTGTTATGAAACCTTTTGAACAATCAACATTTTACTTTAAAGGATTTACAAATGAATTGTACACGTGTTGGAAAAGAATTCTAACTTGTCAGAATTGTGTAAAGCAAATTTCAAAGTCACAGCAGCTCTTAAACCCCTAGACACCAGGTGGTTTGATGTTTTTCCTTTCTAATCCTTTTCTGTGTCCACAAATCTGTACTATATAATTATGCTTTTAATAAAAGTGGGATTATACGATACATACTGTGCAACTTGTGTTTTTAAAAGAAAAATATATATGACTAGAGTTTATTTAACAGAAAATAAGCTGTTCTCTCAAAGCTTTTTTGGTTACTTTTTTTCATGTTCTTTCCATTATTCCTAATCCTGATGGATGTTGCCTTTGTGCCTTCTTCTGACTCTAAATTTTCAATAAATATAGCTTAAAATAGATTGATGGTTAGGGAAATTTTATCTCGGGGAATAAATTGCCTTTTTTTTTTTTTTTGTCTCGCATGCAAAAATATGTTTTAGAAAGAGAAAAGCAGAATTTCTCTATTCATGTTCTAATCCCTCAAAATGAGTAGTAATATTTTTTGTTCCAAACAGCAAAGACTGATGTTTAGTTTCTGAAATTAAAAAATATACAGGGTCACTGGAGTTTCATTGAAAGAAAGTCTGATGTCATTTAGTGCTTGCTTACCTTGGGGCCATCAATGAATGGTGGTGCTAACGAACTCAGAACTAACAGTGGAGGTGAAAGATTCACAGCATAAATGTTTCCTAATGAGAAACTGTCATTACCTTGTGCTGTTTACTTTATAATGGGAAGGCAAGGTTTCTGATGCCTGGCTGGCTTTTCCAAAGACAGCTGCTGGAGTCAGGCTCTGTTTTTTTTGTTGTTGTTGTTTGGTTGTTTTTTGTTTTTTTTTTAAATTGTGAAATATATGCATAGATATGTGTATAAACAGGTTCATTTAATAAACAATAAAATGAACATGAGTACCTAGTCATAACCCAGCTTAAATAGAATGTGACACAGCATTTTTAGAAGTACCCTCTAACATGTTAATACATTTTTAAGAGGTTTTAAAAGAAGGTGATTTTTGAATAATTAAATCTTTGCTTTCCCCACAAATGTAGTACCTTTAGTTCCTTCTAGCAGTGGCATTGGAGGCAATGTAGGGTTATAATTAGAGGTGAGCACTTTGCTGTCATGGTCCTGATGGACTCTGATCCCTTCACTGTCACATCTCTTTTTTTTTTTTTTGAAGAATATTTTATTGATATGCTATTACCCATTGCATAGTTGTCCCATTTTTTCTCTCCTCTTTATCCCCTTCCACCCTGTACCCTTTGTCCCGGCAGCATTACCCCCACTTAGTTCATGCCCGTGAGTCATATGTATAATACGTATAAGTTCTTTGGCTTCTCCATTTTCTATACTATTCTTAATCTCCCTGTCTATTTTGTATCTTCCATTTATACTTATTAATCCCTGTACCTTTTCCCCCATTCCTGACCCCTTCCTGCTGATAACCCTCCTTGTGCTCTCCATTTCTGGGGTTCTGTTCCTGTTCTAATTGTTTGCTTAGTTTGTTTTTGTTTAGGTTAGGTTGTTAATAGTAGTGAGTTTGTTATCATTTTACTATTCATATTTTTTATCTTCTTTTTCTTAGATAAGTCCCTTTAACAGTTCATATAATAAGGACTTGGTGACAAGTCCTTTAACCTGACCTTATCTGAGAAGCACTTTATCTGTCCTTCCATTCTAAATGAAAGGTTTGCTGGATAGAGCAATGTTGGATGTAGGTCCTTGCCTTTCGTGCCTTGGAATACTTCTTTCTAGCCCCTCCTTGCCTGCAAGGTCTTTTTTGAGAAATCAGCTGACAGTCTTATGGGAGCTCCTTTGTAGGTAACTGTCTCCTTTTCCCTTGCTGCTTTTCCCTCCTTATCTTTCTTCTTGGGTAATGTAATTATGATGTTCTTTGGTGTGTTTCTCCTTGGGTCCAACTTCTTTGGGCCTTTCTGAGCTTCCTGGACTTCCTGGAAGTCTATTTCCTTTGTCAGATTGGGGAAGTTCTCCTTCATTATTTTTTCGAGTAAGTTTTCAATTTCTTGCTCTTCCTCTTCTCCTTCTGGCACACCTATAATTTGGATGAGCCTCCCCTCATTTTTTTTTTTTTTGAATTCTTGTTTCTTCATTCTGTTCTGGTTGAATGTCTGTTTATTCCTTCTGGTCCAAACTGTTGGTTTGAGCCCAGATTTCCTTCCCTTCACTGTTGGCTCCCTATAGATTTTTATTTATTTCACTTCATATAACTTTCATTTCTTCCTTGATGTTGCTGCACTCAGTGAGTTCTTTGAGCATCCTGATTACCAGTGTTTTGAACTCTGCGTCTGATAGGTTGACTATCTCTTCATTGCTTAGCTCTTTTTCTGCAGTTCTGATCTGTTCTTTCATTTGGGCCATATTTCTTTGTTTCAGTGCAGCTGTTATGTAGCAAGGGACTGAGTCTTAGGTATTTGCCAGGGTTGGGCAACCCATGTCACTGTATTGTGGTGCTGTATATGGGAGAGGGGTCCGA
Source organism: Anoura caudifer (assembly GCA_004027475.1). NCBI lineage: Eukaryota > Metazoa > Chordata > Mammalia > Chiroptera > Phyllostomidae > Anoura > Anoura caudifer. Next base: position 91,209 of record PVKU01000946.1, read on the forward strand.
GAGGGAACAGTGCCACTTGCTCAGCTCTCCATTGGCTTTCAGTCACTTTCCCCACTACCCACCAGTGAATTGGGCCCTGCTGGTTCTGACTCTACTGTGAGACTGGGAGTTTCTCCCACCAATGCAACCCCCACAGGTTTTTATAGCCAGATGTTTTTGTGGCTTTATTTTCCCACACTGGAACCCTGGGTTGCACAGTCCTTCTTGCTCCCTAGTTGTTCCTCCCAGTTTATCCACACACAGATGTGGGACCCCTGGTCTGGCAGCCGCTGCCTCACCTGCCCTGTCCATCACTGCATTGGCATGGGTCCTCTCTGCCTTGTCTGCCCATCTCCACCCCTTCTACCAGTCTGGATGAATGTTTCTTTTTTAACTCCTTGGTTGTTGGGCTTCTATACAGTTAGATTTTCTGGTCGTTCTAGTTGTTTTTTGTTTTTAAATTGATTGTTATCCTTCTTTCGGTTGTGCGAGGAAGCAGAGTGCATCTGCCTATGTCTCCATCTTGGCCGGAAGTCATATATATCTCTTATAAGTTCCTGGACCTTGACCAGGAGGCCTAACTCCTCTTGGATTTCTTACCTGTAAAGTGTGGGCCCAGTGGCTCCCAAGGGTTATGGTGAAGATGAAATTATGCATGTATGAAGCGTAGCACAATGCCAGTACATAGAACAAAAGAGGCCCTTAAAAAGTTACTTATTTATTTTTTTTAAATCAGGGCCCTGTGCTAGAGAATATGGAATTTAGAAATTGTCAAAGTAGAAAGACCAGAGTGAAAACTTGCTTTTTCCAGGCATTGTAAAATACCACCTTTAACATACATTGTGCAAATGGAGAGTTGATTTTTAAGGAACCAAATGTGCAGTCTGGGATCTGCCCAGGGGTGGGCTGGGCCTTGGAGGTATTCGTTAGAAGTGAAGAAGTAACAGAGCGAGTTCTAGGAGTGAGTATTGGACACCATTCATGCAACGTGCCTTCTGCTAGATTTACTATTACTCTTTATTTATCATTTGTTTTTCTCTAGCTAGGTGTTGACTCTGCTATCCAGGACTCTCCGTGTGGTTTTGAGCTTGGACCTCAACAGCACAAGGAAATGGAGCTCAGTGGAATGTAACAGAAAGCATATGGACAGGTCCACGTCCTGGCATTTAGGTGCGTCTGAAATACAATCTTGTTTGTACTACGTTTCGTAACAGAGCTGTGCCGACAGCTTGTAGCCTTGTAGTGTTAGAACTCCTTTGTGCTTGACCTCACCCTTTGCATGTCAGCAATGGTCTCAATGCAATTCTGGGAATAATTGTTAGGTCAACGCTAATGATAAGGTAATGGACTTCTTTAGGCCACATTCCACAAAGATTAAACTAGAAAATAAACAGGCTCAGTCTTGCCACATACACTATTTACAAGGTAAAAGATAAATATTTTCATTTTATATGCTTTTGTCTTATTTTTATCAGCAAACATTTGTGTACCTGCTGCTGTTGGTGCTTCCAGTCAGGGTCACAGGTATGAACCTGAGTGTGAAGACACTTAAGACACATTCCTTCACTCTTTCTCAAGCATTCTGCAATTTAAGTAGTGAGACTAAGCACATATAAATTACCAAGGAGCGTTCCTTTGAAAAAATTCTTTCCTTTTATCCTCTTTTGCATCCAAAGCTTGATGGGCATTTTGGTTATTTAAATTTTTTTTTCTCATTTGAAATAATACTACAGTGAAATTTCTTGTACATATTTTGTCCACAGGGAATTCCTGGCAGTAAAATTGTTGGGCACAGTGCATAAGGTGTTTCAGTTTTTTACGTTTTGGTAGATATTGGCAAACTGTTTTGCAGAGAAAGTGCAATAACTTGCACTCTTACTGATAAACATTTTCTTACTTTGTCTTGTCAAAGCTAAGTTTATGCAGTATAGTGGATGTAAAACATTGTTAGTGGTATTTTTATTTAATTTATATAAAATTTGCTGTTTAGGTGTACAGCTATAAGAGCTTTAACAAATACTTAGAGGGGATCATTCCTTTTAAAAATATTTACTTTTCATTTTCCAATGAAGTCTGCTTGCTATTTATTTATTTTTAAGATTTTATTTATTTTTAGAGAGAGTGGAAGGGAGGGAAAGAGGGAGAGAAGCATTGATTGGTTGCCTCTTGTACATACCGGTTTTGGGACTGAACCTGCAACCCAGGCATGTGCCCTGACCAGGAATTGAACCTGTGACCTTTAGCTTTGTGGGACGACACCCAACCAGCTAGCCACACTGGTTAGGACAGAGTCTTTGCTTGCTATTTAAAAAAATAAATAGAACCTGGGAAATTTCAAAAACTAGGAAGAAGAAAATAGCCTTGATCTCACTCCCTAATGATACCACTGTGAACATTTTTTGCATATTTCTTTTAGTTTTTTTGTATTCTATGTGTAGCCTTTTTTTAAAGCTATCATCATCAAATTGTGTTACATTTTTAAAGTAATATTTATTATTGATGAAAGAAGTGAAGGGAAGACAATTTTATGTGGGGGTACCTGCAAAGTAAATAGTCTCCCAACTCTTGGTTTCACTTATCACCCTTATATTTCAATTTACACATTTTCTCTGCTCTGTTGTTTTGCAGAGCTTCTCTCCCATATCTCTGGCGGTTTGTGGTGGTCACTTGTCAAATGGACATGCCATGACCAGTTCAAATTCAACATGTCCAGACCTTGGTCTTGGTCATTACTTGTCTCATCAAGCCCATTTCCTTATTTATATCTGAAGAGGATACTTCTTAAAAAAATTTTAAATTTAAATTTTATTTTATTTTAATTGTTGTTCTTGTACAGTTATCTTTTACTCCCATCCCAGCCCACCGTCCGGGCCCTCCCCACCTCCCTCCCATATCCACCCCCGCCCCCCACCCCCAGTTTTTGTCCATGTGTCTTTCATACTTCTTGTTCCAAATCCTTCCCCTTTTCCCCTGAAATTCCCTTCCCTCTCCCCTCTGTGAAGAGGATACTCTTGTTCTTTTCCTAGAGGTCATCTTTGACATCAAGTCTTTGATTTGTTTGTTTCTTTGATGTCACTCCCTCTGTCCATCCCTTTTGCTCTTTGTCACTTCCATTGTGCCAGTTGCCCAGATTCTTGTACTTGGATCAACACAGGAGCTACTCGATCTTCAGTTTATCCATCTGTGGGCTCTTTCTGCTCTTACCACCTTCCTAGAACTCAGGTTTCCTAAAATCGTATTGCATTTACATTGGACTTCTGAGAGTCCTTTGAACCCTGCAGGGGGTTTTTCTCCCTCCACCTCCCACATTGTGCTGTGAGTAGGCTGTTTTCATGTCCTGAATACTCACTGTACTTCTGCCTACCTCTGGACTCCATTGCGGCCTTCCACTCGGGACTCTGCATCCTTTCAGCCCGACCTTGGGTTTTGCTTCCCAAACTCATTTCTGAACTTCAAGCCCAGTTGAGTTCCTTTCTCTCCAAGCTCTCATGCACAGTTCGATAATTACGTTTCTGTAATTCACTGGTTGTCCTAGTTTGTCCACTTAGATGGTAGATTGCTTCATGCATACGCTGTTTCCACCTCAGTGTTATGGCTCTTTGTGGCAGTGCAGGAAACTGGCTGAATGAATGATTGGTTTATTCCATTTTCTCTGACACTCTCAGTAAAGGTCCCAACGTATTAAGCTTTTACTAAACAGAAAAGTGAAGGCTTGCTAGTTTCATATTTGTTATCAAGAGCATACAAGAGATAGTTAACTGCCTGGATGCTCATGGCTAAGAATACCAGCTCTGCCGAGTGTCTGGACCCTGCAGACCAAGGTGCCTGATTCTGGTTCAGGCTTATTTTAGAAGTTGATCCATACATGTGGAGGGACTCAAAAATAAACTGGATCAAAAACTTTTAAGGAGGGAGAGGAGATTTCTATTTTATTAGCATCTGATTTCCAAGAGGCTGGCTGGTAATTCTGGTATTTTTGTTTTATAGACTGTGTGCAGACATCAGTGTCTCAGTTTCTCATTACTAAACATGTCATAAAAATGCTGCGTTGTTTATAGTTCGATCAGTAACAACAAAAGAGTTAAATATTTCTTGGGTAGTGTCAAAACCCTATGTAAATACTGAGGACTACAGAGCTTATATAAAAAGGTAAATAAAAAAGGGTTATGTAACGGGTTACTATGAAGGTGATTCCAAGCATATTAGAACAACTCCAGCCCTTACAGGTGGATATGTTGGATTAAGATCAGATGTTTATAAATTGTCTGAGTTTGCTGACTTTCTGTTTGGTATAGGAAAATCTCATCAGTAACTCTGTCTTGTTTCTTTTATGATAATTCTTTTGATGTGCAGGGTTTACTTTGTTTTAGGTTTGCCTATATTATCAGAACCTGCAGTTTAGTAGTTATAAAGGCCCTCTGGATTTGAGTAGTGTTTACCCTTGGATGGACCCTGTGTTTTATTTAGATTTCTAAGCACTGGTTTTAACCTTCCAGGGAAGAGCTCCAGCTCCCCTTTTGATCTTCCAGTTTGCGCTGTCGTTAGCACATGGACTTTTGCTTTGTCCTTTCTCACATCTGGCTTCGTCCCTCCTCCTGTCAGTGTTGTGATGTGAGAAATTTATGGCACCGGCTTCTCTCCATCAGAATGTGGGCTGCACAGCCACTTGTGTAGGATAATAATGTAGGGAGTGTTTGGATGTTGGGCTGAGACATATGGCCTTGCCTGTGTCGTATGTGTGTTTCTGAAGTCATATTATCAGAACATGTTCTTTGGATGGAGCCTGATCGTGATTATCACGGTTGTATAATCTGAAATAGCATTTGCTTTTCTCTTTTCCTGGTGGCCACTGTTACTGGACCAGTGCTGTCCAGTACAATTATGGTGGGAGTCACATATGTAATTTTCTAGTGGCTATATTAAATAAGGTAAAAAGAAGCAGTTAAAATTATTTTTAGTAATATATTTTATAACCAAATATATAAAAAACACCATCACTCCACGTAATCAATATAAAATCATTAATGAGATACTTAACTTCCCCCCCAGTAGTAACTCTTTGAAGTCTGGTGTGTATTTTATACGGCACATGTCAATTGAACTGACCTCATTTCAAGGGCTTTCAATGGCTAAGGAGCCACGTGTGGCTGGTGGCACAGCTCGAGCCCACATGGCTTTATCTACTGCTGAGTAATATGTTCATAAGCTTTTGGATTTGGGGGTATGTCATAATGTAAGACACTTCCATTCACGAACTGCTAGTAATATGTACTCATAGTTGAATGATGCTTCTATCCACTTCCCTTTTTCACTTCTTTTCCTGACAAGTTGAGAGGTTTACCATTGCCTGGAAATGTTTCTGATCCAGTTCAATAAGTAAATGGATGGATAGGCAGTCTTTCTAGATGTTACTTCATTTATTCCCTGACTTGAGAAGGAAACAATTTCTTAAAAAAAAAAACAAACCAACTTTATTTATTGTTAGAGAGAGGGGAGGGAAGGAGAAAGAGAGAGAGAAACATCCATGTGCAAGAGACACATCAACTGGTTGCCTCTTGTAAACCCCCAACTGGGGACCTGGCTGGCAACCTAGGCATGTGCTTGACTGGGAATTGAACCGGTGACCTTTGAGTTCATAGGTCAATGCTCAGTCCATGGAGCTACACCAGCCACGGCAGAAAAAAAATTCTTAACATTTAAAATATATATGTATAATTTTATTTTTAAAGTAATTTTTTACCCAAGAATCACAAATGTATTTTGTAGCTTATAATTGTAGACATGTTAATGTTTAGGGTTCAATGAATATTTCTCATTTATTTTAAAAAAGAAAGAATGGATGGCCTAGGAAAATGTGAACAAGTACAGTTATTATAAGATAAAAACGGCCTTGGGAAGAGTTGAGAATAAAAGGATGTGAGGAAATACAGGTAAATCAAGAACCCTTATACATACTTGGTTTGGAGAACATTAAGAATGCCTACCTTGTGACCACATCTTTGGTTGGTTTCCTTAGTTACTCAGGTGTCAGCAGCAAGACCTCAGAAATAAGGGACTTAAGTATCTAGTTACAGGGAAATGCTGACCCCCTTGCTGCTGTTGGGGGAACCACACTGACTGCATCAACAAGGTGTATTTCTTCAGCACTGGTTTTGAGTTCCTTGTAGTCTCATCTGCATATTTATTTCAGTATTGTTCTTAGGCTGTGACTTAGGGTTTAAAGATTAAAGCGATATACATCATCTCTAAGTTGTTGGCTCTTCCAGCCTCTGAACCCTTCAACCCTTCACACGATCTTTTCCAGGGAGTTTTACTTCCAGTTCACATCAGCTGTCTTGGGCTTTGTCTTCTTCCAGGTGACTGTTTTGGGACCTTGAGCTTGGGAGAGTCTCTTCTCTGCACACATTCTGTCCTTCCATGTTCTGATTTCTTCTCTAGTGGTCCTTATTCCTTAGGCGCTGGTGTTTTCTGGCTTCCTCTTGCCTGCCTCACCCTGTTTAATTGCTGCCTCACCCTGTTTAATTACAGGGAGTTATGCGATTGTCATCTTAATCAGTATCTTGATTTCTTCACTCTGGCCCTGTAACTTCGCCAACCTTCCTCAGTGGCACAGTCCTATTTAATTTTTCTGTTTTTTTCCCCCCTTAAGTTGCACTCTGCTGGAGAGAAACCAGACATCAAGGTGACTTTTTCTACTACACATTTTTAAGTTCTGGACTCAGCTGGACCCTTGACTACTTTTTTCTATCTCTACGTCATTCTTTCCCCAGTTTCATCCTCAACCTCCTTCCTCTCCACCATGATTTCCACTTCTTAGATCATTAAGAAAATAAGTCATCAGATAACTGTTCCCTCAACTTCCTGCCTGCTTACCTCATCGAGTATTGAGAAATAGGAACTATTTGTGCACATTTCTACCCACTTGATTCCACAGAGGATATGACACAGTCACTACAGATGGTCATGTGGAACTGTTGAGATAGATTAAATGTTTTCCTACTAGGCTACAGGATAACTGCCATTTGCTCCCTGTGGCATAGTTAGAACTTCTCATCTCTGGTTTATGAAGGTGAGTCTGTGTGTTAGAATTGGTACAACCCTTGGAGAAGGGCAGGTTAAATTACCTCCCAAGAAGTCACTGCTCATTCTTGGCACAGTCAGAGCTGGAATCTCCATTGTGGCCTTGTCTTAAGTATTAAAATAAAAATACTGCAGGTAGATTTTTTCGGGGTAGTTAAAGTTGATAATGGATGTACATGGAACAAAATCTGAAAGGTATAGGAGGACAGACATGGAGAGTTAAGTCTCCTCCCTCTATCTCATCCTAGTCCCCTCTCTGGAGGCAACTGCTTTTACCAGTTTTTGTGTATGTGTTTTGTGTATCCTTCTAGAGATTGTCTTTAAGTTTGTGTTTAATTGCGAAAATTCCAATATAAAGAAATGAAAGAATGCACATTCATATGCCAGATAACCAAGTCTAATAAATTTAAACATACTGCCTTTGCTTTAGAATTAAAAAAAAAAAAAAAAAAAAAAGACATTTTAGATACCCTCTTTGCCAATCTCATTTCCCTCCCTCTCTCTCTTAGAGGTAACTTTTTTAGTCCATATTTTTATTTTTGTATTACATGTTTACATATCCAGAAACTCACATATAATATTGCCTGCATGATTTGAAACCTTAAAGATCTCATGTGATGTGTGTTCTACAACCTACTTGCTCATTCAGGAATGTATTTTCAAGCCATGTTGACCTAAGTGGCTAGAGTTCATTGTTTTGACTGCTTTTTTATTTCACTGTTTAAACACACAAGAATTTGTTTATACATTCTGTTGATGTGTTAATTGAATACTGTTAAAAATGGGGTGGAATAGGCTAAGAAATGGCAATGCCAGACCGTAGTGCACACAAATCTTCAACCTGCTAGGTGTTACCAAATTGTTTTCCCAAGTATTTTGAGCTTATTTACATTTCTGGAAACTAAGTGTGAAAATTTCTGTTTATCTACAGCCTTGCCAACACTTGGTTTATCGAACGCTTTTATTCTGGCCTTATCTGATGGGTGTGGAATGATGCCTTTGTGTTCAAAGGGCTGTGTCATAGTTTGTTTATTCATTAGTTAAAGGTTGTTAAAAGTGTTGTTTCCAGGTTTTGGCTATTGTAAATAAAGCCATTCTAAATATTTATGTACAGATTTTTGTTTGAACATAGATTTCATTTCTCTGGGTAGATACCCTGGAGTAATATTGCTGGGTCTTAGGGTAAATGTATGTTTTAACATTATAAGAAATAGCCAATTGTTTTTTAAAGTGCTCCTGCCATTTTACATACCCACCAGGAGTGTGTGACAGTTCCAGTGGCTGTGTCTTAATCACCCTTGATATTGATATTAGCAGTTTTTCTTTTTTTGGTCATTCTAATAGCTATGTCATATATTTTTACAGTGAAAAAAATTTAAAATTCTATTTTAAGATGATATAAAATAATTGATTTTTAGCTTCCTTAGTCTTGAATGATCTTTTTAACCCCCTTCAATTAAAAGATCAGAGCACTGTGTTAGGGTAACCAAATAATGATAGAGAAGTGGCACATTGCAGCATAGCATTTGCAGGCTGCTGCTAGAAAATTTGGTAAATGTATTTTTCTTGCTATCATCAAAGTTCACTAAGCTATAGAATCTCTATTTATTTATTTATTTATTTATTGAAATTGTGGAAAGGAGGAAGAGAGAACGTGAGAGAAACATCAATTGGTTGTCTTTCACAGGTCCTAGCTGGGGACCCAGCCTGCAACCCAGGCATGTGCCAACACTGGGAATCGAACTGGCAACCTTTTGCCCTGCAGGCCAGTCAGTGCTCAATGCACTGAACCACACCAGCCAGGGCAAGAATCTTTGATTTACTGGTTGGATATTTTGTTTATTTCTGGAAAATATGTATTAAAATTTTACAGCATAAGAGTATTGAATCTACATTTTAATGACATCATCTATCTATTGAGTAATTATTCCTCCCTCCAGGCTTTCAATAATATTTAACTTAGCCCTGGCTGGTGTAGCTCAGTGGATTGAGCAGAGGCCTGTGAACCAAAAGGTTGTTGGTTTGATTCCCAGTCAGGGCACATGCCTGGATTGTGGGCCAGGTCTTCTCCACACACTCTTCCCCCGCCCAACCCCCTTGGTAGGGTGTGCACAAAGAGGCAACCACGCATTGATGTTTCTCTTCCCTTCTTTCTCCCTCCCTTCCCCTCTCTCTAAAAATAAATAAATAAAATCTTGGAAAAAAAGATTTAACTTGAGGATATTTGTTCCATTACTAAAAACAGAAGTGTAAAAACCACAGATGTAGGCCAACACCGTTATTTTATAGTGCAAGACACTTGAGGCCCACTGGGTAATGACTTTCCTGCACTTACATCACCATGCATTGTCTGTAGTGCAGGCTTCTGGATTCCCAGTGCAGTGCTGTTTTTCTACTGTCCCTTGTATTCTTTTGCACAGTGTTGACCAGGACACCCTGTAATGTGTATCTTAAGTTTGAAGGATGCTGTTCCCAATGAATTTACTTTCACAGTTGGATAAGCTTGTTTGTACTTTGATTGCTGAATTCTAGCTGGTGCTGTCAGCACACATTCTGCATTGTGCTTTGAGATTATGAATGAGTGGCCATCCTTTTAAGTGTCTGCCAGAGAAGCCAGTTTAATGAGTCCTTGATAGTCAAGGTGAACAATGAATTTATTCACCTTACCCAGATGTTTACCCTTTATTATGATCCTTCCATTTCATGGAAAATAATATTCAGCTACGCTAGAAACTGATCCATTTTCTTTTGAAAATTTAGTAACTGGGGTTATTCTGAAAGTGTTGTCTTACAAGACTTTCTATCTCCTTCTTTTTTTATTGTTTCAACATTACAGTGGGAAGAGGGAGAGGAGAGGGCATGCTTGTTTTTAGTCACATTCCACTGGCCAAAACTTAGTCACATGGCTATATCTAGCTGCAAGGGAGGCTGGGAAATGTTGCCTGAAGTTAATTGGTCGTGTATCAAATTAAAATCAAGGGTTTTTATTATGTTAATGCTTTTTTTAAAAAGGATTTTATTTTTAAAGAGAGGTGAAGGGTGGGGGAGAGAGAAAGTGAGAGAAACATCAATGTGTGAGAGAAATATCAGTGGGTTGCCTCTTGCAGCCCCCTATCGGGTACTTGGCGTGCTACCTAGGCATGTGCCCTGACCTGTGATTGAAACCAGTGACGTTTTGGTTTGTAGGAGGATGTCCAAGCCACTGATGCACACCAGTGAGGGCTATTATGTTATCTTAATTGAATGAGAGAAGACCCTTGGAGATACCTAGTGGTCTGTGGTACTTCTGTTAATGAAATAGGGAAATTGCCATATGAATCAAAACAATGCATAGTCAGAAATGAGTTGGATATGAATGAAAATGTATTCTAATTCTTTTTTTTTAGTGCTTTTAGAATTTTATTCCCCCCTTGGTTGGTTTATCATAGAGTAGTTTTTGTTCATCCAATAATCCTAAATCTCCTTGTTGATTTATTTGGAAAGACAGAAATAGATAATCACTGAATGTGGAAGATGTTTTCCTTTTAAAAAAAACATAGTTTATATTTTGTCCTTCAAGGGAAAACATGGATCAGAGATTACATTAACCAAAATTGATATTTTCAAATGCACAATTTATTTCTGAAGAATTAAACTTTTTTCTGTGTTTGACCAAGTTTAGTATTTTAGTTATTTTACCTTATTTTTTTTGTCCTACATTTACCAGCCTTATATAGATACTAAGAACTGAGCTACTGCTAGTTTTACTTACCAATTACAAACTAAAATTTGGAAAATCAGATGAACACACACAAAAAAAACAATTATAATCTCATTTGACAGAGAAGACCACTATAAACTGCCTGGTGTGGTAGATAGTCTGCTTTCTGAGCATACTTGTACATGTGTTTTACAGTCCTTTACAAAGGGGGGGCACCATGTGAGTTAATGGTCCTATGTGGGATGTTTTTTCTATATTCATTTTGTAACTGGCGACTTTTCTGAAGTATTTTATTCTAGTGTTTTTTTTTTTTTTTAAAGAAAAACTCATTTTTTAAGTAGACAGAACCATTACCTGTGAATAAGGTAATGGTCTTTTGTCTTCCCCTTTCCATTATTCAAACTTTAAAAATCTCTTATTGTATTAGTTAGAACTTCCAGAGTGGTCTTCTATAATGGAGCCCCTCAGATTTTCTTCTGTCTGTGGCTTAAATGGGCTCCCTCCAGGTTTTTCAGTGTGTAAGTATCTCCTTAGCTATTGGCATGAGATAGGGATTCTTTTTGAGGACATTTTTCTTCTGTGTTGGAATGTACTAAGGGTTTTATTCAAAAATTGATATTGAGTTTTATCGTATGCTTTTCTGGTTTTCATTGATTTTACATTTTTTTCTTCCTTCTTGTAGCACAAAAGCCCCAAACCAAGGAGCTACTTAAGCGTTTATGATACTCCAAAAAAACCCACCTGTTGTGGACATGCAGTTTATTGCTTACATTACAGGGGAGCGCACCAACGGTGGTGGGTTGGATTGAGAGAGACTGCACCTCCTCCAGGCTGAGGCTCGTTAATTAGGCGTCCCAGACAAAGGAGGCACGTGTCCTACACGTGACTCTAAACTATGTTACCTCAGTGTGTAAAAGGGTCCAGAAGCAGTCATAGTACAAGAAGTTGCTCGCAAAAGGAGGTGAGGAGGGAGTTAGAAGAATCCATTTACAAAACAATACACATTCCTTCTGGCCAGTGGCTGTTTTGGCCACTGGCCCTCTGACCAGCCCTCAGTCCTAGGACAGGGAAGGGCCCAGTCTGTTGATCCCACACTGTTGATGTGAGTTGTAATACACACTAGCTTTTTTCCTTCTCTTGTGCTTTGTTAAATTTGGAAGCAGGATCATGCTAGATTTCCGAAATGATTGGCAAGCTTTTTGTCCTTTTTCATTGCTTTAGAACTGTCCAAATAGCATAGGAAGTAACTGTTTCTTAAGGCTTGGAAATGTTTGCCTGGGAAGCTACCTGGGCCCTGTGTAGTTTGAATTGAAAATCTCTATCCCCCGTGGCCTTGGGAAGTTTAAGAGCACCCTTGGATGCATTTGTTAAATTTGTCAATTCTGTTGCTTATTTCCTAGCTAATTTCTCTCTCTTTTCAATTTCTTTTTACTTTTGCACTGGCTGAGTAGCTCGGTTGGCTAGAGCATCATCCTGATATACCAAGGTTGCAGGTTCAATCCCTGGTCACAGCACATACCAGAAGCAACCAGTGAGTGCGTAAGTAAGTGGAACAACAAGTCAATGTTTTTCTGTCTCTCAAATCAATTTAAAAAATTTTCTTTTTACTTTCTTTAGGATATTTTGTTGCATATTCTTTCTTGTTTAATTATAACGGTATTTTTATAGTTTCAGCTCCACCTTTGACCCAGCAGTTATTTGGGAGAAGGGCTTAAAATCGTGAAATTGTTAGGCTGTCTTGGTTGATAAATATTTTTTCTCTTTTTTGGCAATAGAGTCAGGCAATGAGAAATATAAATATTCTTTTTTGGGGGGGCTGAAATTTTCATTTGGCATGGTGGTCACTTTCCACAGATGTTCTTTAGCCATTGCAAACAGCTTTGTTTCCTGTGGGGTGCAAAGTTTGATACCTGTTATGTTAGCCATGTTCATGAATTGGCCAGGTTCTCTAATGATGTAAAATAAAATTAATGTGGAGATCAAGTCTGTGTGCATAGCCCTCTTGCTCCTCATGTCCTTGGAGACGGGCATATTTGTGAACTCTTGGTCATTTCTTTTATACTTCTAGCCATTATGGTCCTTATTTCAATGAAATATAACGTTCAGAACATAAACATTGACATATTTTTGTTGTGAATTTAAATGACCATCTTTTCCGCATCTCATACTTTCTAGCAGCGATTCATTTTGTCTGACACTCAAAAAATAACAGTGAAGTAGCATTAATATTGCTTTATCTTTTGTTGTAATGATTTTAGAGAAAAAGGGAAAGGGGAGACAGAGAGAAACATTGATTTGTTATTCCCCTTATTTGTGTATTCATTGGTTGCTGCTCTTTGTATGAGCCCTGACAGGGTGGTTGAACCTGCAACCTTGGAGTATCAGGTTGAACCTGCAACTCTCTACCCAGCTGAGCCACCTGACCAGGGCATGTTGTTTTACCTTGATTTCACTTTGTGAAAAGTCTGTCTTTGGGCTTTTATTTTTAATGAACTAATTTACAAGTTTAGTTTCTTTTTTGGTAGTCTGTTTTAAATTCTAATATTGGTTTTCTTTAAGTAAAAAGCATTTTTCTTTTATTTATTAACTATTTTTGTTTTAAGTAAAACAAATAAAAATAAAAAACCTGTTTCTCCAGTTGTCAGCACTAAGATCTAATGGTATTTTTCCATTCCTGTCTGTTTGGGAGAGAGGCTTTAGCATCTTATTCCCTATCTTCAGTCTATTAATGTACTCTTGCTTGTTCTGCTTTCTTATTATGAATTGCCAATTTTACAGTACATAGCATATGCTTACAGAATAATTTAACATATACATTTGGTTTTGTAACTAGGTTTAGGTTCCTTATTTAATTTTGTCCCAATCTTGATGGTTTTGGTTGGCCTACATTATTTGCAGCCTCGTATATTAGTGGCCTTTCTGATTCTTGCCTTTTATGTGGTTGGAATAAGGCCTCAATCCCCCTTCCTTCCTTTTCTTTCTCAGCCCACATGTATCTGACATTGCAGTTGTTGGCTTTCCCACATGAAGGCCAACTTGTCTGGGTATAAAATTCTTTGGGAGAACCTTTTCTTCAGTTCTCTATAGATCAGCATTTTCTGTTGACTTCTGGCATTTAATTCTGCCTTGGAAAATCCTGGGGCTCATCTTAATTATTGCTACTGTTTAAGTAAACCAGACATTATCTCCTCCCTGAATATTTCTATGACTTTTTTATCCTGTAGTTAATTTACTTTGCCAGGATATGTCCAATTTATAGGTTTATTCTCTCTGATTTTGTTTGAATCTGGTGTGCCCCTATAATCTCTATACCCAGGTTTTTCTTAATCTCAGAATAGTTTTTTTTTTTATTCTATACTTCGGTATCTTTAAGTTTGCTCCATTTGTTCTTTATAACAAAGTTTTATTCAGATATAATTCACATACCATAAAGTTCTCTCATTTAAGGTCCATAGTTCAGTGGCTTCTAGTAAATCAGACTTGTGCAAACATCACCACAATCAAATTTTAGAACATTTTTTTTTCATCCCATAAAGAAATCACAAACCCATTAAAAGTTACTTTCCATTCTGGTCCCCCATTTCTACCCCAGCCCCAGGCCACCACTAACCTGCTTTCAGTCTATAGATTTGCCTCTTCTGGACATTTTATAAGTAGAATCATACAACATGATCATACAACTGGCTTCTTTGTTGTTTTTCTGTTAAGTCTAGTTAAGAAACACCGATTATTCATGTCTTGGCTTTGCTGTTTGCTTTTTTCCCTCCAGGGTTCTCATCTCTGAACTGGTGCTGCCTTTCTGGCAGTGCTGGAGTTTCTCAGGCTTGTCCTCCACCTTTCAGTTCTCTACTGTCTTCTCTAGTTTCACTTCTCTTTGTTGCTTTTAAATTAATTTAGTTTCCTTACAATTAATTCTTCCCCACCCCAGTTTATTGTCTCTTGGTGCCATTTTATCTAATTGTCTGATCTTGTTTCCTCCTTTTTTTAAAAAAACAAAAAACAAGAATTGTTTTGTTTTTTTCTCCTTTGCTCTGAATTGAAATTATCATTTGGTTTCTGTAGTAGAGCCTTTCTGATGTTAGTGACTTAGCAGAACATCTTACAGTTCTGTTCAGAATACAGAAACTCGGAGTATTTTTTTCATAGGCTACATGCTGGGTTTTTCCTCTTGGCTCACTTAGGGGCAAGGGGTGTTCTGGTCTGCCTGGGCATGTTGATCCGATGGGTTGGGTGTGTTACACGTGACTTGTGTTCTGGGCACTTGTGGTGGTGAATCTGCTGCCCCTGCCCAGTTGACTCACTTGGCTTTCAGCCTTCTCTCCAGCTTCTCCTCCAGTCAAGTCGCATCTTCCTGTTATTCTCACTGCTGATTTCCTTAAGTTTATTCATGAATAAATAACGCTTTGAGCTCCTTTTCTCTCAGAGTTGTCCTGGTTCCTCTTCTGCCTTTATCCCAGAGACCTCCTCATCTTCTAAGATATGCTTTGCTGCTGGTAGTGCCCCTTCTGCCTGTCTATTCCTCATTGAGCCTTGTGGTCCCTGCCTGGATTTGGAAGTGCAGTCTGGGGTTGGGGAGATAGAGGCAGGGATTTGTCCTCACAGCACATCCCAAGGGGGCAGAAGTGCCCTCTCCCAGGTTTCTGGCAAGCTCTGGCCTCGAGTCAGGACTAGAAAGGGCAAAAGTCTGATTACGGGTGTGGCTTCTTCCCTCTTACTGATAGGAAATTGTCAGTGTGTGTTTGCCTTTTTATGTGTCTTCACGGGCACTTTCACTTTTTATTAGGGCCTCCATTGCTGGTACCTGCGTACCAGATGCTGTGTCCAGTTGGGATCACAGTGATCTGTTGGCTTTTTCTGTCATTTAATAGATCTCATACCTTGAGATCTATTTTTAATCTCTGGAAGGCTTTGAGCTTTGTAAACACTTGTCTTTGGGCCCCCAATTGGGGAAATGAAAAATTATCAGGGAGTAGAATTAATCCCCCTTTGCACTGAAGCTGAAACCAGTGTGGGTGGACTTGTTTGTCTGAACAGAAGGATTTCAAAAGATAGGTTTTAATTTCCCTTATTTGTGTGGATTTGAGAAATGTAATCCCAGCAGCTGTTTGGTTTCCACAATAGAATATCCAGCCTGCCCTGTGGAGACAGACACATGGTAAGTAGCCGTGTAGAGGCATGCAGTAACCACTTGTTACCAGGCGGTGGCTGTTGTGTAACACAAATAGATAGCATTGCTGACCAGGTGGTGTGGTTATACAATTTTGGCAGCGTGTGGGTTATAAAAGCTGAAATTCCTTCACCTGAAGTGTCTCATACTGAACATTAGAAAGATCCCAGCCTTGCGGAGATGCCGGCACAAAATTAGTGGGTAGGGTGCTGATTAAATAATATTTTTGTGGATAGGGTATGATTTTGCTCTGCAGGTAAGACCATTTCTTGGTACATAAGCTCTGCTTTGGGGAATTAGTGTTTTTGTGTGTGTTTCTGTGTGTGTATCTGTGACAATGTATGCTTCTCTCTGGGGCCATGTGTTTGGTTTTTTGCAAATATATGGCACGCGCGTGTGTGTGTGTGTGTCTGTGAGGTGGGTAAGGAACCTGTGGCTCAAGTTTGCCCAGGTAGGCTAGCAGAAAATCTCTGAAGTCTTTCTTGGTGCTGTCAGACATTATTTAAATGTTAATTGCTGAATATTAACATATATGCACCTCTTTGAAAGCTGTGCCCCTCATTAAATATGGGAGAAAGAGTGATGATAAACACCTGATCTACAGTAATTAAAAATGTCAAAATCAGTGGTGTTCAGGTGCTCATTTACCTTCTTGTTCCCTGACTGAGGTCCAGTCCTGGGACTTCCGATGTTCTGTGTGCTTATTTACATTTTGTTCTATGAAGAATTTTAAGGGTTGGAGGAAAAGCAAAAAGGAACATAGATTAAACAAACTTGATGGAGAGCCTGGAGTCTCTTATAGTTGAATACATATATTTTTAATCTTTTTAAGTTTTGGGGGTTGTAAAAATTTCAGGTTCAGACAGCAAAAAAAAGCAATACATCTGTGGCGCAAGACTCTAAGTGATTGCTGATTCTATATTGAATAGATACACACACACACACACACACACACAAATTAAGAGGACGGTGCTTCTTTGTAGAACAGAGTATGTACAACATATGGGTGTGGGAAATTTATTTAAGGTCAGGGACAAGATTACTTTGATCGCTGTGTATTTGGTGTTAATCAGGAGAATAATTACAGTGTCACAGCCCCAGGTAATTGTAGTGCAGTTTAGGCAAACCCACTCTTCAGCCATCAGATAATCCAGCCAGGTAGGTGAAATTTCAGCACTTCCTTTTCCTTATCTTGGGAGAGTTTTCCATGAGGAGATGGAACTCTTGGTAGACTGGACTAGGGGGCAGTGGGGTTGGGGTGGGGAGAAAAAGGATGTTGCAGAACAGATTTGCAAATGGAATTTCTTCCAGGCAGTAGGAAGACGGCAGGTGGTTTTAGAAGTAAGTAAATGTGCCAAAGTCCAGCAAAACTGAGCAGATGTACTAGATAGTTAGGAAATAAGGAAAAGATGGAGCTAGATCTTTCTGTTGAGGTGACAGAAGGGAATTTGTCATTGGTGCTTGGGGCAGAGGAAAGGATGAGAACATGCTGAAGAGGGAACAGTATGATGTGAAGAATAATTTAGGGAAAGGGCTGATAGTACAATGAACTTGAGGCATGGAGTGAACAATTATTCGAAATGATTGTCCTAGCACATGGGCAGCTGTGGCAACAGTAGCTGGAGGTGACCAAGGAGCCATCAGCTGTGCTCTTTGGAGGATGGAGCTGAGGCAATACAGAGGGGAGCACAGGGTTAGCAGGGAGGAGCTACCCCTTGGAAGTTACCTTAGCACCCAGGGCAGTCCTTGGACTGGAAAGAGGAGAAGCATCAAATATCAAGGGTCATTTGGAGATGTGGAAGAGGAGAAATCTTTCTTTCTATTCCCTGACAGTAAATGGGGACTTATTTCCCTTGGCTTCCTCCAGCATGACCTTTAGACATGACCTCTCATACCTTATCTGGCTGCTCATCTTTAGAGCCTTGTTCTGGAGGGAACAAGGGGTCCAGGAGGGAAGAGGAGCAGCTTTCATGCTCTGAAAATGATTGCTGTGTTTGCCACTTGTCCTTGGCTTTTGTCCAAGGGTGAATCAGCCTTTCTATCTCCATGGTTTAGAAAACCACCCTTTAATAACTCCCCTTCCCATACTTTTGATAAGAGTTACATGGAATCATGTTTGTATCTTGAATATGATAAGCAGTCAATTCTGCATGTTTTTATGTTATTAAAATTCCATATAAAAGTAGCTTTTCAGTGGCCCCTATAACAACTGATCAATACATTAAAAATAGTGTTTAAATGAAAAAAAATAATTTGCACAAAAAGTGATATGTTAAGTCACACACAATAGAAGTAAATTCAATAAAACCCAGCTTGATTCTACTTGAGTTTCCTCAAACATACATTTATATTTTAATTCTGGCTTGCAGGCTATACCTTTTGCTTCACTATTTCTCCCTCTCCCCCCTCTTGCCCCAGCCACATGATTTCCGTTAATAAATCTGGAGGACAGGGGTTAGGTTTTCTTTCAGGTGTTATATTACTAACTGGCTTATGGAAAAATGTTTAGGTGTTCTCCAAATATTTGAATGCCTTTTCTGTGATGGACATTGTTCCTTTCCAATTCTATCCCTACCTGGTCAGGGAGCTGGACAGAGAAGCCATGTGCCATGGTAACATGAAGAATGGTAGCTAACCCAGGAATGCTTCTTGGAGGAGGAGGCTTCTTGAGCTAAGCCCAGGAATTGCAGGTCAGTGTGGTCCCAGTGGATGGTACCTGGGGCAAGAGAGGCATGGTGAGGATGATGAGTCTTAAGGTATTGTCATAATTTCATTTAAGTAAAGTTTGGGGAAGAGATTTCTGCTGTATGATACCAACCTCAGCATCTCATACCTACAACATATGAGAAAAACAGAGATCACCAGTGACTTTGTATTTTAAAGCCTCCAAACCAAACAAGATGTCAGCTGCTTTTAAAAAAAAATTTTTATTTATTTACTTTTAAAGAGAGGAGAATGGAAGAAGAAAGAGAGAGAGAGAAAAATCAGTGTAGTACACTGGTTACCTCTTGCACTTCCCCAACTAGGGACCTGCCTTGCAACCCAGGTATGTGCCCTGACTGGGAATGGAACCAGCAACCTTTTGGTTCGCAGGTTGGTACTCAATCCACTGAGCTACACCACCCAGGGCAATGTCAGCTGCTTTGACCTTTTACTGTACAATTGACTATTTTTCTCCTAACCGAGTAGTCGGTGCATCTTATCTACATAGATTGGCCATTGCTTTTCATTACTCAGCCTGTGTGTAAAATAACATCAGTAAACAACCTATTGAGTTGGATTTAAGTGCTTTTTTTTAGAATTTAGTGTTGAGTTTGGGAATAGAGTTTATTCTGTGCTGAGGGCCTTTAGGACTAAGTCTCTAGAAGAGACTGAAGGGGTCTTCTTTAGGCAGGGTGTATTCTTTAACATTTGTTTTGTTTTATCACTTGTATATTTTATTTTATGCGCACCATAAAATATTTACTTTTAATTAGGAGTCATCCTCCCCACCCACCTTACTCCATGGATGGTCCAGGAATATTTGCCATGTCTATTCAGCAACCTCGTGTTCTCTGCAGCCCATGATTGAGGTCCCTGACTCCATTTTTAGGTGATTCTTAAGAAATCCAGCACTATTGGCCCAGGGGCCCTTTTCTTCCACCTTCAGAGCAGGGTTGTTGCTATGGGGCAAGTGAGTCTTAGGCACATGAAGCACGGATTGTTCTTGTATCATTTGCACTAACGTTTTCTGTGTAGTTTTAATTTACTGCCATCTATTTGGGAAAATGTGTATCATTAACATTTATTGAGTGTTTATTCTTTGCTAAGAGCTGGGAATATAAAGATGAATTGTACTTAGGGGGACTCTACACTTTGGGACAACTCCTACTGATTAATTCATTCAGATGTTGAGTGCTTTGGACCAGGAAATACTAGGTGCTGATGATGGGAGGGCATGTTTTCTTAGGATTTGGTTAGGCTTCCAAGAAGCACAGAAGGTCTTGGCATTTAATTCCAGGAGCAGCTCAGCCCTTAGTTCCTCCTTACGTAGGCCCATCATACTTCCAAGACAGGTGGGCCCTGGGGGTGTGCCCTCTAAAGGACCGTTCTTCCAGGGTTCTCAGTGGGTAGCTTCTGAGATGGAACCTTGTTCCCAACCCTAGGTTCCCCCTCAGAAATTCAGGTTTTACCTGGCTTTTATTTTTTAATTTTCTTCCTCTTAAGAGAATAAGTCCATAAGTCAAGACAGTAACAGAAGGCTGACACAGCTTGTGGGGTACAAAGGAGGTTTTCTTGATTGCAGTCATTGAGGTGATTTAGTTTGGGGCTCTATAAATTTTATTTTTATTTTTTTAATCCTCACCTGAGGATATGTTTTATTGATTTGAGAGAGAGAGGAAGGGAGAAAGAGAGAAACATTGATGTGAAAGAGAAACAGAAATTGGTTGCCTCCAGTAGGTGGCTTGACTGGGTATTGAACCTATAACCTCTTGAAGTACAGGGACAACATTGCAACCAACTGAACCACCTGGGCAGGGTGGGGCTTGATAGATTTTAAAGAAAGCCACTGTGGGGCCATGATTTGGGGTGCTCATTCCATTGTCATGGATAAAGGATATTTATTTTGTTATTAGTGTCAATTACCTTTTACTACTTGGGATAATAATAATAATAATAATGATAATAATAATAAGGTTTTGGGATCGAACCCACAAGTTGGATATATGCCCTGACCAAGAATTGAACTGTGTCCTGATGGTCTATGGGATGACACTCCAACCAACTGAGCCACACTGGCCAGGGCCACTGTGGCGAATTATTTTTATGGGTTTGTTAGTTTA
Organism: Anoura caudifer; assembly: GCA_004027475.1. Lineage (NCBI taxonomy): Eukaryota > Metazoa > Chordata > Mammalia > Chiroptera > Phyllostomidae > Anoura > Anoura caudifer. The sequence continues at coordinate 111,958 of PVKU01000946.1, forward strand.
AGCTCAGCAAATAACCTGATTTAAATTGGGTACTTGAAATATGCCTATTATGTCATTGGGCAGAACGTTAGTTAAAGTGACTTTTAGGCTATATTTGACTGACCCATAGTAGTACAAAGCATTTTACCTTGAAACTGGGTTACCCTTGTTAGCTATGCTCTGAAGTTTTTTTGTTTTGTTGAATTTCATCATTTTAAACATTGTGGTTGAGATCTACTAAGTTGATTTTATGGCTCACTAGTGAGTAGTGGCTTGTAGTTTGAAAAACAAGTTCTTAAGAATGTTTTGGAAAAGGCCATAGGAAGATTTTTTTTTTTTCCAGTTACACCCTGTAAGCATATTCACCATCACAAGATCAGACAATAACCATGCCTTACAAGTTCATTCATTGCTGCTTAAGTGGAATAATGATAGAGCCAAGATCAGCGTCAGAAGTGTAAACTCCCTAAAATGGGCACCCCATGTATTGTGTTGGCCAAAATGTCCAAATGGTTTTTGCTGTAATATAAAAGACACATTTTTCATTTTCACCAATAATTTTATTGGTTTGGGTACTTTGAGTATGTCAGCTGTCTCTTGCTATTGGCTTCTAGTGAGTAGAGGCCAGGGGTGCTACTAATCATCTTCCAATGCATAAGACAGCCCCACAGCAAAGAATTATTTGGCCAAAATGTCAGTTGTATCAAGAAACTTTGCAAACCACTTACGACAAATTTGATCGGTCACAGCACCTTCTCCATACACTGCACAAATCTTTTTTTTTGTTTTTCAGTTGTGTTTTTACCTTTCTTGAAATAGAGCATAATATGCCAAAAATGTTGCATATCTTCCATCTTCCATATTAAAATAGTTGCATAAAAATTTACCAATTTTGATGTTTTTTAAAAAATGTGTGCTTATATAACAGCTGTCACAGTACAATCTAACAAAATTGTTTCAAATGAAGTTAAAGACAACTAGGCACTACTAGAGCCATTGTACGGAAAAACTAAATGAACTTTTTGGCCAACCCAACATCAGGCAGTCATTTAAGTATGTACATTTAAAGGAACGAAGTACATCATACACAAATTTGGGATATTTGTTCCAGTAGTCTTCTTTTTGGCATGGGTTGAAAGCATTTAGGTCAAATGTTAGCATTGAACAGTGTTTAATGGAGCAGCAGTTCAACTATAATCCCCTCATGATGGGATTTATGCCTTGAGCCACAAATTGGCTTTTAAAATGTGCTTTATCATTGAACTTGGCCACTCTGAAAGCTCTTGTTTGTGTCTTGGTAAGGACCAAACTGCTACTTGGCAAGTAGAGGATTTGAGTTTCTTTATCCCAAAGTCTTCCTTCTTAGTTCTACTCTCATTTGTCTCATTAGGTTTATGCAAGTGGAGAAAATACAATAGCTGTATCCTGCCCCAGGGTACCCATCCGAAGGTGTGGGTGCCCTGGGGACCACCAGCATCAGAACATTTGTGCATTTGTTAACTAAGTAGGTTCCTGGGTTCCAATGCAGGCCCATGGAATCAGACTGTGGGGGCAAGGATATTTAAAATTTTTTTCTTTCAAAAATTGATTTTATTGAAGTATATTTTACATATAGTAAATGAGTATATGTACCAATGGAGCTATCAGAATCACAACCATGATACAGCACATTTCTGTCACTCTAAAGATTCTTTCTCTGGCTTTGGAGAGCCTTCCTCCCTCCATTCCTGCCCAGGGTCACCACTGCCCTGCTTCCCATCTGTGGCTTAAGGGACCAGGCCTTGTGACTGGCTTCTTTCAACATAATGTCTTTGTGCATCCTCTGTGTCGTCACGTACATCAGTAGTTGCTTCTTTTTCATTGTTGGGTATTTTTCATGTGGACCCAGCATGGTTTGTGTACCCATTCACTTGTTGATGAACCTTTGGATGTTTTGAGCTATGGGCTCTTATATAAAGATAACTTTGAACATTTGACTATGAGTATTTGGGTAGAAGACACCTACATTTTGAATAAGCTTCCCAAGTGAGCCTTAGGCACATGAACCTCTGATTCTTATGGTCTCTAGTCTTTTTTTTCTTACTCTTCTTGCACAATTTGCATTAATGTTTTCTGTAGTTTCACTTAATGCCATCTATTTGGGGTAAATGTGTATCTCATTAGCATTTACTGTCTGCTGAGAGCTGGGCATATAAAGATGAATTATACTGGGGACTCTACCCTTTGGGAGGACTCTTAGTGCTTAATTCATTCAATTGTTGAGTGCTTTGGACCAGGAAATACTAGGTGCTGATGATGGGAGGGCTGATGATGATTTTAGGGTTTGGTTAGGCTTCCAAGAAACACAGAAGGTCTTGGCATTTAATTTCAGGAGCAGCTCAGCCCTTAATTCCTCTTTAAATAAGCCCATCATACTTCCAAGTCAGGTGGCCATGGCCAGCCACAGGAGAGAGTTGGTACATTTCTGGACAGGGGACAAATGGTCAGAGAGAAAAAATTAAGTACAAGAGAAATGATCACTGACTGGATAGCTGATGAAATAAGTACTAATTAAAAGCTGTTATTCTGCATTTGTGTCTGATTATTGATGGCTGGAGAGCTGGTGGTTTAGTTCAGGAAATTGAAAGTTTGTTAAAGATCTGAATATTTTACTTTTCTAACTTATAGCAGAATTTCCCAAATTACTGTTTTTTCACTCTGTCAGGCTTACATCTATTTGGAGGTTGACTTTTTTTTTTTTTTAAAGACTGCAGTGATTTCCTGCTTGCTTTAAGGTAGTGATTTTTAACCGTGGCTGCTGGAGAGCTTTAAAACATGCTCAGGCTACAGAGACCTATTCTGTCAGGCAGTCTGGGTGGGGACCCAAGCAGTGGTATTTTTAAAGTTCTTAGGTGGTTTCAACGTGGAAGCAAAGTTGAAGGCCACTTCTTTAGGGCAGCAGGGAAGCCTTGGTTGTTGGTATACCTCCTTTGTTGTCAGTTCCCCTCTTAACCTGCTGCATTTAATTACAGAACCTTGACTTTTCTCCATTCTTTTTCAATAACGGAAGTTATTTTACAACTTTAGCCATGAGGACTTTATTCCACACTGCCCTGTAATTCTAGAGCTGTGTCCTGACCCTAGACGGAAACAACTGAACTGCTCTGTTTGCTATGTAGTTAAGGGGAACCAAACCACTCCTCTGTTTTTGTTTCTGAAAGGTGGGAAAGAACTGGGGTGCTGATGTGTGTGTCATTAGGCTCTTGAGGAAGAAAGTAGGCATGTCTTTCATTGTTAAGTAATAATTTAGAACATATAGAAGAGTAAAAAGAACAAAATAAGTCCTTTGCTGTCCCACTGGTCACCATTTTTGGTTAATATTTTGGGATTAGTGTCTGTGCACATGCACACACTAAGTGATTTTTATCACTTTTACATGCAAAGGGGTTAGTTCTATATGTACTGTTTTATTAATTGTATAAATTACCTTTAATTCAGCCCTGACTGGTGCGGCTCTCAGTTGGTTGGGCATCCTTCCGCAACGTGAAGTGTTGCTGGTTTGATTCCCAGTCAGGGCACATGCCTGGGTTATGAGTTTGGCCCCCAGACAGGGAGTGTATGAGAAGCAATCTATCGATGTCAATCTCTCACATCAGTGTTTCTCTCTCTCCCTTCCTTCCTTCTGTCTAAAAAAAATAAATAACATCTTAAAAAATTTACCTTTAATCCTTTTTATTCATTGCCTCATTTCAAAATTGATATCTTTTATTATTATTGTAATAACATTTAACCTGTGGTCTATCCTCTTAACACATTTTTAAATGTACAGTACCGTATAGTTAACTGTAGGCACAGTGTTGCACAGCAGACCCCTACAATTTACTCATCTTGCACAGTAAACTTTATACCTGTAGCAACTCCCTATTTCCTCCTCCATCCCTGCCCTTGGCAACTGCCATCCCATTCTCTGCTTCTATGAGTTGGACTGTCGTAGATACTTTGTATAATATTTGTCCTGCTATGACTGGCTTATTTCACTTAATAAATTTTGTACATATTTTTTAACCTGTTTTCCTCTGTAACATAGGATGAACGTCTTTCCATGTCAATAGTGATTTCTGTGCCATCTTTTTAATGGCTACATGGTGTTCCTTTGTAAAAACATACCACACAATTTTACCACTCACTTTTCTAGTGTTGGACCTTAGATGTTTTTCTAGTTTTTGGTCTTATTAATAATATTAACATGCATAATTTTTTTAATCCTCACCCTAAGATACATTTTTCCATTGCTTTTGAGAGAGAGAGGGAGAGAAACAGAGAGAGAGAAAAACATTGATGTGAGAGAGAAACATCGATTGGTTGCCTTCTTGTGTGCTCCCCCACTGGGGCTCAAATCTACAACCTGGGTATGTGCCCTGACCAGGAATTGAACCAGCAACCTTTCTGTCTATGAGACGATGCTCCAACCAAGCCACACTGGCCAGGGCAACATGTATAAATTTATAGCTCAATCTCTAATGTGTCCTAATTGTTGCCTTAGAATACCTAGAAGTAGTATTTCTTCAGGACAGATATTAGGAGTGAATATGAATTTTTATAACTTTTTGATACATATAACCAGATTGCCTTCTCATTAGCAAATTTACTTTTCATTAGGAGTGTGTCTGTTTCTCTACCACCTTACAAGTCAAGGTATTAAAAATAACCAAGGTAGTAAAAAAACGTATTTCATTTAATGTATTTTTATTTTATTTTTAAACAAGGAACAGACATTTATATTGCAAGGAACGAACATTTATATTGCCATTTGTACTTGGCAGGGAGATAGAAGATTAGAAGATTGTAAGTTTTACACATTTTTATATTAAGGATTTTTGTTTTCTGTTTATTGATTTGTAAGAGCTCTTAAAATAGTAAAGATATTAAGCATTATCTTATGTATAATATATTGTCTTTAAATTTTGTGTTATTTTTCTTCATTGAGAAATTAAAATTTATAAAAAGATTTTATTTACTTATTTATAGAGAGAGGGGAGGGAAAAAGAGAGGAGGAGAAACATCTGTGTGACAGAGACATCAACTGGTTGCCTCTTGCACACCCCGCACTGGGAACCTGGCCCCTAACCCAGGCATGTGCCCCAACTGGGAATCAAACAGGTGACCTTTTGGTTCACAGGATGATGCTCAATCCACCGAGCCACACGAGCCAGGGCTAAAAAATTTTTCATACTACAAAATAGTATTAGCTTCTGGTCTTTTTCATCTTTAATGATATGCTAAGAAAGTAGTCCCCCACCCTAACATATAATCATTTAGTGGCTGTATTATTATTTTTAAAATACTGAACTGGTTGTCTTGGCATGTTGTATTGAAAAGTCAATACTTTGTCTTATGATTTGAATGAAGTACCTCCCATGTCATATATTCATTGGTTTGTGGGTGTTCTGATCTTTTTATTTTTGTGCCTATATTGATTGAAATTTTCTGTTTAATACAGTTTTACGATAGTGTCCCTATCTGATAGCTCTGTTCTTATTTCAGATATTTGTGGCTGCTCTTACTGTTCCACAGAAATTTTAGCAAACCTTTTTCTTCCTCTTTTGGGATATGAATTGGCTTTTATTAAACTTATATACATTGTGTTTATGGGAAAATGTATAATTTATAGGTTTCTTATTGAAGAATATAGTCTGTTTCTCTGATATAAAAACCTCTTTTATGCTCCTAGTAATAGTTTATAGTTTTATTCATAAAAGCCATGTACATTTTTTGTTAAATGTATTATGTATTTAGCTGTTATTGTCATTTTAAACAGAATTCCTTCTTCCTTTTACCTTTTCTGTAAATATCCTAGATTTTGTGGACCACGTGGCTTCTGTTGTTTGTTCCTCTTCCTTTTTGCTTATAAACCCTTAAACACGTGAAAGCTGTTCTTAGCTGAGGGCCGTACGAAATCAGGCGAGGCAGCAGCTTGCCGTCTTCTGATCTAGATGCTTATTGCTGGCATCTTGGAAGCGTTTCCATCAGCATTGAGGGAGGCTTGCTCATCTGTTTTCTACCTAGCCATTTACGTAGAGATTCTCTCAGACTTTTCTATCTCTTGATGTGGTTATAATTTGGTCTTTCCTTTCAAACACTTCTCTCATCTGTCAGTCTAATGGTAGCAGCAATGTCAACACCCTGCCTTGTTCTTGACGTTAATGTGTCTGTTGTATTGAAGACAGGGTTGATGTCAGCTGTTAATTTTCTTTCCCGGTCTAGTAAGAGTATTATATTAAGCAAGAATGACTTACATTATTCCAGGTACCTTTATTTTTTAAGCATCATTTATTCATTCCACAAATTTTGGGAAGCCTTTAATACATGTGTCAAGTTCAGCATTGGGAGCTGGGGGTATATGGTATATATGAGAGACACACACACACACACACACACACACACACACACACACATCTTGTTCTGCAGCTGTCTTGCTGTGTGGTTCCCAGACACTGCAATGAGGTGTGATCAGAGGAAGCACTGATAGGAGTTACCCCAAGGGAAGGGGTGCTTATTTGGGAGGGACTGCATGTGCAAGAGCCTGAGGGTTAGAAGAGGACCCAGTACCTTCAGAACCTGAAAGACAGAAATGACAGCCAAGTGGGGCCAAGCTTCACACAGTGACCCTGTAGCCCTGCTTAGGAATTTGGGTGTCTATTCTCAGGCTAACTAGGACACCATCAAAGGGCATGATAGTTTTTATAGCATGGTTGTGTTGTCAGCATTAGACAAGTTGTAGATCCATTAAGGTGGAACAAGAAAATGACAAGAGGCTGTCGTACTGCTGATGAGATGATGGCTTGTGCTGTGGAATGACCAGACTGCACAGATTTGGGAGCTCTCTTGTTTGAGGAGGGAGGGCTTTAGCAGTCCTTGTCTCTTGGAGCTCCTTCAAGAATCACGTGGAGGGTAGGAACTAACCGCATAGCAGGTCAGGCAGAGACAGTGCTCACAGGCCCACTGGCCTGGGCTGTATTCTTCTAGGAAGGTTGGCTGTAAATTGAGCATAATTTTATGTGTTGTTTGTTTAAACATTGTTAAGATAGGAATACTGTTTAAAGTGTGAGTCTTTTGCTGCTTACAGCTATGCATCCTTTGGCGAGTTACTTAACTTCTCTGAAGCTCAGTTTCCACTTTCGTAGTTAGTATGCAAATCAAGCAACATTATGCTTACTAGGGAGAAATCATTCTATTTGCATAATGATAGTGAAGAGATGTGCTTGGCACACATAGGTGCTTAGCTGGAAAACTGTTGTTATTCTTCTGTCCTCATCATTTTTTTTAAAAATATATTTTATTGATTTTGTTATTACAGTTGTCCCATTTCTCCCCCATCTTTCCCCTCCACCCTGCACACCCCCTCCCACCCACATTCCCCCCCTTTAGTTCATGTCCATGTGTCATAAGTTCTTTAGCTTCTACTTTTCCCACACTATTCTTGCCCTCCCCCTGTCTATTTTCTACCCACCATCTATGCTACTTGTTCTCTGTACCTTTTCTCCCTCTCTCCTCCTTCCACTTCTCTGTTGCTAACCCTCCATGTGATCTCCATTTCTGTGGTTCTGTTCCTGTTCCAGTTGTTTGCTTAGTTTGCTTTTGTTTTAGGTGTGGTTGTTAATATCTGTGAGTTTGCTATCTTTTTACTGTCATATGTCTTATATTTTTCTTTTTTTTAAATTTATTTTAATTGTTGTTCTTGTATAGTCTTTTTCTTAGATAAGTCCTTTTAACATTTCATATAATAAGGGCTTGGGGATGATGAACTCCTTGAACTTGACCTTATCTGAGAAGCGCTTTATCTTCTCTTCCATTCTAAATGAAAGCTTTGCTGGAGAGAGCAATCTTTGATGTAGGTCCTTGACTTTCATGACTTGGAATACTTCTTTCCAGCTGCTTCTTGCCTGTAAGGTCTCTTGAGAAATCCACTGACAGTCTGATGGGAACTCCTTTGTAGGTGACTGTCCCCTTATCCCTCGCTGCTTCTAGAATTCTCTCCTTCATTTGAATCTTGGCTAATGTAAATATGATGTGCCTTGGTGTGTTTCTCCTTGGGTGTACCTTCTTTGGGATTCTCTGAGCTTCTGGGACTTCCTGGAAGCCTATTTTCTTTGCCAGATTGGGGAAATTCTCTTTTATTATTTGTTCAAAAAAGTTTTCCACTTGTTGCTCTCCCTCTTCTCCTTCTGGTACCCCTATAATTTGGATGTTGGGATGTTTAAAGGTGTCCTGGAGGTTCCTAAGCCTCTCCTCATTTTTTTGAATCCTTGTTTTTTCATTCTTTTCTGTTTGGTGGTTTTCTTTCTTCCTTCTGGTCCACTCCATTGATTTGAGTCCCAGTTTTCCTCCCATCAGTATTGGTTCCCTGTGCGTTTTCCTTCATTTCACTTAGTGTAGCCTTCATTTTTTCATCTAATTTGCGACCCAAATCAACCAATTCTGTGAGCATCCTGATCACCAATGCTTTGAACTGTGCATCTGATAGGTTGACTATCTCTTGGTCGCTTAGATGAATTAGCTCTGGGCCCTTAATCTGTTCTCCCGTTTGAGCCATTTTTGTTTTTGTTTTGGTCTGGTTGCGGCTGTTAAGTAGTGAGGGGTGGACTCTTAGGTGTTCCCCAGTGCTGGGCAGCCCAGTGGCTGGGCTGTGACTCTGTATGTGGGGGCGGGATCCGAGAGGGAACAATGGTGCCTGCTGCGCTCTCTCTTGGATTCCAGTCCCCTCCGCTTTCTCCAAGCAAATTGGGCCCTTCTGGTGCTGATTTCTGTGTGAGTGGGCTTGTTTATGTTCTAGGACCCTGTGGGTCTTTCCAGTGAACTCTCCTGTGAGGCTGGGAGTCTCTCCCAGCACCCCAACCTCCACAAGTGTTTTCAGTTGGTGCTTTTAGGCTTTATTTCCCCGGTGCTGGGGCCCTGCGTTGCAGCCTGTCTTGCTGCCTGTTTTTATCTGGTTTACCTGTGCGTGAATGTGTGACTGAGGTCAGCTGCCTTGTGTACCTCACTTGGTCTGCTTGTTGCCTCCCCGTGCCCAGTAACCACCACCTGTGCACCTGGGGTGTGCCAACTGCTGCCTACGCGTCCAGGACCACTAGCCACTGCTTTTTCCTGACAAGATCCCTCTCCGCTGGCTGCCAACTCCTCCACTCTTACTGGTCCGGGTGAATTGTCGGACTTCCGTACAATTCAATTTTCTATCTGTTCTGGGTTTTTTTTTTTTTTGGTTCTAAATTTTTGTTGTCCTTACTTTTGGTTGTGAGAGGAGGCACAGTGTGTCCACCTACACCTCCATCTTTGCCGGCAGTCTCCTCATCATTTTCATTGTTGGTGAACTTGACCTTTCATCCCTCAGCCCCTCCTTTCTCATTTGCCTTAAGATTAGGGCCAAGATAGCAGTGACCTTGCTTATTTGTCTTTCCTAAAGAGTGAGAAGAGGGTGATGGGGGATTGTTAGTGACTTGCCCCCTGTGTGAGTCTCCCTGGGGGATCTTGCCATTTGTTTTAACACATATTCTTGCCCCCTAAACTCCACTTCCCTCCTTCTTTATCTTTTGCTGTCCTTGCCTCTGAGCCTTGGCATTTCCTCACACAAAAGTTCAGCCTGAATGAAACACTCTGATCTCTAGTTAGTGGGTGGTTTCTGCCCCTGAGGTTGTCTTCATCATTCTTGAGTACTTGGCTGCGGAATGCTCTGTTATTTGAAGACTTCCAGATTTGTTCAGTGTTCACTGTCTTCTCCCCTTCTTCCTCCTCTTCGTCCTTCCATCTGTCGTACCCAACAAGGGTGTCTGTCTTTCCCAGGCATTGCAGCCCTCTGCCCTGAGCCCTTCTCAGAACATCCTGCCCTGCACTTTCTTGGGTCTCCTCCCCTCTTGTGCTCATTTGTGTTTTCAGGGCTCTATGTGGGTGCTGCTGAGTAAGAGATGGGCAAATCAAGTGGGTAGGTCCTCCCAGTAGAGCTTGTGAGGGTTAAATGTCTGGTAGAGAAAACTGTGCAGACTACTTGGTGGAAAGTGGTCTTGTCAGGATGGAACTTGTCACCCTTTGTGCCTGGTGATAGGGACAGTGGGGAGGGACATCTACGTCTGAAATAAACATGAGGATAAAATGAATCTGGGAAAGTGTATTCTATGTTAAGTAGTCCTCATTCTCTTGAAGTGAACATGGATAAGTGTGGGTGGGAAAGCTCTGCTGGCGATGGGGACAGATGGTTCAAAGAGCTTGCTGGTGTCTCTGACTGTGGCTTGCATGGCATGTGGTCTTGTGAAAATCCAGCAGTGTTGCCCCATCTTTTTTGCCTTACATATCTTTTGGAAAACATAAGCTTCTGGCTATGAAGGTAAAGGGGCTGCTTCAGGCAGATCTTTTTACATATGTTCGTTGTCATGCTGTATTTTTTTTCTCCCCCAGATGTGGGGAAGTTTTGAGTGGCAGTGTCTAGATCAAGATGTAGATTGTTTTTTTTTTTTTATTGTTGTAAACACTTTAATTAAAAATGTAGGAAAATGGTTAATTCTGAGTAAACATATACCATCTCTGTTAGTGTTACAAGTAGAGAGCCTTTAGGGTTTTTTAAGTGATGCTTATAACTTCCCCTTTGAATATAGAAAGTCCCCACTGTTATTCAATATATATTGGAAACTGCATAGTAACGTGGGTCTTCATATCCCCTACATGCAGCAGAAAAGATAAGGAAAAAATATAATGATCCACTTGTCCCTGTTCTTGAAATAGGAAAAGTGTTTAAAAAGTCACTAAACTAGGGTAAGTCCCACAGATTCATTCCTTTATGGGCTTTGCTGTATTTGGTGATATGCATGTCTCTTCCTCTTAAACTGGCACGTGTTTCCCTTGGGGGACGTAATCTTTTGCTGAGGACTTACATGGCACATTTGGGATGCCATTTTTAGGGAGGAGGGAAATAAAGGGTTTATATTTAATATAGCATTTCTCTCCATGGTGGTTATTCAGTTAATATAAAGGCTTTTTTAAACATTAAATCTCCTCTCCATTTTAATGTCAATGTAAAGTATTTATTTTTTACATCAAATTTTTTCTCCATTTCAGTATTAGGTACTTCGAGTATACTTTTTAACCACCTCCCTCCCCAAAGAGATAACAGTTTTAAGTTCACTGGTTGTATTTGATATCTAAGTACAGTATTAACTTGGGCAATAACAAGACAAAAATTGAATAAAAATATGGAGAAAGGACTCTTCAACGGTGCAGAAGGCAGTGCTTACAGCTGAACAGTGGTGACCTCCAAGGAGTCTGGGCAAGGGTTTCCTTCAACCAATTTCATGTGCTTTGCTAATTTTAATACTATAAAATATTGCTTACACAAATTTCAGCCAACTTCTTTGACCTTCTTTCTAACTAGCAAATACAAATTATAGGCTGCATTTTCAGTGTGTTATTTGTTGTGGAAAAAACCCATTTTTTCCATTTAACATACATGTATATCAGTTTATTTCCATTGATAGGGAAACAACTAAGAATATAAAATTATCCTATTTACTGTTCCTTGGGAACTTTCAGACACCAAAGCTCAGTTTTTGACTTGAATAGCGCAAATGATTTCGGGGCAAGGTTTAATTCAGGAGGCCCTTCAAAGTCACACATACCCATTTCTCTTTCATGCACATTCCCCAAGCAAGTACAATGCCTGTACTGCAGAGCTCCAGACCTAAGGAGAGTGACGGTGCCTCCGGCTTCTACTGCTTCAGCAGGCAGCACCAGAAGTAGTGAAATGAGGACTAAGAACAATTGTGTTGAAACTGAGGTTATGATGTTGGGACCTTAAGATGGCTGAATCTTGAGCACCAGAGGTTTCAAAGAAACGATATATGCATAATTCTGACTTGAAATCCTTCCTGTATCTCTGAATGCTGAGGCTGAGAGGCTCTCTGTGGCAGCGCCTTCCAGGAAGCAGCCATTACAGGAATGACCAGGAAGGAAATATCTTTAAACCAGTGTCTCTCAGTCTTAGCGCGCTGATATTTTGGGGCCAGATAATTCTTCGTTGTGGGATCTGTTCTGTGCACTGTAGGGTGTTTAGCAGCACCCCTGGCCACCACCTGTTAGATGCCAGTCACTCACCCCCACTTGTGATGACCAAAATGTCATCAGACACTGCTAAATGTCCCCTAGAGGGAGAATCACTCCTGGTTGAGAGCCGCTGCTTTAAACAGACAGGGATATGATATGATCAAGAATGTAAAATGTGTATGGACATTAAACCAAAATGTGCCTCCTCTATTGCGCTGAGGCAGAACTTAATGTTCTGGCAACTATTTTATTTTTCCTTTTTACGCTCTATCGAACTCTTCAATTTGGTGTAATTCTTTCTCTTGTTTATATTTCAAATTTTCCTGGTTTATCCAAAGTATTTGTCGAATGAAAAGTGTCCTTAGCAGAACTCAAATAGGAGGAGGTTTCCTGCTTCTCTATTTTTAACCTTCTTGTAGGTGTGTCTTTACATTTGCTGGACAGCTTGGCCAGGTTTATTCATTCTCAGTGGGAAATTAGCTGGTTCTAGGAACTGACATCATTCTAAACAGAGTGCCAGTGAATGTTCTCTGTCCTTTCTCACCCCCACCTGCTGTGCTGTTTTTATCCCCCCATCAAAATGTAGGCACACCTAGGCACCTTTCATTGTACAGTGCCAACCCTTGCAGGCATCTTTTGTGCCTTTTATTTTTGAAGCCAAATTCTCCAAATGCTTGTTAATCATTGGGTGGATGTCTTTTATTACCCCAGCCATACTTCTCTTGTTTAAAATTGAGGTCTTAATTTTCTTCTTCACCAAAACTTGGAGGTATAGATTTCAGTAATTTCCTGCTTTTGACTTTTGTTTAGGTTTTCTCTTAGCTTGAAGCGTTGCACTTTTCCTTGTTAAATGATAGCAGACTCTCTGAGGTCCATCTTGGATCTAATAGTGTTGATCTCCTTCCTCTTCCTCACTTATATTCTAAACTCCTCTCCTCTTTTATGGGGCAGAGGTGGGCCGTGGGGGTAGGGCGAGTTTGGATTTCTTTTTCATGTTTATGTTGTTATTTTATGGATGTTTTGGCTGTTTTTTGGGTGGCATTCTAATCCTTTTAGAGGAATTAGAGTGGCCACCTACCTGAAATTCTGTGTGGCCAGTCAACCCTCGGTTGGTTTTATCTCTTTTTAGTGCTTTGAGTGCCTTCCCCTGCCTTTAATTGGGCACCAATAGGGGATTTAGGATCTTAATATCCAGCCAGTCATGCATAGTACATTTGCTATAACTGCACTGTGTAGTATGGTTGCCACTAACCACAAGTAGCTATTGAAATTGAAGTTATAATTAGACACAATTAAAAGTTCACTTTCTTTCTTACACTAGCCACATCTCAAATGCCTCGGAATCTGTGGCAAGTGACAGTTAGGGTTGGACAAGGCAGGTGTAGAACATTTCTATCACTGCAGAGTTTTATTGGTTAGTACTGGGCTATAAAATACAGAGAATAATACATGTCAAAATACATTTTTTTAAATCCCTAGTTTTCTGATGTTTTTGATGAGATATGGTCCTTTTTTTCCAGGTGATATTCAGAATCACTCAGTGACTATAAGTGCAGAGGGGTAGGGACTCAAAAAGTAATTAAGCAACGTGATTTTGGAATTTGGGTATAACTTGTACTCTGACTTTTCTGCACAGAAAATGTGATGACCATGGCTCCTGTGTTGTTTGCATGCTTGAGGTAATTTGGCTGCTTTCTCTTTTCCTAGGTGCTAAGAGATGGTGCTTGTGGGGCTCATCTCTGCCTGAGAATCAGGTACTCCAGGTGCTGGAAAAGCCAACTCTGATCCTGGGCTTGCTGCTTGAACAAGCCTTCACTTCTAGCCACTGCAATCCAACAACCAAACGACCGATTTTCTCTTAATGATGGGTATTGGTAAGAACACTGCATCCAAATCCATGGAGGCTGGGAGTTCCACCGAAGGCAAATATGAAGATGAAGCAAAGCACCCCACTTTCTTCACCCTTCCGGTAACAGCATTCCCTGTCTTCCTTTCTTCTTGAGTCCTTCTTAAGTAGTTTCTATATTGAATCAACATAGGATTCCCTTTCATCCTTTGTTTCTTCCTTTCTTTCAACATTTTTTATTGTTGTTCAAGCACAGTTTTCTGCCCTTTCCCCCACCGCTCACCACCCCCCCAGCCCTCCCCACCTCCCTCCCATTTCCACCCCACCTTGTTATTGTCCATGTGTCCTTTATAATTGTTCCAACATAGGATTAGCTTTAATACTCATATTTTCAGTGCCGATTAAGGCACTTGAAAACCAAACGCTTTTCACAGGAGCCCATCTTCAGGAGCCCTGGCGGCTGTCTGGTTTTGGCCCAGCTCTCTGCCTGGAGTCACCTGATGGGATTAACTTCAGGAAGGAAGCATGCATTGCTGTGAATGTTGTAAAGCTGGCCCAGTACTTCCTCTACACTGGAGGATGTTGAAGGCTTAATTTTATCTTTAAAAATGTGTTCTTTTGAAATAGCCTGTAACCTGACTTCAGACTTGTATTCCAAGGTGGGAGATTGAATGAATGACTTATTGTTTGGAACCCAAATGTCCATGCTTTGCATTATGGCAGCAGCATCCAAGACAGAGGTAGTTTTACCCGGACAAGTGATATTAGATAAGGCTGATGACACACATTCATTATATTCAGTGCTAATACTCTTCCATATGTAGGATTATGACTTGATGTGTATAAAGTTACCTAAAGTGTAGGTTTAAAAAAGAAAACCCCTCTTCAGAGAGAGCTTACCTCAAAGTGTTTTTTCTTAATGTTGGAAATGAAGTTAATGACAAGGATGATGTTCTAGGATTCCTTAAAACATGGCCCTGGAATTTGCCTCACTGTGGTATTACCACGTAAGAAAAGAAAAATGTGAGCATGGCATCTTTAAGTACATTGGTTGACCTGACTCACATTCACATTTTGGTTTTTAACCCTATTAATTCACAGAGACATGTTCTACTGACTTTATAACTGACATTACTGTTTTCTTTCTTCATGTAAAGTGAATTTTGAAACTGGGTTTTCTGTCATATTGAAGGCTTAAGGTCGACACAGGTTTTCCAGAGGAAGGGGCAAGTCAGTTCAAGTTTAAATCACATCATCTTTGAAAAGTGAACAGTAGTGTTTCATGTCTGGGTATTGGCTTGCCTCTGCCTTACCGATGAGGTGTGGAGGATGGGGTGAGCAGCAAAGGGGTCTTGTAGGGAGTGTTTGCTGAGGTAGGAGGGGAACCAAGGAAGCTTCATCCAGGCAGCCAGTGACAAAGGCATAGTGAGAGCGAGCTGGGTGAGTAATAAGGATGGACTGTTGGATTTAGCCAGGGCTGGGTCTTTTTGCCATGTGACTGCTGGAGGACCACGGTTGAAGTTTGGGCAAGAGTAATTGTAGTGATGCTGCATGGGCCCTAGGTGTGGTAAGGAGGGGATTGAAGCTGATGTGTAGGATCTGGGTCTCCAGGCTATGAAAATGCATTTAGGTCAAGGGTTTGGCAGACCTGCTGGGTCAAGAAACGGGTCTTTGGGAGCATCTAGTAGGAAAGACAGGTGATGAAGAACAGGGTAACTTTGAGCGGTGGTAAAGGGGTACATTGACCTGATTTGGTGTTGGGTTGGATATGGATGGTGAGGTACAGCAGAAGTCAAGATGGGCTTGGGATTGGGTACCTGGGTGTATGGTGGCATCTGATGATGGAAATGAGAAATGCAGAGACAAAACACAGAGTGCTTATTTGGTTTGTTTTTACGTTGGTGTGGGGAAGTAAGGAATTGATAGATTATAAAATTAAAGGTTCTGCTCTTTCGTGATACTTTCGTCCATTTAGTCAGGAAAGCACTGATTCTTTTGCCCCTGAGGAGGAGTCTTCCCTGTTGTCTTTTCTCAGCCAGGAAGCAGATTTCCTGCTTCATTGCTGAGAAGGACTAGCTGAAATCAAATGTGAACACTATTTACATTGTCATGTTCTAGCACAGAAAATAATTTTCTAATTTATCCATTAGAAAGAGGCTTGTAAAGCAGGTATGTGCCAACATGTTAACGCTTCAGTTTCTGAGGCAGTCCTGATTTATGCCTGCTTGTTCCAATATATTTGTTCATATAGTTCCCCTATATGCTCACAAGGGTCCTGGTTTGGGTGATAAATGGTATAGTCACTGTAATTACAACCAAATAAGCATATGAAATAGCTGAAACATTTTCTTTTCTTTTTTTTTTTTTTTTTTTTTTTTTTTTTTTTTTTTTTTTTTTTTTTTTTTTTTTTTTTTTTTGCAGAGGATCTTTTTGAAAAATCTTATATATTAGATTTACAAAAAACCACTTTCTCTGATTATAAAAGTGATATGTGCTCATACTAAGAAATTTGAAGAGTAAAATAAAGCATTTGAAAGCCAAAGAATATATTTGGATTGAATGGTTGTGAAATTGATCAGAAGACACAGTTGGGTCCCCTATCTTTCACCTTCTGTAGTTACTGCAAATGAATTTTCCTCTTCCTGTAAATTTACACATTAAATTTAATGTCAGAGCAGACTATTTCTATAATCCAGCAAGCTAGAGAAATTTAGGGCTTTCCTTGGTCACTATTAATGTTTGGGGGATTATATTGTCATCAGTAAAGAATTGCCCCCTGTCTTTCAAATTATAGGTAAAAGAAGGAAAGTTAAATGTTAAGTAGTTAATAAAAGATGGTGCTGGATTATGAGAAAGTTTATAAAGAAAAGAAAGTAGTGACAGCCAGAAAAAGAGGCCTGGCCCAGACATAAGAAAATATATGAAGAAAATAGCCCTGGCTGGTGTGGCTCAGTGGATTGAGTGCCACCTATGAACTGAAGGGTCATTGGTTCAATTCCCAGTCAGAGTGCATGGCTGGATTGCAGTCCCGATTCCCTAGTTGGGGGCACATGAGAGGCAACCACACACTGATTTTTTTTTTCCTGTTCTCCTTCCCTTCACACATATGTGGGATATGTATATACATATCCCTGGCTAGTGTAGCTCAGTGGATTGAGTGCCGGTCTGCAAACCAAAGAGTCAATGATTCAGTTCCCAGTCAGGACACATGCCTGGGTTGCCGGCCACTTCCCCGGGGGGGTGGGGGGTGGGAGAGCATGTGAGAGGCAACCACACACCGATGTTTCTCTCCTTCTCTTTCTCCTTTCCTTCCCCTCTCTCTAAAAATAAATGAATGATATCTTTAAAAAAATACATGCATATATACATATAGAAACACATATAAACACACTAACTCAGGAGAGAGAGAAGTTTGGAAGGAGTCGGGATAGAGGAGGGGTGGCCAAGAGTTTTAAAAAGAAGGGGGTGCTGCCCTCCTGGAAGAGACCTGAGACCCCAGGGACAGTGGCCTGATGGGTGCGCTGTTAAGTGGGAGGTGAGCAGCTCGGAGCTGTTTCCTTGTAAGAATGCAGGCAGGGAGGCAGATGCCCTTCTCTTTTCTCTTCCCCTTTTTTTCCCCTTCCTGTTCTTTTCTTCCTGCCCCTTTCCTTCCTTTTCTTCTTTCCCTTCCCTTTGCATTATTGTAAGAGAAGTTAGCGTGGCAGACATAGGGAGGGGTGGGTAAAGAAACTATATAATGATACCCTTGATTTCTCTAGGCCCCTGACTCAGTGATGGCACCATTTGAACATGCTTATTCTCAGCAGTGAAAAAAAGACACATGGTGTTTTTGGGTGCAAATGGCCCTGTTTTAAAAACCAAGCAAGGAGAGCCCTAGAACACATCCTTATTCTTATAACTAATTTAATACTGAGTTTTGTGGAGTTCCTTCTTGTACATTCATAAATAGAGTATTCAGAGTTGTTTGATCTTAAAATCAAAAGTCTCAGGTGGATGATAATAGTTTTCTTGGAAAATATTCTCTCTCTGTAAGAATAATTAGATCTTGGGATCAACAGTGCACAATTCTGAGCAGGGTCTGAGGATGAGGATGTGTCCTGGAGCCTGTCCAGAGAATTGATTTAATTCCCTTCTTTCTGTGAGATGAGAGTTTGATCTACTGCATAATGGTTATGATTTAGAGCAGGGGATGCTCTTGATAGAACCAAACAGCCAAGGTGGACAGCATTCTTTTAAAATGGGTAAGTCGAGAAAAATTTTTTTTAGAAAAGAAATATGCTGATGTATGTTTTTAAATAAAAACATTGAAAAGACGGGAATCAAATGAATTCCTCTCCTTACCTCTTCTTTCTAGAGTTTTTGACCTTAAAAAGTAATTTTTCTGCACTGGTTTTGTGGTTACACATAGTTGCTTATATTGCAGCTTACTTTTAATTTGAATAGAGTTTTGATAGTTTTTTTAAAAGATTTTTAAAAGATTTATTGATTTATTTTTAGAGAGGGGAAGGAAGGGAGAAAGAGAAGGAAGAGAAACATCAGTGTGTGGTTGCCTCTTGCGTGCCCGCTACTGGGGACCTGGCCCGCAACCCAGACAAGTGCCCTGACTGGGAATCGAACTGGTGACCCTTTGATTTGCAGGCTGGCGCTGAACCCCTGAGACACAGCAGCCAGGGTGAGTTTTGATAGCTTTAACTGAAATGCAAATGGTAGTAATACAAAATGCCCATCTAACAGGACACTTGATATGAATGATCATAGATGACTGAGCTGCTGCAGTCACTTCCCAGAGCGAATTTACAACATTGATCCACATTTCAGCTGATAATCTCTTAGCTAGAGTCACAGACTCTTGGTCCTGGAAAGGGCCTTCAAAGACATCTTATTCATTCTGCTTGTATTCAGTGCTTGCTTTGTGCTCCAAACTGTACCAGGCATGACAGGAACACAACAGAAGTGGTTGCCCAAGCTTCCTGCCTTCCCCACCCTGTGAGGTCCACCCTCAGCACTTTCCCTGCTGCCACTGCTTTCTTTGGGTCATTTCTTGTCTAGATCATTGTGACAGTCTCTAGATGGTCTCCCTGGCTCCCAGCCTCATTCCTTTACAACCCCTGATTGTCATTTCTGCCTGTGTTTTTTACATTCCTAGACTCAGTAAGACTTCCTCTTCTAAGTGTAGATACCTGCTGAAACTCTTACCTCTATTCACTCCTAACTTGTGTTCACCTAAGCTAAGTAGGCAGGCTCCTGACCTTCAATGATTAGAGGAAAGGAATTTCAGATAGCTTTCTTATAATAGAAGCATAATCTGTTGGAGAAATAGCTAATTTCCTGTTAGGATTTGATAAAGTACTCTAGGAGAAAGGTAGGCTACGGGAGGTTCTGTGTAGTAGTAATTATACAGTGCTTTCTGATGCCTCCTTGAATTTTACATGTTTTAAAGCATCCATATTTCTCCCTCGCTTCATGGTACCACGTGTGTTGTCAGAGTGAAATGGAAATAGCAAGAAAATTGATGTGTTCTTTCACTATATCTTTTTAATATTCACATATATATTTTTCCTTTCATTGTCTTATTATTGGTATAACCTCATTCACAAAAGAAATACATTTACTCCAGAAAATTTAGAAAACAAAATGCTAGAATGAGGGAAAAATCCAAATAATTTAAAATCCTGTCAGCCAGAAAAATAACATTCTGCTATTTTGGTGTATTTCTTTCAAGAGATAAAACAAATGGTGTTCTCTCTTTTTTTTTGTAAGATTTCATTTATTTTATCTTTAGAGGGGAAGGGAAGGAGAGAGGGAGAGAAATATCAATATGTGGTTGCCTCTCATGCGTCCCCTCCTGGGAACTGGCCTGCAACCCAGGCATATGCTCTGACTGGGAACCGAACCACAATCCTTTGGTTCTCAGGCCCAGGCTCAATCCACTGAGCTATACCAGCCAGGCCACAAATGGTGTTCTTTTAAGGTGAACTTTGGAAGGTTCTGCAAAGAAGCATTTCAAAGGTGTGTTAACCTAGATGCACAGAAACAATGGACGGGGCTTGCTGGAGGCAAAGATGAACCTTTTATGAAAATCACGAGCCAAGGGTGTGACTATCACCATGACCAGCCTCGTTAAGAATTTGCGATCCTGTCACCCGAGAGGTTACTTTCTGTAGAACCCCCTTTCCGCCCACAACTTTCATTGGGACTGTGGGTTGTTTCCAATTCATTAATGTAATAAACAATAACTTAGTGTAATGTAATCTTATTGCAATAGTTTATATTCCCAGCATCTCTGGAGAGAGGACTTTCCCCCACCAGTACTAGATATTACATGTAAAAAGCAGCAATTTAGTAGTGAAAGACTGGTATCTAATTGCTTTAGTTTTGCATTTTAATGAGGCAGAGCACTTCCATGCCTGTGTTTCTTGGCCTTTCATATTCTCTCCTTTGTGAGTATCTTCCTCACCCACCTCCCCATTTATTCTGTTGAGCTGTACTGATAATCAGAAGAGCCACAGAACTGTCAGAAGTTACAGTTGTAAAAAAAAGTTCAGACTTCTGGCCAAGATGGAGGCGTAGCTGGACACGCTGTGCATCCTCTCACAACCAGGATTAAGGACAACAAAAATATAGAACTAAAAAAAAAGAAAACCCAACCAGGACAGAGAAAATTGAACTGTGAGGGAGTCTGACAACAATTCACCCAGACCGGTAAGAGGGGTGGAGTCAGCAGCCGGTGGAGTTGGATCTCCGTGGGATAAGCTGGTGGTGGTCCCGGTGCACAGTCACTCTAGGTGCACAGGCAGTGGTGTTGCTGAACGTGAGGAGGCCAAGTGGGGCGCACAAGGTGGTGGACCGCCAACACACATTTGCACACAGATAAACCAGGTGAAAACGGGCAGCAAGATAGACCGCGAGACCAGGGCCCCAGTGCCAGGAAGTGAAGTCTAAAAGCACCCATTGAAAATACTTGTACGGGCTGCGGTGCCGAGAGGGAGTCCCAGCCTCACAGGAGAGTTCGTTGGGGAGACCCACGGGGTCCTGGAGCGTGCACAGGCCCACCCACCAGGGAATCAGCACCAGAAGGGCCCAATTTGATAGGGGAAAGAGGCTGAAGGGACTGGAATCTGAGAGACAGGGCAGAGCAAGCACCATTGTTCCCTCTTGGACCCCGCCCCTACATCCAGCATCACAACCCAGGGACTGGACTACCCCACCCTGGTGAATGCCTAAGGCTCCCCCCCTCTCTATGTAACAGCTGTGACCAGACAAAAAAACCAAAACCAAGGATGGCTCAAAAGGGAGAACAGACCTGGGCCCTGGAGCTAATTCATCTGAGTGACCAGGAGGTGGTCAACCTATCAGATGCAGAGCTCATAGGACTGGTAGCCAACCTATCAGAAGCACAGTTCAAAGCTCTGGTGATTAGGAAGCTTACAGAATTTGTTGATTTTGGTCGCAAATTAGAGGAACAAATGGAGGCTACAATAAGTGAAATGAAGAAAAATGCACAGGGAACCAATAGAAATGGGAGGAAAACTGGGACTCAAATCAATGGAGTGGACCAGAAGGAAGAAACAAACAACCAAACAGAAAAAAATGAAGAAATAAGAATTGAAAAATAATGAGAGGCTTAGAAACCTCCAGGACACCTTTAAACATCCCAACATCCAAATTATAGGGTTACAGGAAGGGGAAGAGGAAGAGCAACAAATGGAAAACTTTTTTGAACAAATAATAAAGGAGAACTTCCCCAATCTGGCAAAGAAAATAGACTTCCAGGAAGTTCAGGAAGCTCAGAGAGTCCCAAAGAAGGTACACCCAAGGAGGAACACACCAAGGCACATCATCATTACATTAGTCAAGATTAAAATGAAGGAGAGAATTCTAGGAGCAGCGAGGGATAAAGGCAGAGTTACCTACAAAGGAGTTCCCATCAGACTGTCAGCAGATTTCTCAAAAGAGACCTTCCAGGCAAGAAGGGGCTGGAAAGAAGTATTCCAAGTCATGAAAGGCAAGGACCTACATCCAAGATTGCTCTATCCAGCAAAGCTGTCATTTAGAATGGAAGGGAAGATAAGGTGCTTCTCAGATAAGGTCAAGTTCAAGGAGTTCATCATCACCAAGCCCTTATTATATGAAATGTTAAAGGGACTTATCTAAGAAAAAGAAGATAAAAAATAGGACAGTAAAATGACAGCAAACTCACAAGTATTAACAACCGCATCTAAAACAAAAGCAAACTCAGCAAACACAAGAACAGGAGCAGAAACACAGAAATGGAGATCACATGGAGGGTTAGCAACAGGGAAGTGGGAGGAGGAGAGAGGGGAAAAGGTACAGAGAATAAGTAGCAATGACGGTGGGTAGAAAATAGACAGGGGCAGGGCAAGAATAGTGTGGGAAGTGTAGAAGCTGAAGAACTTATGACACATGGACATGAACTAAAGTGGGGAATGTGGGTGGGAGGGGGTGTGCAGGGTGGAAGGGAATGATGGGGAGAAATGGGACAACTGTAATAGCATAATCAATAAAATATAATTTAAAAAAATTAAAAAATTCACACTTTAAAAAAAAGTTACAATTGCAGAGAAAATCCCAGGGTCACATAGCAGTTTGAGGGAAAGCCTGTAGCAGTGCCAGTCTTGACAGAGCTGTGACTATCGTTACCCACAACTCCAGCCTCCGTCTATGCAGAGCAGCTTCATTTTGAGGGCTTAGCTTTGGAACTTTAAGTGTAAGTCTCAGTTTACAGCCCCTCCCTATCTGTGGGAACCTGTGCACTTGCTCATGCTTGGAGTTGCAGGATATTTGAGAAGTAAATGAGACCATACATATCAACCACAGATCATGTACACAGTAGGCAACTAATCAGTGTTTGTTCTACTTCCCAGTCCTGCATCTTCACCATGTCCCTTGAATCAGAGAACAGTGATACAGAAGGGCAGGTAGGAATCTGAAAAGACACTAATGCCGTGACTCTCGTACAGATGTGACAGGGCTTTGAGAAACAGTCCTTTCTGACTCCTCTGATAGGCTTCTTCCAGGGCTAACAAGTATGTGAGCCAAGTGGCAGGGTGGGGCAGGGTGAGGGGGTGGGACACGACCATATGGGGAGTAATTATCTAGATTTTTTTTTTTTAAGGCTTCAGGATCCTGAAGGAAAGAGCGATGAGGTCTGGAGTACTTAAACTTTCTGGCCATTAGTCTTCCACATCTGTAAAAAGGGGCTAAACATAGCATCTGTCTCAGGCTTGTTACAGGGATTAAATGAAGAAATATATGTAAATTTATGAACATGGTACCTGGCACATAGAAAATGTGCAATAAATAAGAGAATAAGTGGTTAATTTAGCTAAGTGTGAAGATGCTTTGACAAAACTTTTTGACCAAAACATTGGAAGTCACATTGAAGTGGGAGAGAATCTTTTTCTTCATACTTGCTCCTTGAAGGAACTTCCTTGTGGTCATGTTCATAAAAACCAGAAAAGAAAAAGATCCAGAGGAAAGAGGTCTCGCTTTCATGCTTGATACAGTGATGTGAGGGTGGGGAAAAGGTTTCCACACAGTGCGTGGTTGTGAGGCAGAAAGCATACTTCTTTGGGCGTTACGGGTGTTTGCTTAAATGGGCTGGTACTTCTGCAGACTGCTTCATCGCATTTAACAGGACTTCCTGGACCTTTTCCCAGAAGGTTCGAATGTGTTTTCCTCATCCTCTTAGCAGCAGCCTGGTATTTAACTTAGAGGATGTCTCGTAATTTTGTCAATTGTTCCTCGAAGAGAGTTCTAAATTTCCATTTTTATTTTTTTTAAAAACTAGGTAATATATCAGTATGATTCCAAATTTAAGAATACAAAAGGTGTAGAGTTAAAAGTCCTTTGCCTGGCCTTGTACACATCAATTCTCCCCACACACCACTTTTCAGAAATGCTTGTGACTATGTATGCAAATACAACACATTCTCATCTCCTTTTGTACCTACATGTATGTGTATCTAAATGACTGCAGCTCTGCTTCGCTTTCTAATATACAGAGTGGGGCAAAGGTAGGTTTGCAGTTGTGAGTGTGCAAAACAGTTTATTCTTGTATTATATGTTACTTTATTATTTTGCATATGAACAACTGTAATTCTACTTTTGCCTACTCCTATATAATGGATGATGTTCTGTGCATTCCCTATCAAAATAAAGAGTGCCCTGTTGTAGTGCAGGAGCTCCAGACTGAGGAGCTGCTTCAGTGTTAATGATGTTCTGGGAAGAAAACCACCTGGAGGACTAGCAGATGTAGACACGCCATTTATTACTCACATTACATGGGAGTGCACCGAGATGGCAGCAGGCCGATGTAAGAGAGACTGTACTCCACTGTGTCTGAGACTTGTTTTAAGGGGTCCCAGACAAAGGAGGCACATGTCCTATGTGGGACTCTAAACTACGGTACCTCATTGTGTAAAGGTCAAGAAGAAGTCACAGAACAGGAAGCTACTCCCAAGAGATGATAAGGAGGAAGTTACAATCCATTTCCAAAACAATAGACCTTCCTTCTGGGCAGGGGTCTGTCTGGCCAGCCCTCAGTCTCGTGAGGGGGAAAGACCATTATTGAAGTCTGGCAAAAGTCTGGCAAAAGTCTAGCCATTGTTAACATAACAAGAACCGTTTGTGTAACATCGGTTTGTGTAACATCGATGTAACCTGGTAGCAAAGGAGAGTGGACTGGAATGCGCATGTGTGGACAGTGACGACTTCACTGGACTAGTCAGTTGAGGGACGGTAGAAGCTGTTGAGTGAGCATGTGTACTGTGTGGCCATGGTACTCAAAATGCCATGTAGAGCAAGTAGAGTGATGAATCTGCATCCCATTTTGCGTTAAACTTGAACATTCCTCTGCAGAAACTATTTGGATGATTCAGAAGGCTTTCGGGGACACTGCAATGAATGCAGTGCAAATAAAAAGTGTGGCACAAATGCTTCAGAGGTGATCAAGAATCTGTTGAAAGTGATCCATGTTCTGGAAGGCCTGCAACAAGCAGAATGCCTGAGAATGTTGAACGTGCACAGGCTGCTATCAGCAAAGCTCAGAGACTGACAATGCAAGAACTAGAAGCCCATCTGGGGATGCCAAAAACTACTGTGTCTGAGATTTTGACTCAGGATCTTGTCATGATATGCATCATGACAAAATTCATTTCATAGCTTCTGTCAGAGCAGAAGGAACATTGTGCTGCAGTTGCTCATGACTTGATTCAAACTGCTACCTATGAACCAGATTTCCTCAAGAAGGTTATTATATCTGGAGATGAATAGTGGGTCTATACCTATTATCTGGAAACAAAGGCCCAGTCATTGCAATGGAAGTCACCTGGTTCTCCATGTCTGCAGAAGGTGCTGCAAAATCGCAGCATGATCAAGATCACGTTAACTGTGTTTTTTTGGTTTGGGAAGGTGTGGTCCATCATGAGTATGCTCCTCCAGGCCAAATAATTAATAAGGAGTAGTACTTCAATGTTCTTTATTCATTGAGAGATGCACTAGGACAAAAATGGCCACAGCTATGGGCAACTGGTGATTGGCAGCATCATCATGACATTGTGCCTGCTCATGCATCATCACGTGTTATATGGAGGGTTTTTTTTTGTTTGTTTGTTTGGGTTTTTTTTTTTTGCAAAACATCAAATCACCCAGGTGACTCAGTTCCCCCACAGCCCAGATTTGGCACCCTGTGACTTATGGCTTTCCCCACAACTAAAATCACCACTGAAAGGAAAGAGATATCAGACCATTGATGAAATTCAGGAAAATACAACAGGGTAGCTGATAGTGATTGGGAGAATTGTGTGAGATCCCAAGGTGTCCACCTTGAAGGGGATTGAGGCATCATTGTCCTGTGTACAATGTTTCTTGTCTCTTGTATCTTCTTTAGTAAATGTTTCTATTTTTCATATTACATGGCTGGATACTTCTGGATAGACCTCGTATACTGCAGAGCATCTGTGGTATGAATGTATCATAATTGATTTAAATATTCCCATTTGATATCTAGATTGTTTCTAATATTTTGCAACAGCAAATAGCAGTGAATAACCTTTCACATACGTCTTTTCACTCAGATGTAAGAAAAGCATAAGTTTCCAGGAATGGGACTGTTGGGGCAGCGGGTGTGCCTTGTTAAGTTGAGGGGCACCACCAAGTGCCCTCTGTTGAGATCATTTCATTCCCACCAGCTACATGTGAGTGCCTGTTTTCCTATAGGCTTGCCAGTGGAACGTAGTTGGACTGGGGTCTTGGCCTACTTAGTAGATGGAAAAAGTTTTCTGTTGTAGGTTTTTTTTTTCTTTAGATTTTTATTTATTTATTTTTAGACAGAGGGAAAGGGATGGAGAAAGAGAGGGAGAGAAACATCAATGTGTGGTTGCCTCTTGCAGGCCCCATACTGGGGACCTGGCCCACAACCCAGGCATGTGCCCTAATTTGGTTTGTAGGTGGGCACTCAATCCACTGAGCCACACCAGCCAGGGCAAACCTTTTCATTAAAGAATAGAAAACAGTCAATTTAAGGAATGTTATTACTACTCTGAAAATCATTGTTTTATTATAAAATGGTTCACTTACCTACCAGACATATGATAGTGGTTGGTGAATTACACCACATCCTAAATAGATGATAATTGAGTTCTGAACAGGCACAGGGCTTCCCAAGTACTTGCGCCCTTCACCTTACAGGTATCCACAGCCACGGGTTCATTTAACTTCTGTTTGAGTTAACACATGCTTATTCCACTGTCAGTTAAATTGGCATTGCTGTAATACTAACATTCAGCATGACACTCCTTCACTATTGCTCCTGTCCTCCTGTTTCCCGTACATTTGACCATTTTTGGATTACTGTTCAGAAGCACATACTTGAAGCATTATTGTCTTAGCTTAGAAATAAAGCAATAAGTGTAATGCAAACATACTATATTTATTGAGCTATAGACACATTCCTGTATCCAAAGGCAACAGCCCTATGTTTTGGAGACAAACAAAATCAACTGATCAAATTTAGGCAGAGAAACCTGCTTTCATAACTGATGGTGTGATTGTACAATATTAGTTTAGGGAGGAAATATAAAGCCACAAGTTTGGTTTCAAGCAGTTTTGAAGAGGAGAGAGGACATGTTGTTTATTCCCAAAGGATTTTTAAATAATATATTTTTAATAAAAACTTGATCAGTTTCCTGAGATGAAAGATGTCAAGATTTCCCTGTTATCTGTGATGCTGTTAATGACACAAAAGAAAATCCATTTTTATTAAGTTTAGAAAGCTTTCTAAGACATGTTTTATTTCCCAGTTGAAATAATATTTAGAGGTTCAAAAATGTGAAGCTTTGATAGTATCAGGAACATTTTTTATACTTTTTTTTTAAAAAGTCAACACCTTTTTTTAAAAAAACTGATTTTAACCAGATTTTTAAAATTAAATTCTATGTTTTTTAAAAAAATAGGCCATCAAAATAGCTAATTTAATAAGCCAAAAGAAAAGTGGTAGTGAAATTTGTCTTACTCCCTGGCGCCCTGTTGCATCCTGAGTTCAGTCAGTGGGTACCATTAACTGGCCCTACTCTGGGTGGCACAGACGGGTTGTGTGGCAGGACTGCATCCTTATTGCCTGGGCACAGCGGGTGCTTAAACTGGGTTTGTTGAATGGGTATGTGAGTCCTTTCCTAGCCTGGGGAGTATTTGCATTTTATAGTATTTAATTGTGTGTGTGAATAGAAGTCAGGGGAGGAGAGGGAGGTGCGAAAGTCTCCTCTTTGGAGCCACATATACAGATTAAAAAATGGGTTTTGAGGGGAAACTTACAGAAAATTGACAATTTAAAAGTGAACAATTCAGTGACTTTGAACACATCCACAGTGTGCACCCATCATGTCTGTCTAGTTCCAAAACATTTTCATCATCCCAAAAGGTAACCCTATTCTCATGAGGCTCCCTGCGGCAACTGGAGATGAATGTGGGTGAAGGTACTAGTTTTAGCTAGGATAGGGTGTTCAATCAGATCTTGGTTTCTCTGATATCTAGTAACTAAACGTTGTTTTAAGACAGTTCATCCTGAGTATATGTACCTCTTGGCTTCTCAGTGGGTTGAGTGCTGCTGTGATATGACTTGGAGAATGGTTCTAATAGTAAGTTAGTTTCATATTGTGAATTTGAACTTGGCCAGGAACATGTGTCCTACTGGCAGCTTGTTTTTCAGGCCAACAAACTCCACAAACCCAGTTGCCTTATGTAAAAAGCTATAGCATGTATTAGAGTTAGTTTTAAAAGAACCTCTTTGATATAAGAAAATTTGCCCTGTAAGAATTATATACCACTCAGTCAAGATCTTTGGCATACTTTAAAACTAGCTAAGATGGGGGTTGTAATCTCTGTGACCTTGAATGAGAAATTAACATTTTCTCTGGCCCGATTTCTTCAACTACAAAAATGAGTGGATTAAATCTCTCTGGACCTCCTCGGTCTAAGCTGTACTGCTTGGATCTTTAGTCTTTTTAATTTCTTCCTGTTGTAAAAATTAATTGTCCTCATTAGAGAAAGTTGCTGACATATATAAAGGGAAAAAGAAGGTAAAAATGGTCCAACTACTGTTAATATTTTGATGTACATCTTTTTTATTACCTGTTTAAAAAAAACCAATATGCAAATAACATGGAACTGATTTTAAAAGATCCCAATGCTAAAAAGAATGGTTGGGAGTGAAAAATGAAAAGGGCCCATCCTTACTCTGTACCCCTTGGACAATCTTCATATTGGTGTGTGACTTTTCTGGTTCCTTTATCAAATATCTAGACAGGGAGGTTATTGAAATTTTATTTTATTTTTAGCACAATTGGGATAGTTTTACGCTTACTGTTTTGTGACTTTTTTTTTACAGTATTTCTTGGAGTTCTTTCCTTGTCAGTACATCAGTTTTATTCTTTTTTTAATGGTTGAATGTTATTCTCAAAATGGATATAGCATAATTTAACAATGTCTGTCTGTTTGATGAACATTTAGGTTGTTTCCAGGTATTAAGCATTTTAAGTAATGTTGCAACTGTCAGCCTTGAAAATGCATACCACTTGCATGGATATTTTTTGGGGAAAAAAAAAGGATTCTATGAGTATAGTTTCTGGTCCTAGAAATGCCTGTTTTGAATAAATCCCAGTGCTAAGTTACTCTGCACAAAGGCCATTCCACCAAGAACGAAATCTTTAATAACTTAGAGTAGCTTTTCTCTCATGTCCTGGTCAACACCTTTAAAAATTTTCTCCTAATTCATTTTTTAAAATGAAAATTTATTTTAATTGTCATTTCCATAATTTTAAATGAGGTTGATCAGCATTTTGTGTGTTTTGTTGGATAACTTAATTTTTTTCTGTAAACTCATATCTCCTACCCTGTGCCCATTCCCTTTGGATTGCTTGTATTATGGATTTGTAGGTGTTTTTTCTTTCCCCCATATAAAATTTTTTTATTTTCTAATATTTTTGTCACCTGCAGACTGTAGCAGAACAGGTTTTTTAAGGATACATTTTGCAGGTATTTAGGAAATTTTGATTCTTTATGTGTTGCACTATATTTTCTCTTATACTATCACTCATCTTTCACTCCTCTTTATTATAGTTTACAGTACCAGAATTTAAATGTTTTTATACTTTGTCTTTTTTCTGTGTTTAAAAAATGTAGTTGTGCTGTTATTCATATGTACAATTATTTTCAGTATTATTTTTCAAGACAGGCAGCTACGACCTAAGGCCACTGTGTTGTGGCTCACCAGGGCAGGCCTGAAAGGGGGTCTTTACTACATTAGGAGAACATAGTATGCGAGGGCTGTGAATGGCACATTTCCTCCTGCAGGGATGGCACATTAGAAGCCGTTATCTTTACTTGGAAAGGGATCTTAACCAAGGCAGTTTAGGATGCCTCTCACCAGCTCAGATATTGGCCCCTCAGCCAACTGGGAGCTTTGGCCCCTCAGCCAGGCCTCTCTTGCCCTGGAGGACGTTGGGGTCCCACTCCTTGTAGTTTTTTTGGATGTTCCATTCCTGGTCTCGCTGGGCTGATTCTCCCGTTCATGTAGCTTCACTCTATGGGACATGTGGTATGTTTCTCTCTATCAAAAACACATGCATGGTCTTTGATGCAGCACACACTTATTGGGAGTTTCATTTAAGATCACCGAAATTTGGCTAATTCGATAGGTAAAAAATGGACAGTTTTTGTTCTTATGAGAATTACAGAAGACTTTGAGGTAGGGGGATGCTTCTATACAGCAGAGAGGTGTATTGTGAACCAACTTCTAAATGGAATGTTTCTCTTCAGGTGGTGATGAATGGAGGTGCCACGTCCAGTGGTGAACAGGACAATGAAGACACGGAGCTTATGGCAATCTACACAACAGAAAACGGCATTGCAGAAAAGGTATCCACTTCCATCACCACCCCAACCGCCCCATTGCTGCTGTCCCAGGTTCTGTACGGGATGCATTGTCCTTCATCTGGGGGTTTGTCTCCACCTGCCTGAGCGGACGTGGGTATTCTTGTTACAATGGAAATAGAGATCATGAGGAATAGAAGTTACTAATTTTTAATTGTCTTAATGGCAGTTAAGCTGAGTCTCATATAGAGGTCCTCACTATATATTTTTTAAAGCCTCAGCCAGCATGCCAGTGGGAAGTGGTTCAGAGTTTGGGTCTGGGTGCTGATGTGACTCAGACCCTGAGGGAATTAAACTCTGGGCATCAGTTGCCTCATCTCTAAAATGGAAGTAAGCATATCAGCCTTTGTCTTAGGGTTCTTGTGAGGATTAAATGAAATAAAATCTGTAAAGTTACCAGCATCGCATCTGGTACATACTGTGTGCTCAGTGACTAAGAGAATGAGAGAGATCAGTAGGTGGTTTAAGTTGACTATGACAGAGCTTTTAATGAAGCTCAGATGAAAGCAATGGAAATCACTCACTAAAGTGGGAGAATCTTTTTTTGCCTCATGCCACCTCCTTGATAGGTCAGTCTGTGTGACCATGTTTCTGGAAGCCAGGAGAGAGCTGCCCAAAAAAGGGAGTCAGATGCCTGGATTTCTTTTTTCTTTGTATCTGTCACTGTGCCGAACACATGTGAAAAGTTTGATACGGTGGCACCTTCAGATTGCATTGCAGCCCTAAGACTTCTCAATTTCCTTTGATTTTTATTTGATAGACTTTAAAAATAAATTTTACTTTTATGGTGAAAATTACTAATTTGATCAACTTACACAATGAGACACGGTATTCTAGAACCACTGCATTTTACTGTGGACAGTGGATACTGTGTATTCTAGTCACAGACCACTAGAAAGCTGACACATGCAAATACAGAACCCAGCTTGGGTATTAATGCAGCAAGTGTACAATATAATCACTAAAATGATAAAGAACAAAGAAATTATTTTGGAATTTTTGAATCAAATTTTTATGTATATGTGTGGTTTCTTTTTAAAATTTCTGGTCTGGGAGATGAAATTTCATTTTTGGTTATCTTGACCAATATTGCTATTATTTGGTCAAGCTATTATAAATTAGACTAATTAGAGTCAAGCTGAGATGTTGAAATTCCCGGGGTGTTGGATTCCAAACTGCATCCTAGAGTCGGAGATGAGAATAGCCACAGTCAGCGTGTAGTCTGCTGCCGGCAGTGTGCAGCTGAGACACAGCCTGCAACAAGGCTGGATCTGTGTCGGGGCCACTGCCTGGCTTGCTTGGGTCTCAGCATCCAAGTGGCTCAGCCTCTTGTAACAAAGTGCTTCTGGCTTTATAGATATGTTAGGCTGCATCCAGTGCTGAAGTCCTGGGTCCTTAATCACAGATGTGCCAAAATTTCCATGCTGTAGGCTCTTACCATTTTGAGACATCTTCTCCATTAGCCAGGAAATGGTGGCTGTCTTTTGAAATGGATAGTGAGGAGCATTAACACTTTGAGGCTTTTTAACACCTGAAGCTGTGCCTTTTACTGATGATGGTAATCTGTTGGCCAGAAAAACTGTCTAGCACATTTATGCTGGGCATTTATTTACCTGTGTGGGTGAAAACTTTGTTCACTGTCTGAACACTGGTACATTCGTATTTCTTTAAATACCAGTGAGATAGAATATCTTCCTATTTTACTGGCCCTTTGAGACTTATATTATTGGTTTTTTTTTAATTGTTAAAAATATTGATGCCCAAAAACCTCACAATTAAATAGAAATGTTAAAGTGAAAAGCCAAAGCCCTCTGTGGCCCCACTCCAAACTATAAAACCCAATAATCACTAATAATAGGTTGGTGCTCTTCCTTCTAGGCATTTCCATCATAAAGATACTTTCTTTACTTTTGCTTTTTTAAAACATAAATGAGATTATATTCTAAGTATCATTCTGCAACCTACTTTTTAAGGATTTTATTTATTTTTAGAGAGGGGGAAGGGGGGGAGAAAGAGAGGGAGAGAAACATTAATGTGTGGTTGTCTCTCACATGCGCCCCTTACTGGGGACCTGGCCTGCACCCAGGCATATGCCCTGACTGAGAATCAAACTGATGACCCTTTGATTCCCAGGCAGGCACTCAGTCCCCTGAGCCACACCAGCCCAGGCTGAAGTGTTTTTTATGGTTGAATTTTTGTGAATGTTCACTCAAGCTTATTAGAAATGCAGACTCTCTGCCCCAACCTAGACATGCTGAATCAGATTCTGCACTTTCATACATTTCCTATATGGTTCACATGTTCACTGAAGTTAGAGGAGTAACTCTATAGTAGTTTTCAAGAGAAGAGCTGGCTCATGGGAATAAATTCCTATCCAAGAGTAACTGTAGCCTGTAGGCTTGAAGGTTGTAGTTGCTGCTCTTCCATTTTCTGATATTGAATGTGGCTGTGAAGAAATCAAATTAGGCCAGTATTCTTTTTCCTTATCAGTATCTTGACCTTTTGCCTGTTTTATAGATTCTTTATTTATCTTTGATATTCAGTCACTTTACGGAGATATGTTTTGATGCTGACCATTCTGGGTCAGGTTTTTCTGGCATTTTTAATATTTAGTGTCAAAGCTCCTGTTATTTGAGAAAAGTTGTTTTGAATTATATCTTTATTTTTTGTTCCAGTCTGTTCTTTCAGTTTCCCTATTTGAGGGCTCCAATTATGCATATTTTGGATCTCCTTTGCCTTCT
The DNA here is from genome assembly GCA_004027475.1 of Anoura caudifer. NCBI lineage: Eukaryota > Metazoa > Chordata > Mammalia > Chiroptera > Phyllostomidae > Anoura > Anoura caudifer. The sequence continues at coordinate 145,036 of PVKU01000946.1, forward strand.
TTCTCAGCTATCATTTTCTCTAATGTGTTTTTTCTATTTTTTCTTGTGCTCTTTCATTTTTCATTATAACTTTCATTTTTCTTTTTTTTTTTTTAAGATTTTATTTATTTTCAGGGAGAGGAGAAGGGAGGGAGAGAGATTGTTGTGCAAGAGAAAGATCAGTTGGCTGCCTCTGACACCCCTCTTCCCCTGCCACTGGGGACCTGGCCTGGAAGCCAGGCATGTGCCCCAACTGTTACCCTTTCAGGTCATAGGCCAGTGCTCAGTCCACTGAGCCACACCAACCAGGGCTTCTTCTATTTACTTCTCCCCAAATTGTGTCAACTCATGTTTTATTTCCCTTTGTCTTTAAATTGCTAAGGTCTTCCTTTAAATTTTAAGGTCTTCCTTAACACACTTGTTTTACTGAGGTTTTTAAGATCTCTGAATCTTTTTTATTAACTCATGGAGTACTTGGTGGGTCTTTCTAATTTGTAAACATGTTCTTTATTTCTTGGAAATTTTCTTATTTCTTTGATTAATTCCTATATATTTTTTGCTCCATTCTGACTTTTAAAAACTTACTATTTCTTATCCATATTTGTCTTTTTGTTATTTTGGGAGATTTTTTTTTTTTTTTTACTTTCAGTCCTTTTGATTTTTTAATATCTTGTTTTTAGTTTCTAAGCCCTCTTTTGCTATTTGTTTTTGCTTTTATTTACTGACTAGAGCTTTTTAATGGCATTTCTTTTCTCCAAAGCTCAAAATATTTTTATTTCTGTGACGATACAGGTTTCTTTTTTATTTTTAACATGTTTTCTTCACACCACATTGCCCCTATTTCCTGTCTTTCTTTGGCTCCTATTTTTGGAGGCTTCCTTTGTCCCCTAGGTTTGTGAAGCCATGGAAAAATATGATTGTAAGGTTGTCATATGTGAGTGAAGTTTGTGTACTGGTAGGAGATGCCACTGAATAAACCAGGTGGAAAGCTGTCTTGTCACTGTGGGGTCTAGATATCAGCATATTGTGTCTGGAGCCGACCACAATTTCCTTAGAAAAGAATCTTCTGGTCTCCTCCTGTAGGACAGGCCTGGTTTCTGTGACCTGGATTCTGGCGTTCTGGAAGCGGATGAGGATCCCACCAATCATGTTTGCCTTTAGCCCCACGTAGTGTTCCTGAGTCTGATCGATGTCTTTCTGGTTTATATTCATCAGGCAATACATTGTTATATCTTGAAGGATGAGGACAGCATTTGGCAGTAGGATGTCTGATTGGCTTGTGGAGTTAGAACCTGCCTCTTGCTGTCATTCTGTCTTGTGCCTCCAGGCATGGAACCTTTCTGAGCTTCTGTTGGTTAGCTCACTTCTCCACACTCTCCTGTAAGCGCCCAGGTTGTCTATTCCTTCCCTCTCCCTTATGGGTTACAGCTCATGCAAATGCTTTAAATATTTCAGAAGTATGTTAATCTCATTTATTTCTCATGTTCTCTTTTGTTCTTACAGATTTGTGTCACATTCCTTCTCTGTTTTTAGGAGTTAAAGGAAATGATATTTGTGGCCAATTTACCGTGTTTAACTGGAACTTAGAAAGATGGTTCTTTGAAAAGACTGATGAAATTGATGTTTGATGGACCAGATTAAGGAAAAAATTAGAAAGTGCAGATACACACTGACAATGTGAAAGAAGATATAAGAAAAATATACAAGAGGATATTAGCCCCATGCCAAGGTTGAGGGTTTGATCCCTGGTCAGGTCACATACAAAAATCAGCCAGTGAATGCATAAATAAGTGGAAGAACAAATTGATGTCTCTCTTTCTCTCTCTCTAACCCCTCTTCCTTCCTTTCTCTCTAAAATCAATAAACAAAAAATAAGGGAATATTAACTGTGACTTTATGATAATCAATTTGAAAATCTATAGCAAGAGTTGACAAGCTGCATCCTGCAAGCCAAATCTGACCCAACACCTGTTCTGATAAATAAAGTTTTATTGGAACACAGCTGTGCGCACTGGTTTACATAATTGTCTCAGGCTCTTCTGCACTGTAGTGGCAGAGTTGAGCAATTGTGACAGAATCATTATTGCCCACAAAGCCTAAATATTAACTATATAGCCTCTTACAGAAAGAATGTGCTGTTTCTGCTCTAGAAGAAATTATTTCCTAGAGAAAAAAAAGACTGCAATTGATCCCCAAAGTGCTGTACTAGATAGATAACCATATAAAAGATTGGAAAGGTTATTAATGATCTTAAGAAGGCTCCAAACAGAGAGCTGAGTTATGAGTTCATTAATCTTTGAAGGACAGGTAATTTCCTTGTTCTTTAGCTTAGTTCAGACTATGGAAAAAGATGGAAAAGTCTTCCAGATGACATTATTAAACTATTTATGCAGTCACCTTTTAAAGAAACCTTGCACTTGGAGATTGTTGTTACTGCAGTTTTTAAAATGGTTTGTATTGTCAATGCAGTGATAACTGGCTGTGGTACCATAGCTTCTAATGACCAAACGCAGTGCTGTCTCAGTGAGGGGAGCAGCGTTTGTCTGACAGGGTTAATTGGTCCCCTTGACCACACAGTTCCCTACTCAGTGTCATCTTTGTATTATTTGTGGACATTTACATTATCCCCATTCCTGTGTTGTAGAGCTATCCTCATTGTTATAGAATGGACCCATGGGGCGGGGATAAGGTACAGTTACCAAATGGACCCTCCCTCTCCTGGGGTCCCCCGTACTAGATTCGCCTTGCCTGTTGCCAGGGAATATGATTCTTAATGTCAGGGTTTGGTGAAAAGGAAAGGAACTATTATTCAAAAGTTATACAGACTTAAAGTAATAACTTAACGTCTTCGTTAAAATCCCAAAGTCCCTTAAAACACCCACAGTCCTTCCTTCCCCCCTTTGCCCAGTCCAGGGTACCAGATCTCAGGAAAAGAAATAAAAGACTGTGGCTCCGGTACCTCCCTGGTCCTTCCCAGTAATTGGTGCTCGACTGGCAGGCTTCCCACAGTTCCTAGTACCATCAGCTGTGTTGCCCCCATGATCTCCAGTTCTTAATCTAAAACCATGTGGCACCTTCTCATGCCCACCAGCAAGAGTCCTTTCACCCCTTTCCTTCCCTGCAAGGTCTCTCCTGCATTCTTCTGAATAACTAAGAGAGAGCTCTGCATGGCTGCTACATCTTGCTTTCCTGCTTCCTAAGCCATGTGGTAAAGGTTCCCCCAAAACCACCTGGTTCTGATGCACATGGCTGCCGCACCTGGGTTTAAATCCCAGCGTGAATCTTCCTCTGTATCCTCATTTCCGAATCCTCCCATAGTTGGCTCCACCTGCCAGTACTCCCATATTTTTACAGCTTTTCTGGGCTGCCACTGTAAGTCCAGGCGGGTGTGGCCCCTTGGCATGGAGCAAATCAGCTCTAAGCTCTCGAACAGGCAATGTAACCAGGGCAGCTTCTTCCCAGTTACCTCATGGGTCGAAGTCACTCCCAAGTCCCTGGCTCAAAGCATGGTCACAGCTATTCAACATATCTGTGAGACTAATCAAAAGTTATAGATATGTTAAATAACCATTTTTGCAGTTATTTGCAAAACTTTTGATATGCAAAGTAACTCTCAATGGCCCTGCTCCATGTGTCTCATCCCCCAGTTCAGACTTGTAGGGGTGAGGATATCCTATATTTTTAATATTTCCTGGATACCCTGAGTTCTGGATCCTGTTACAGATCCCCCTTGGAGGGGGCATGGCTGCACCCTGTTATATCATTACTAAGAAAATGAGAGAGAGAGAGAATATTTGTGAACATGCATGCAGGTACACCTCTTAATCTTAGCCTGGCAGGCCTGCAAGGACAAATATAGTCTTTTCATTTTTATTCATCAAAACAGTAGTTAAAACTAGTTGTTTTGGAATCATCAGAAAAATATTACTTATGATATTACTGTAACAGATTTTACTAATCTAATTGTAGTGTTGCCATATTTTCAGATATTCTGTTACTTTGTGAGCAGTAACACTTCCCACTAGGAGACGATAGATAGTATGAGGGTGTTACATTGTCCTTTTTATAGCAAGTCTGATATCCATAATTGTGTCTTGTCAGCAAAATGGTCACCTGAGTTTAGGGATTCCTGAATCAGGCTCAGTGATTTGTGAGGACTCAATTCAGAAAAGCTGTCATACTCACAGTTACAGAATATTTCAGAGGAGGGATACAGATTAAAACCACTGGAAAAAGGTACCTAGGGAAGGGTCCAGGAGACTCTAGCACAAGCTTTCAGTTGTCCCCTTCCAGTGGAATCATGTGGGCAAGTGCCTAATTTTCACCAAAACAGTTTCCCCAGCACTCAGAGTATTGCCAATGGGGGAAGCCCACTGGGGGCCTGTTATCCAGGGTTTTATTGGGGATCAGTCTTGTAGGTGTGGCTGACCACTGCATGGCTGACCTTAGTGTCCAATGCCACCAGAGGTCAAACTGATACCGTGTATCCAAGGCCTCTACCATAGATCACATCATTAGCACAAACTGTATTTGGGGCAGTCCAAGGCTTCAGGTAAACAAGCACTCTTAAGAGGCAGGGTGTTCCATGAGATCAGAGATTACCTCCCACGTGCCAGGCAAGGGCCAAACCTTTCTCTGAAATGGACATGGTCTGGACATGCCAGACCTGCTGTGTTAGTTCTTTACAGCATATCACCATGTATCAAATTCCTCACACACATGTACTTTCTCTACCAACAAACTCTTAAGAGACACACACTTAATCCGTTTTGGCCCATTCAACAATGTAGATCTCCCATTATCCATTGTGTGAATGGTAGAAAAAGTTCTCTCAGAAAGGTCATATTCAAGTCACATTTGGATTAAATCAAATGTAACTTACATCAGACATTTACCTTTAGGCTTTAGAGGGTAAGCCTGAATTGCCTCACTTCTTTAGCTCCGGGATGTTTGGCCCCTAAATCCCTGTTGCCCTGTGCATGGAAAATTGAGTAATAGACACGTGGTGTCAGAATCTTTCTGTGGACCAAATCCATCTGATGAGAGGGCACAAATTAGGCTAGATATGGTCAAGGGTCAGAATTTCATTATCTGGGAATGTTGGACTATAACCTAAAGTGTCTGGTCTATGTGAAGATTTTGTCTCAAAAAGCATGCAACACCTAATATTAAAAAAAATCTTCAGTAGTGGTTGGAGGGAAAAAAAAAAGAAAATTGACCCCTGAACTATAAGTACATTTTTAGTCATGTTTTAAGTAAAATCTGAGTCGCATATCTGTATACTTTTGAAGTTTGCTCTTTCTACTCTATGTTGTGTCTGGGCAGCAGTGTTTTGGTAGAAGAACGTAGGACCTTATTTTTATGCACAAAGTTCATTCTCCTTGCAGGGATGGGGTGAAGTAAGAGTGGCAGATTAGTACTTTCTTTTTGAAAGTGGTTAGCATTTCATATTATTTCTTCATTCTGGCACCACCCAAGGACTGCTTGTGCCAAGGTATTACTTTGTAATCTCAACCTGAGAGCATGTCCTCCATGCAGTTGGTCCCCAGGCTTGCGGACAATCTCTGAGCAAGCTGGGTGCCCTTGGGGATGAGTTGAGGGCAGCGGATACTGCAACCCCAAACTCTGAAGATTTGAGTATCTCACTAAACCAGTGTGCGTGAGCATTGTGCCAAAGGTAGCCGTGGCTTAATTTTGCGGGAGAGTGGCAACCACTTTCCAAAGTTGTTTTTCGGTAATGGGCTTGTACTAAGCAGTGCTAACTTTAGTCCTTGTTTTATTAAACAACTCCTTTGTTCCTCTCGCTCACAGAGCTCTCTGGCCGAAACGTTGGATAGCACCGGCAGTCTAGATCCCCAGAGATCAGACATGATTTACACCATAGAAGATGTTCCTCCCTGGTACCTGTGCATATTTCTGGGGCTGCAGGTAAGATGATTCCTTTAGGATGTAACCACTGGCAGATGCTTAAATTCTCTAGATTTTTTTTAAATTCAATTTTGATTTTTATTTATTAATGACTTTATTATAAATTACTCTTTTAAGAATGATGAATGAGAATAGTCAACATCAGTTTTATAGTAATGAAAGGAAGAAACAAACAGGCTTAGTGAGGTAACTAAGGAATGAAAGAAGGAAAATGTTCATGGAATAAGCAAAAGAAATGACATGGAAGGAAGGACAGAAGATTGTAGAGCTATAGAAAGATGTAAGAGTAGAGGAAGGAGAAAAGTAGAAGAATGGAGAAAGGAAGAACTAGTTTTCACCCCTCATTCCTGGCTTGGTTAACCAATCTATAATCATGCTTAACTCTGTCATGAAATAGAGGTAACATTGAGAAATGCTACCTTGGCCAAGACATAAATGTCTTCTTTTTAAAGGAAGACAAACTTGCCATAGTAGTAGAGGCTTTGTCTGTTGCAGCTTCTAGTAGGAACAGGGCAGGGAAGCTGCCAGGGTAGGAGGGTAGGGCTGGGCTGGGGGACTGGGTGGGAAGTCACACAAGGTGACAAGCCTCTGCAGGGCTCCTACATCTGTGGTACTTCCCCTTCGTCTCTCAACACCCTTTTCCCGCTAAAGGATTGAAGTGGGGTTTTAGGAGAAAGAGGACGAGACAGGAAGCTCTTTTCCAGGACCCACATTGCTGGCCTGTGTTTTTCTTGGTTATTTTAGCCTGGACTCTGTTCTCAGGTCTGACTTTCCATTCTTCCTTTTTCAAGTTTGAAGGATCGGTTCAATCCTGGGGTATTTCACATGCTGAGAAAGTCCATCTCATTGCCTAGACAAGTTTATGCACTTGGAGGTGAGACTGTGCCTGCCCTGACAGCTGAGTTTGGTCCAGGTTTCCAGAACTCCCCCCTTGCCTCTGCCCCACTGACCCCCTTTAGGTAACCTGGACTGAAAGGTGTCTAATCAAGGAGGGGTCCTGACCAAAGGAACTGGCAGATAATTTTCCTTGTTGAACATTCCAAAACAGATTCAGGAAACCTGCTTTTTGAAATGTTTATGTTATAGGTGTTTCTAGAAGTCTTCTCTGGTCAAATGGGATTAGGAAGCCCTGCATGCATTAGGCCCTTCCTGACAGTACAGTGTTCTTAAGCTTGGAACTGCTCTGAGAAGTCCTTGATGGCATGTGTTTCCTGCATAAAACACCTATTACTGTTGTAAAAGTTGGGTTTTATGGACTGCAGGCAACACATTTTGGCAACAGGGGCGAAGATGGGGAACTGTTGGGAAGAAAATTAGGGTTTGAAGAACAGAAGTAGGTGCTGAACAAGCAGGCTGCTGGGAGGAAGGGAAGTGAGCAGTGGCTGCTGGGAATGTCCTACTAGGACTGCAAGGAATGGAGGTGGAGCCCCCAAGGGGAGAGTGGGATGGGCTTTTTCTGTAGCATTCCCACAACTCCTGTATGCCCTTAATCCTTCCCTGATTGTTGTCAAAAAATGCCAGCCTGTAGAAAATGATGGAAAACACCCTGTTTGATGAAAGCTTGTGTAAGTTTAATCCCCAGACCTGAGAGAATTTTTTAAAACAGTTGACTGGCCCTGGCTGGGTGGCTCACTTGGTTAGAGCATTGTCCCCATACTCCAAGGTTGCACCTTTGACCCCCATTCAGGGCACAAACAAGAGTCAACCAATGAATGCATAAGTAAGTGCATTCAGTGTGCGCTTATTTATGCATTCATTGCATAACATAGCAAACAGGTTGTTGTTTCTCTCAAAACTAATTAAAAAAAAATGCAGATGTAAAATTTTACATAAAATTTTGGCAGAAATAAAATTAAATTGCAGAAGAGAAAGATACAGCAAGACTAGAGTTTGTTTCAAAAATGGTTCAGCACAAAATAATTCATGTTAACAGATCAGGGGAGAAAGACCTATAATTTTAGCCTTTGATGCTGAAAAGGAACAGTATAGGTAATGGAGTAGGCAAAGAACTTAGATGTATGACCCGTGGATGTGAACTAAATGAGGGGATTGCCAGAGGGAATGGGGGTACCTAGTGAAGGGGGAAAATCAGGACAACTGTAATAGCATAATCAATAAAATATATTAAAAAAGTGGATAATCCCAGTAAAAATTGTATAAGTAAAATATTATCAGTGCTTGTATTAAGTACTTCCTTATGCTGGCTTAGATTCATGTGAGTAATAAGTAATAATATAAGTGAGTAATAAGACAAGGAAAGGAGAAAATGCTGAAAAGGAGAAATGCTGAAAAAGAAATGTGATTTGGTATATGATACAAGTGTGTACTTTAAAAAAAAGAATTTTTTGTCATGTGGGCTATTTTTTAAAAACAATGGAGGGGTGAGTTAGGATGAACTCAGGACAAAAAAACGAGGAAGGTTAACTCTTTCCCCTTCTGGCTTCCTGTCACCCACAGCACTATCTGACTTGCTTCAGTGGTACAATCGCAGTGCCCTTCCTGCTGGCCGATGCCATGTGTGTGGGGTATGACCAATGGGCTACCAGCCAGCTCATTGGGACCATTTTCTTCTGTGTGGGAATCACAACTTTGCTGCAGACAACGTTTGGATGCAGGTGAGACTGGGGTACTAAGTTTGGATGCTGAAGCCCTGTGTGAGGAAGGCATTGAACAACACACCATTTACCTAGGGCTGCTTGGTAGGGTGGGCTGGGGGTGGGGGAGGGGCAGGAGATTGTTCTAGTGAGCCTTGACCTCACCCAACCCCCACCAAGTTTTCTTCTCTTGGTGGGTGGCACCATCTCCCACCCAGTTGTGCAAGCTGGAAAGTCTGACTCTTAGCTCCTTCCATTCCACCAGCCACAGGGCAGGCTCTCTCTCCAGTACCCCCTCCTGCCCACATTCCTTTAGTTCAGACCTGGACTGTCCCACAAGGTTCCTAGTTGGTTTCCTTGCCTCCAGGGCTACTCTCTTTGCCTCATTCTGCACATGCTCCCAGTACTGTTTTTTCCAACATCAGCATCTTCCTTGGAGCTGCCGGGCTGCAGCCACATTCCTGTTTAAAACCAGATTTTAAAACCACTGTTTAAGCTTCTCCCTTGCTCTCTGTCTCACTGCCCTTCCAGCCATGCCTCTGAACCCTGCTGTCCCCTTCCCTGTGCTTACCCTGGGCTGAGCTCCTGCCTGAGCAACCCTGCTGTTTCACACTCCTGTGCTTGTGCTCCCCAGCAGCCCCCATAAACCCTGCTCATCCCCTGGCCTGTCTTGTTCCTCTCTCTCTGTGAAGCATCTCCAACTCTTCGAAGCTGCCTTTGTTCTTTCTGAATTCCCACACATGCATCTTGTGTACGTTCTCCTAATGTGGCTCTTATTCCCCCGTGTCCCTTTTTTGTTTTTGTGTCCTTTCCCACTGGGTTGTGCTCCCCTCCTTGATGCCAGGGCTCTGGCTTTGCACCCCTGCTCCCAGCTTAAGTGGGTGAGGAGCTGGCAGATGAGGGAAGAGAGCCTGTCTTTCCTGCCTCCTGCAGGTTTGCTTTGTTTTCTCCTGTCCCCTCTTCCATCCTCTTCATACTACAGCTTATTCCTCTACCCCAGGGCTCTGCTCACAGGACTGTCCTCAGGGGATGGACAGCTGAGTGAGCTTACAAGTTCTAGTTCTGTCCGTTGCTTCTTGAGAGACCATCTGAAAGGGCTTTGCCCTGCCTGCTCAGGGAACAAAAGGGGATAGTATAGAGGTGACTTGGGAGTCATAGACTGTATTCCGATGATTCAGAATCCTCAGGGACCTGGAAAGGACTGTCCTTATGGGGAGGGGTGGAGGAGGGACAGGGAAATATGGGGCAAACCATGAGCAGTGTTAGAGCGTCCTGGTTGGCGGCACAGGCAGCACCCTGGGAGGGGGAATGGCGGCTCCCTTGCAGATCTGCTGATAGGAGTCAGCTGTGCGGACTGAAGGCTAGGGGGAGGGCCAGGGGTGCCACTGGCCTGCTAGAGAAAGAAGATGTGTTCCTGCCATCATGGAGGACTTGATTCATTTTCTTAGCTCCAGGTAGTTAAATTTGGCTGGCAGCATCTCTCATTCTTTTGATACAACATTTGAGGTTCTGTATTTCAAGTCCAGAATAGACTAAAAAGCTTTTGCTGGCTAGCTTGTGAGCCTTACCTTGTACATAGGGCACTGGTTCTCTGGGGAAGTGTCCCGATCCCCCCACCCCCACCACCGAATAGCTGACTCATCAAGGACCTTGTAGCACAAACTGTGATTTTGGGCAGTGCCTATAGTTGAGAATTGTTGTTATGAAGATTCTTTATTGTGGTAAAATGTACACTGTGTGCAGCTGTGCCCTGGTCCCATGCCAAGGTCAGCCATAGTCAGCCACATTGCCAGTGCTGATTAAATCAGGTGTTGGATATTTTAATGATAAATTGTAATCTCATGGACAGTCAGAACTTGCATTTTTTCAGTATAAAGCAATAGCTTACAAAATATGGCAAATGAAAATTTCTTCTTTATATGGGGGAGTGGAACAAGCAAGCATGAGAACTTGGAAGGACCTTGGATAGATGACTTCTTCAGCTGTGTCTTTTTGTGAAAATGAGAGGAGGCTCCTCCTGAGGTATCTGTCCTGTGGATGACATTTTGCCGTTATTTTAATGGGCCTATTGTGTTTTCGTGGATTATTATAAACTTCCTAAAATACGTTTAGAAAGTTACAGTGCATGAATAGTATGAAAAGCCTTTTAGTTTTGCTAAACGCTCACACAGACCCTCACCATAGGCTATGAATGATCATTTTAACAGACATGCATATTTACTTCCTGGTCACAATGGGATCAAATAAATAGATGAGACCCTTGGGGCCTAGGGATTGTTAGGGTGGGACAGTGCAGGAAGTGCTGATGGAGCCAAGGGTGTTTGTTTGTTTTATGGGTTAGGGAGGCAGTTCAGCACTCAGGCTTAGAGCAGCAGAAGAAAAAGTTTTTCCTGTTCAGCTTTCGTGGTTTCTAAGATGGATTTTCAGACCTTTCCATCTCTGGGTGGCTTATAGAATTGTGTGTGAGTTCTGTATGCCATTTTGTGTATTCGCTAGCTACCTGATGATTAGTTTATACTCCATTGTACTGGATGTAGCCGGAAGACCAGCCATCGTCTGTGCTTGTGAGGAGGGGTCCCTTTATTTTGAGGAAGCTGAGACAGCTGCAGGAGTAGCTCAAAGGAAGAAAGTGTAAGCATCCTGACCTGTAGGCAATGGCTAGGCCACTCCCCATCCTCATTTCACATGGCGCCCTGCTGAAGAGGGCACACTGTTCCTGGACACCTGTGTAATTGAAATCGATAGGGAAACAGTGAAGGGGTCGTATGTCTCTGCAGACCTGAGCACGAACTTGCACTGTCAACTGTGAGATGCCACCATGTGACAACTGCTCTTTTGGAGGCACATTTCCCACAGGCTGGGCCGGGGCCACACAAAGTGTGTCTGGTGCAGCATGGGCCGCAGACCCTCCCTCCTTTACTGCCCATGTCCCCTGGCACAAGAGTGGTCCCTTCCCTCTGCAGACCATAGCTGTTTTGAAATGGAGGTTGTGGGTCCCAGCCCAGTTGTGTGACTCCTGTGGCTTTAGTGCTTCCCAGAGCTTCTGTCTGCAGGGGATGGGCAATCTGTGTCATGCCTGCTTTTTTCCCCTTCTGCTCCCTCCTTTCCCTTTCCTTCTTTCCTTTGACCTTGATCTCTTGCGCTTTGCTCTCAACTATGCCTTCATTGAGTTTCCCTGAGTGAGAATTGAACATTCCTGATTCCGTTTGATTTGTGATGTCAGTCCCAGCCACCCCTTGGACTTGTTCCAGGAATTAGTACAAAGTCTTGAAAACCCCAAGAGTTCAGGGCAGGGGTGTCAGCCAGCTTGCATCACTCTTGCCTCCCTGGCTGTCGTGAGGACTCAGCCACTGTTTCACCTTGGCTGCCTCTGCCTTTCCCGACAGAGCAGCAGCTCCTAGTTTCCCAGCGCTTCCCACCCCACCCTACCAACCCTGGGTATCAGTGCAGAGCTGGGGGTGAAAGAAGGCCCCCTGGCACCCTGCAGCTTGCCTGCCATGTGGACCTTTCCTGTCCTTCCCCGAGGTGTGGCAGGCTCTGTGTTTGGGGGTTGCCTCCAGCCTTTTGCTTCAGATGCCTCTTGGAGGCATCACTCTGAGCTCTCCAGCAAAAGAAAAGACTGTGGGTGGGGTGGCCCCTCCCGGAGGAGCCTACCCTGGCCATCACAAGCCTGTTGTAGATGCATAGAACCTTCCTTTGCTGAGTAAAGATGGGATTTTGGCCAAAAGTGTCATTGTAGCTGGTGCTGTTGTCTGCCCTGAGGAGACAGCTTTCCCCATCTTCCGTCTCCTTGGGTTCCAGGGGCCTGTGTAGACTGCTCACTGTGTACAGAGATGACTGCGGGATACTTCAAGGTCTCAAGTGCAGGCTTTGAACTCCACTACTGATAAAACTTAGAAGGATCAAGGGGTGCAGTGCTTAGAGTAAGGTGGGGAGATGGGTTCCCCCCACATTCTTTTTCTGTATATGTAATTTGTGTGGGGTATGTGTGCATTTTTTTGAACTGCTTGAAAGTGAAGTTGCAGACAGCATGCTGGTTCGCCCCTAAAAATCTACCAATGACAGTTTCCTGTGTAACCATTTTCAATAACCATTCTACCATATTATGTAACATGCAGTCCATATTTAATTTCCTAAGATGTCCTTAAAATGTCTTTTATGGCTCATCCCTCCACCTCCCTGAACCAGGATCTGATCAAGTTCATATGGTGCATTTGTTTGTTGCATCTCTCTGATCTCAATGAACAGTCCCTACTTTTCCCTCCACATCATCCCCTTTTAGAGAGTCCAGTTGTCTGTTGAGTATTCTGTGGTCAGAAGTGGTCTGATTGTGTCTTCGTGGTGGTATTTGATTTGTTCTATAACGCCCGCCCCCCCCCCCCCACATTTGTCCTAAGGAGATAGGGCTAGGGGAATGGTGATTCAGGGTGAAAATTTTGCAAAAATTACTACATAGGTGACTTGACATTCTGTCATGTTAAGTAGCAAGTTGTGGGTTTTTCCCACCAGATTAAAAAAATTACTGTTCACTTAACTCAGAGTTTTAGATAATACATGGTAGAGCAAAAGTAGGTTTGCAGTTATGAGTACGAGAAACACAGTTTATGCTGGCATTATTATTTATTAATTATTGCATATTCCATATGAATCACTGTAAACCTACTTTTGCCCCACCCTGTATATTAAAGAAATGGATGCCAGTGGGAACCTGGAGGTAATGACTTTAGGGGAGTAAGGCAAAGCTCCCTCCTCCAACCTGCTGTGTGGTGGAAGCAGGGGGGGCTTTGACCTTAGAGGTGGCTTTGTTGCCATTCCACCATTTTCATGTGACTTTGGGCAAGCCACCTGGTCTTTCAAAGGCTCTTCTGGTTAATCCTGGGCACTAGTCTGCACTTGCCTGCGGTGCTCTTTATTTTAGTGGGCCTTCTGGAAGAGAAGCAGAGAGGTTGCAGTAGGCTGGGGCTGGGGCATCTGGCGGAGCAGCCTGACTTGGATGAGTGTGGTGGGTGGTTGGCTGTGCTCCATGGCCACACGCCTATCAGCTTTGCCACTTCAACTCTAGCTTTCTTGGGTAGTCTTTCCCTTTCTGTTAACACACTGTTTCTCTGTTAATATTCCTGATGCTTCTGGGATTAGGAGACTGACTGAGTCCTCGGAGTATATGTGGGTTAATGAATTTAGTTCTTTACAGTCTTTTTTTTTTTTCTTTGACCATCACGTCTCACCCTGCACATTCATTCCCACAGCTCTGAATGGCTCTTCCTTTTCCTCATGGCCTGCTGCCTCTCCCCTCTTTATAACCTTCCTTGTCAGCCAGGTGACTGTCCTGGCAAAACCTGTGCAAGGAGAGGCCTAGAGGATGGAGCTTCTCACTAACTACCAGGAGGAAGCGCTTTTCTTTTCTAAATTTAGTGGGTTTTTTTAAACTGCTTAACATAACTCAGTATTTAAGGAATGTGTTGTCATCCTCTTCCCACTTCCATTCCTGGAAAGACCCTTAACTTTGTAGATATAATTTAAATCATATCTATCAAGATACAATTGATAAACAATAACATTTACCCCTTTGTACAGTACAGTATATTGTATACAGTTATATGGGTTTTTACCCATGTGTTCAGCCATCTAACCACAACCAACAGAACATTGCCATACCCCAAGGAGTTCTCTCGGGCCTCTCTGTGACTGATTAGATCTTTAAGTAAAAGTATTTCAGCCTCCCAGCCCTTGGCCTGAAATCATTGATGTTATATTGGAAAAGGAGTTCCAGAATCATACCCTGCCAGCCCCCCGGAGTTCCTTGTGCTCTCTGTACAGAGCCTGCCGCTGTGAGTTGCGGCTCCGGAGGAGCAGGTGCTAGTCAGCTGCGTCCTTCCCACCCAGGTTCCCCAGGGGTCTCTCTAGTTAAAAGTGCTGACCACAATAGGTCATATAATTTTTAGAATTTATCTGTAAAACCAGAACAGCATGAACTTGAAGATAATGGTTACACTTGGCTTTTAATTGAGTTTTCTTTGAATCAACTCGAAATGAATTACAGATCCAAATGCAAGAATCATGAAAACTATGTAAATATGAGAATGAAATAAGAGTGAATTTCCTTTTTAATTAGAATGGGGTTTTAAACTTAAAAAGAAAATTCTATTTATTCATTTATTTATTTATAGAGGGGGGAAAGGATTAGAGGGAGATAGAGCAGGAGAGAAACATTGATCAGTTGCCTCTTGCATTCCCCTAACTGGGGGGCCAAACCTGCAACCCAGGCATGTGCCCTCCCGGAATTGAACTAGCAACCTTTTGGTCTGCAGGTGACACCCAACCCACTGAGCTGAACTGTCAGGGTGGATTTTAAGTTTGTAAACTAGGGCTGAAACTCCAGGAACAATTAAAGGGTGGTAGATTTAATGACATTAAGCATAAAAAACATTTTTTTAACTTTGTACTGTAAAAGTGCTCCATAAACACAACCATGACAAACTGGCTGGTTAGGTTCTTTTGCTGTCCTGGGAGGGTATCATGACAAAGGTGCTTATCCTCTCAGAATTTTTCTTACTAACATCCAGTGACACCATTAACTGTAAAAACTTTGCTTTGCAAAAATCCACCACCGCTTCACATATTTAAGGTACGCTTTATCATAGACAAAGCTGGCCAACTTTTTCTGTAAAGAGACAAGAAGTAAATGTTTTGGGTACTGTGGTCTCTGTTGTGACTGGCTGTCTCTCCCATTACAGCTCAAAAGCAGCTGTCAGCACCTCGTAAATAGATGAGGGTGGCTGTGCCCCAGTAAATCTTTACTCATAAAAACAGGTAATTTGCTGGACTTGGCTCATGGGCCCATTTGCCAACCCCTGGTGTAAAGAGGGTACAGTTTAATTTGTTTCCTTTCCAGTTGTTGGTACGAAATAAAAGAGCTGGCAGTCTTGTCTGCCTGGGGAGCCTGGGGACTGCGGTTTAGGTGCCAGTGTGAGTGAGGTGCAGAGAGAAGTGTCCTGGTATCTATCGACCAGCATGACACTGGGGAAGGGCCTAAAAAAGCCGCTTTATCAGATGAGAACATCAAGTGCTTTAGCATACTCAGTCTTTCTCTTGGAAAATTGGCTTTGTTGCTTGTGATTTAGGGAAGCTTTTGTTTAATGGAGTTACATGCTCTTGTTGCAAATTTCCCTAAGGATAATTCAGTGAAGCTGCTGAGTTATGCTGCCATTAATGGAGGCCACAGGTAACTGCTGAGGTACTGACTGCTGCTTCCTGCAAAGCGGCTGCTTGTCTTTCAGACAGTATTGCTGGAGGCAGGCAGTATGTGGCCAAACAGTGAGTATGTGGGCCGGCATGAGCAGCTTTTTCCATATCTCCTCGGGAGACTGGGGCAGCACAGGTGGTAATTTTCTATTGTCATGGACTTTCAAAGGAACCCTGGGTTCTGGTTGTTTGAAAATAAGTGAGCTGCTTTGCATCAGTGGTCTCAGGGCCCCTGGTGGGGGTGAAGCCATAAATTTTTTGCCCTGAAAGGTGTCCAGGCAGTGGTCAAGTGCAGACTGAGGTTGAGTATAGCTTATGCCCCCAGGAGTGGAGCCGAGGGCCAATCTTCACTGTCCCACATCCATTGTGCCACCTGGGTAGTGTTGTCCTTAGTGTTCCCAAGGACCAGCTCTCTAAGTGCAGTCTGTGTTACATTGTCCTAGGATGCATTGCTTGAAATCTGAAACAGGAGCAAAACAGATGCTGTTTTGACCATTTGACAGGACATCCATTTCTAACTAGATGCTAATCTCCTTTTATCCTTTCTGTATATTCCTGAAAAATTATACTTAAAGAATTTGTCTAAATCAAACAGTGTTTTCTCCTTTGATATTCCCATGTCAGGGGACATTCACTTCCACATTTTTTTTTTTTAAGATTTTATTTATTTATTTAGAGAGAGGGGAAGGAAGGGAGAAAGAGAGGGAGAGAAACATCAATGTGTGGTTGCCTCTCACATGGCCCGCAGTGGGGACCTGGCCTGCAACCCAGGTATGTGCCCTGACTGGGAATCAAACTGGTGACTCTGGTTCACAGCCCAAGCTCAATCCACTGAGCTACACCAGCCAAGGCTCACTTCCACTTTTGATGGTACTATACTCTGGGCCCCTCCGACAGATGATTACAGATGGATGGTTGGTGGAGGGCATGCCCGTGTGACCAGCTGCCAGCCATGCATCTGGTCTGTACTGTGCAGCCTGCAACTGTGTCTGAAAGCCATCAGCTTGCCTACTCGCATTTGATTTCATTGCATGATTAAAATGGCCAAGAAAACAAGGAATCTTGACCCTTATCTGGCTCAGAATGGTGTGTGTCGACTCTGCACTTGTAAAGCAGCTGGGTGTCCTTCAGCCAGAGCCACTCTGTTTTTCAGCCCAGTTACTGTTTCAGTCAGGGCAGGACATGCCACCAGTTCGGGGAAGGTGTGCTGGGTTCCTGTCCCATTGGCCAGGACACTCCTGCAAGGCTGCTTCGTGGTATTTAAGAGGATCTGGACATCTGGGAGTTCCCAGCCCTGCAAACAGGAGCCGATTTTATATTTTACCTTGAAGGTATATTAAAAGTAGGGATCAAATTCTCATGTTAGCTCATAAAGCCATCTTCATGCAACTGTAGCTAAAATGTTTTACATTTCTATATAAAATGGTAACACCTTTTGAATTTGAGTAGCCCAAGTGTTCATGAAGATAATATGAAGAAGTATCTAAAATGTAATTGAATGATAGCATCTGAGTATCTCTTTCTTCATATAGTTGGAGGATGTGGGCAGGAGATTTTATGGAGAATCTGCAAGTTTTCTGGGTCCTTTAAAAAAAAGTTTAGAATACTTGAGTCTTTATGATTAAGGAAAATATTGTATCTACTGTTGATTTATAACTTACAGCTTTTCCTCAATAGATCTAGATACTAACATGATTTTAAAGGTTATCCTCTGTGATTTAGGGCAGTTTTTGACTTATAAAATGGAACAACTGAGGAAGATAAATTTTTTTCTATGATAAGAATTTGAAAGGGAGGAAGAGAAGGTGGGTGGTGAAGTGGAAGATAAAAACTGATGTTTAACGAGGAACTTATAAGCTCAGCAGGAAGGGAGACTACCAAATGCCCAACATCCCCACCCCTAAGGGGAAAGGTCGTGTTGGCAGGGACCTGTATTGGGGTGCTGGTGCTAATTACAGGGCTACCCCAGGGCCCATCCTGGGGCCGTCTGGGGGAAAAGCAGCAGGAGGGGAGGATGGAGAAGCCAGAGGCCCCGGCTGCATGGCAGAGGAGATCTTTGCAGACTGGGGTTCTTTCTTCCAGGTGTGCCTACATTTACTCATATGCTGTTTGTCTGTGGAAAGACTGTTAAGCTGTCAAATAGTGAACTACCTCGGTAGTTCCTGATGCTGTGATCATGGTTTTGGTCTCATTTCTTTTAGGTTACCCCTGTTTCAGGCCAGTGCTTTTGCATTTCTGGCCCCTGCTCGAGCCATCCTGTCTTTAGATAAATGGAAATGTAACACCACAGGTAATTGCAGTTATTTCCACATATGTCATGGGGGTCCTTTAATGCAGGTGATAAAAGGGAGGCTTGGACATGCTACCCTGGGCAACGTTAAATCCTTTCTGGAATCAGGCACAGAACACACAAACCAACAAACAGCTCAGAACGCTCCAATCTGTGGATCGGTTTCTGTCTCTTTCTATCCACCTGTTCATCCCTAACTCCAGAGCAAGTAAGGACCAGAAGGGACCTCATTTCTCTATGCCAATGAAATTGATAAGTATGGGAACAAAGAGAACAATATTTGTGCTATTTTTCTGCCTCTTTCTTTCAGTGGATTTTATGAACCACCAGTAATCACACTCTTTGTTGCGTCAGCATCCCTTCTCTGAAACATCTCTGCTTTTTAAGGATCTGGCTGCTTTGGTTTTCCTGCAAATGACTTTCATCCCCCTCCCCTCCTTAGTGATTACAAAGATCCTTAAGTAATCTGATAAGGTCAGGAAAAGATAAAATACGGAATTTGAGAAAACCAGACCTGTAGTACTCTCAAAATACTGTTCCATTTTTAGGTTCTAGGAGCAAAGTTTTCCAGCTTTCATTTCCTTCCTTGCTCCTAGTAGTTACTTTGTAACCACTGATTGGATCTGGGACTGGAGAAAGCCCTCTGTTTTATCTAGGTTTTTAAAACCATAGGGCAACCTTGCTATTGGGTATTTCAGTCAGCTGCTTGCAAGGGTTGGTCTTTGTGTGAGGCTGGCACCAGCCATGTGCATCATCAGTTCAGTCAGCTTTTGACAAGCTGGGAGCTCTCAGTCAATGAATAAATTTGGTTAAATTAGCATTGGGGGATCCACCATTC
This sequence comes from Anoura caudifer, assembly GCA_004027475.1. Classification (NCBI taxonomy): domain Eukaryota; kingdom Metazoa; phylum Chordata; class Mammalia; order Chiroptera; family Phyllostomidae; genus Anoura; species Anoura caudifer. The sequence continues at coordinate 163,907 of PVKU01000946.1, forward strand.
AGTGTGGTAAGCCATACTGTTGAAATTTATACAAATATGCTTAAAACAGAGAGGAAATTCTTTTTAAAAAGTGAAATGTGTCCTGTGAAACATCATTGTCACTCCAAGAAAAATTTTGTCTTTGTTTTTGTTTTCAAGATGTTTCAGTTGCCAATGGAACAACAGAACTGTTACACACAGAGCACATCTGGTATCCCCGGATACGTGAGGTAAAAGATGAGCTTGCCTGCTCATGGCGTCTTTGTATTTCCTCTCAGCCTCAGTGTTGGTTGTGCCTAGGAAATGTAGTTGCTTGCACCAAGCCCTCCTTTTCTTTTCAGCTACTGTGTTTATTTCTGTCTTTAAACATGTCATTCAGTCTAGATGACATCACTATAAAATAAGGCATGCAGAAATGCATTGTGCAGCCAGACAATATGGTTTCTCACTCTTTTTTTTTAAACTCTATTGTTAACACTATTACAGATGCCTCCCTTTTTCCCCTCTGCCCACTTCCACCCAGCCCCCTCCCTGTTGTTTCTCACTCTTCATTTCAATCCTTCTTCCCTCTGGCACACCCACAGACCTGCACACTTGCACTCCTCACGTGTAACCAGCCGAGGGGTAGGGCTCCTTTGGGAGGAGCTACAGAGGCTTGTCAATAGGCAGCAGAACTGTTCATTCTAGTCTAAGTGTTTGCCTATATTTGTGAAAAGAATTAAAGGGTAATTGTCTATACAGTGCACTTGAACAGGACACGTGGGGGGGGGGGAATCCTTAGATGTGAACAATGGCCGGCAGTTTATCTAGATAAAACCTGTAAGATATTCATCATTAGTTCAGAATCAGTCCAACCACTTTGTATAATAGAAACATTCCTTTAGGGTTTTTGTCAATAACACTTTTTTAAAATGTCCTTCAGGGGCTCACTTTCTGAAGTCAAGAACTGCAGGCTTCTTTTGAGGCTGGTTTTGAATCTTGTGTGTCTTAAATAGGAATTGTGAATTACATCCGCCTCATTTATCAGTGGAAAAGGCAAATTGGCTTTGCCTCAGGTGCCTGTTTCTATAATATTCTTACATCTGTTAAGTTATACTTAAGCTTGCTAGGCCCCAGTCACCCCCGACAATTTTCCAGCCATGCTGTGCCTATTAGAACTTGATGTTTGCAGAATTATCAGTTATGGTTGTGGGTAGGGTTAGAGTATGTGACGTAAGCAGCTTACTCATGTCTATACCCTCTCTCATTCCAGATCCAGGGGGCCATCATCATGTCCTCACTGATAGAAGTGGTCATTGGCTTCCTGGGCCTGCCTGGCGCTCTGCTAAAATACATTGGCCCCCTGACCATTACCCCCACAGTGGCCCTCATTGGCCTGTCCGGTTTCCAGGCGGCAGGAGAGAGAGCTGGGAAGCACTGGGGCATCGCCATGCTGTAAGTGTTCTGAGACCACTCAGCTGTGGACAGTAAAAATCCTCTTCTCAACCAAGTATCAGCCTCTTAGAACGTACTCTGACTTTAGGAGATAAGTTTTCTTTTTTCTTTCTTGTCTTTTTGTTGAAGTTAGAATAGTCTGACCATTTAACCAACGTGGATACCCTGGGAGGTCACTCTCCCCGGGCTCTGTCCAGGTGGTGTAGGGGAGCATAGGGCTCTGCCCTGTGATGTACAGTCCCTTTCCACAACGTTGGAGAGAAAGCCGGGCCTTGAGTCTGCACCTGCATATTCCTACAGCTTCTCAGAGTCCTTTGGACAATGACTGAGGAGACAAACCATGCAGGAAACATTTCTAGAGAGAAAAAGAACAAAGAAAAGAAAAAAAAAAGAATAGTCTGACTGTTTAAAATTTATTCACTTTGTGCCAGAGAATTATCAACAGGTTTTTTTAGAGCCAGAGGTTGGAAAGTGACTTGGAATCCAGGTATACCAAAGACAGACTTGGCAGTAATGTGTAGAAGAAGAGTTGTAAGTTTTCAAACTTTGGGAGGACGAAAGATGGTGATTCCATTAGCTCTTGACTTTTGAGGTCATGCCAGGTCTCCTATGCATGAATTGAAACACCTAGAAACCAAATCCTTTAGATAAGACTGAGAAATACATCCAGACTGGTGGGAGACAGATGCTTCAGGAGGCTCTCGTGGCAACAAAGGAGACATGGCTTCTCAGGCCAGGTGGAACTCTGCACACCTGTGAGGAGGCCCAAGTCCTGCTGGTCATTGCTGGTCCTTTTGCACAGAACTTCAAGCCCATTAAAACTGTCACTTACACCTCTAAATAATGTCAGTAAAGACATCCAAGGCTCTGATAATAGTGTAAGATTGATTATTAATTAGAGCCACAGAATTCTGTACACCACACATAGAACCCACTTCTCTTGTGTGTCTATAGAGCATGTGTAAGAGTTGACCGTATAATAGGAAAATGTTTCCAAGACTGGAGTTTTACCAACCAGTAGAATTTCTAAAACAAGAGGGTTTCCAGTTGTTGTTGTATTGCTTAGTGAAATATTCTGCAGTTATTCCACTACAGGCAGCACTTACTGAGACTGTGCATCAGTGCCATATGTAACACTGTACATACTATAAATTAAGGTAGGTGTCAGTATTGTTCCCACTAACAAAGCTGAGGCACAAAGATGCACAGTGAGCTGCCCAGGATCACACAGAAGTGGCTGGGATGGTTTTCAAAACCCAAATAGCCTGAGTAGAACTTAACTCAAAAAACTTAATCCTGCCTCTCTGTGTCAGAACATGGTGTACCAATACAGTGAATCCTTGCATGATCGTAACCCACATATCATTACAAACTATGTGAAAATATCTTGGATTGTTCTTAATTTTTTCATTTCATTGAAGGTTAGCCAATACACTCTATACCAGGTTTGGTGTATAGAAGGCATGTAAGAATGCTCATTCAGTGAAGTGCAACAAGTTCTAAAAGGGAGAAATTGTATTTACTGTCATACAGTTAATTTAGAAATCAATAACAAAAAGGTGAACAAAACCCCCAGATGGCATAGAATCTTTAAAAAAAAGTTACAAATAACTTGCCGTCAGGATTATTTATAACTTACTTATTGAAACTTTGGAATTGCTAGTTTGTTTTTTTTTTTTATAAAAGAGAGGGGAAGGGTGGGAGAGAGAGGGAGAGAAACATCTATTTGTTGCCTCTTGCACACCCCTACCCATAAACTTGGCCTATAACCCAGGTGTGTGCCCAAAGCAGTAACTGAACCAGTGACCTTTCAGTCTGTGGGACAATGCCCAAACCACTAAGCCACACCAGTCCAAGCAGAATTGCCGATAAGTTAGAGAATGATGATGGTAATGACACTGATCATGTTTTACAGAGTAGTCAGAGTTGTTCTTGAGAAAATAACCTTAAAAGGCAAATAAAACACATGAACAGAGCTATCTTCAGAAACTAGAAAAACAGGATAAAAAATGAGCCCAGTGAACGTGGTGGGGGAAAAGAATTGATAAGGACACACACAAAAAAATGAAACAAATACAAATGATAATTCTAAAAAGGCAGGGAAGATCTTGCCCTGTCCAGGTGACTCAGTTGATTGGAATTTCATCCTTTACACCAAAAAGGTTGTGTGTTCTATCCCAGGTTAGGGCACATACAAAGAGCATTTACTTACAAACACAAAAAACAGCGTTATTTATAAAAAATTGTGTATTCTTACATGTTTAAACTTCAGTCACCTGCTAGTACTCTCCATTCGATGCAATACACCCATTGAGGTGTTTTTCCCACTGGTCACAACAGTTTTTGAACTCATTGATTTTGATGCCTTTTAGAACTTCTGCCATTTTTTGTTTCACCTCTTCCAAATTGGCAAAACATTTCTCTTTGAGGACTTCTTTTCTTCCATCCTGGGAAACAAAAGTTGCACAGGGCAAGATTGGGTGAAAAGGGAGGGTGGGGCGCAGGGGTCATACCATTTTTGGACAAAAACTGCTGACCACTCAGCACAGTGTGGGCAGGTGCCCTGTAAATCACCCATCATGAAATGGGTAAACATGTTGAAAGAGTCTTCAAAAAAAAAATTCATTGAAGCTGAACACAGCCTCTCACAACAACTGATAGCCTCTCAGCCAGTACACTGGTACAGATGGGTTCCTAGAACACTCACCTAGTTGGGGAGTCTGTGCTACAAGGGGTCTGCCTTCCAGAAGACAATTCTGCTTTTTGTTGGGGGCCCCCACCTTGTACCTAGGTTGCTGGTTTGATCCCCAGTTAGGGTGTATAGGGTGCCTTCCCCTTTAAGATTCAATACATACTCGGGTGAGGATTAAAAACAAACAAACAAACAAACAAATGGGGAGATCTTAAAGCAGATAATGAAAAGAGAAAGATTGATGAATTTTACTTCTGATGCACTTAAAACTCATATCAAACAACCACTGAAACTAAATTATTAATGAATCGGGGAAGAGATTTATAACAAATTCTATGAGAAAGGCTAATGTCTCCAATTCATAGTATTTCATTAATTAGAGAGTCCCAGTGGAGTACTGGATGAAGGATGTTTGAGTAGTCATATAACAAGAAAAAGAAATACAAATAGCCAATTAATGTTTTAGAAGGTTAGAAGGGTTACCCTCCCACCCAGTTATCAAAGTGCACATTTATGGGGATTCCCTTCACAGCTGGGGCGGTGGTGGTGGGTCAGGTTGTGCAGCATGGCTCCCTCGGCCACTCCAACAGACGCAGCATTCAGAGACTCATTCTTAGGGGAGGGCAAATGTGGTAACATTCTTAACGCCATGCTTAGGTCCTTGATGGGAACTGTGTTTTTCTTGAGAAAACTTTTTGTTTACTTTTCTTAGGGATCATTTCAAACCTATGCAAAAGTAGAAAGAATAGTGTAACAAGCCCTCGTATACCATCCCCAAACACTCAAGAGAAATCTCATTTTATCTATATCCCTGAAAACATTTTAATTCTAACCATTTGAAGTTTAACAGTAATTAAACAGGGAAATTTAAGGTAATTCCCCAAACAAAGAATAAGGTACAATAATCCCCATCCTCAAAAAAAATCTCATGATTAGCTAGTAAAAATTTAATATTCTTTCATATTTTTGTTGTTTATGCATAAATACAAACATGTACATATACAGCTTTACCATTATATTATTTTACAATTTGATTTTCATCCCAACATTTATTGTTGGGTTCATCTTTCCAAGACAGTGTGTTTAGATCTATTTCAATCTTTGTAAAATTACACAATGTTAAATAGTATAAAAAATCTATAATTTATTAAACCCTTCCCCAGTTGATATTCATGAGCGTTGTTTAAAATATTTACTGTTGCAAACAATGCGCTAAGTAATTCATATGTAAAGAATGAATGTTAAAATAAATGATGATAAGGTTTTTAAAATTGATAAAATTGGCAGAGTTTTAAAGGTTTGATAAGACCCTGTGTTACAGAGAGTAGCAAATAATTGTTATTGGTCCCTGTACATTTACCCAACTTTTCTCTACATATTTGGCAGTTTGTTTCAGAAGCTTTTAAGGAAGTTATTTACTGCTTGACAGATCCATTATGGGCATCAGGAGATACTCAGGCAGGTGCCAGGGACGGGCAGTCCGTCAGTTTCTGTTGCTCCCAGGGCCGCACTGAATGGGAATTGTTAGGACGCGCCACATCTGAGACGGAGTGCAAAGCAGCCACTGAGATGCTGGTGCCGAACTCCATCTGTCCACATCATGGCGTTAACAGGCTACAAGCTGATTGGGAAGCGGCATGTAGAGCACGATTACACTTTGAGTCAGATGAGGACCTGTTTGTGCTCCGAGGGCAAGGATGACGACAGGCAGTCCTGTCTCCCTCCCCAACCCCAGGATGATCCATAAATGTCCCCAAAGTGGGAGTCATTTGGGATTAACAGACCAGAATGCTACATGGCTGTCACTAGTGATGGGATGATGACTAATCTTAAGGATTTTGTCTTTCCTTTTCTTCTTTTCCTTGTATGACTTTCCTGCATTTTAGTATGTATTTCTTGAATAATATTTGTAAGGTAAAAGAAAGGTCAACAAACAAGCAATATGTAAACATGAAGTGGAAAAAGCTAGCTGTGGTGGATGGAACTGTGGCCTGAGGATCTGAAGGTCAGATCCTGCTCCCTTTCCTGGTCAGTCAAGGGGTGTGAACACGGGCACATCCCCCATCTCCTGCCTTTGCTGTGGGACTGCCTGCCCTACCTGGCCCACAGGTCCCTCATTTTGCTATGTATAATGCACTCCCATGTAGAGTGCGCACCCATGTTTTGGGCCAGACTTTTAGGGAAAAATTCTTTTGTTTTAATTTTTAAATTCAACTTTTTATTTATTTATATTTAGATATTTGTTATTTTTTGTATTATGAGGGAATTTTACCATTTATTTTTGAACATATGGTACAAGAAATTTTATGTAACAATAATTACAAAACACAAGAACAAATACAAGGTATAAGAAGAAATTTTTAAAAGAATTAAAAACATTTATATAGATACAGAATTAGCAGTACCGATGTATAATGCACATCCTTATTTTTCCCTCAAAAATTTGGGCAAAAACAGTGCACATTATACACAGCAAAATATGGTATATTTGAGGATAACATAAATTAGAAGCAGGTGGATTTAAGAGTGGGAAGAAAATGGATTGCCTGCCTGTCCAGTCCACTCACTTAATTTGTGGCGCCAGGTCTGGGCCCAAGTTCTGTGCATATCCCTTGTTCTTTTTAAAATGTGCTTTGAAAAGTGCACATCACAGAGCAGGCGTAATTGTCAGGAGGGTTGTCACCTAAAATAATGATAAAAATAGCAGATTTGGGGCCTTTTTGGATCTCAGAGTGTTCACTTTGAAATAAATCAGTAGCATTTTTATGTATATTTTATTGATTGTGCTATTATAATTGTCCCATTTTTCCCCTTTGCCCCCCTCCACCCACTACCTCTCTTCCCTCCAGCAGTCCTCCCCACCCCCCTGTCTATTTTGTTCATGTCCATGGGTCGTACACACAAGTTCTTTGGCTTCTCCATTTCCTATACTGTTCTTAACATCCCCCTGTCTATTTTGTACCTACCAATTATTCTACCTAATCCCTGTACCTTTTCCCCCATTCTCTCTCTACCCCCTCCCAGCTGATAACCCTCCAAATGATCTCCATCTCTATGATCTATCTGTTCCTGTTCTGAATGTTTGCGTAGGGGATTTTTTAAATTATTTTTTAAAAATTTCAGTTGATAGTTGTGAATTTGTTGCTCTTTTAATATTCATAGTTTTGATCTTTTCTTAAATAAGTCCCTTTAACATTTCATGTAATAATGGCTTGGTGATGATGAAGTTTTTAGCTTTTCCTTGTCTGGGAAGCATTTTATTTGCCCTTCCATTCTAAATGATAGCTTTGTTAGATAGAGAAATCTAGATTGTAGGTCCTTGCTTTTCATCAATTTGAATATTTTTTGCCAATCCCTTCTTACCTGCAAAATTTCTTTTGAGAAATCAGCGGATAGTCTTATGAGAACTCCCCTGTAGGTAACTCTGTTTTTCTTTTGCTGCTTTTAAGATTCTCTCTTTATCTTTAACCATTGGCATTTTAATTATGATGTGTCTTGATACAGTCCTCTTGGGGTCCAACTTGTTTGGGGTTCCCTGTGATTCCTGGACTTGTATGTCTATTTCCTTTGCCAAATTAGGGAAGTTTTCTGTCATATTTTTTTCCAAATAAGTTTTCAATTACTTGCTCTTCCTCTTCTGCTTCTGGCATCCCTATGATTCAGATGTTAGTATATTTGGAGATGTCCCAGAGGGTCCTTATACTATTCTCATCTTTTTTGAATTCTCTTTTCTTCTTGTTGTTCTGGTTGAATGCTTATTTCTTCCTTATGTTCCAAATCATTGATTTGAATCCCGGCTTCTTCCCCTCCACTGTTGGTTCCCTGTAGATTTTTCTTTATTTCTCTTTGTGAACCTTCATTTCTGCCTTTATGTTGTTGCTGCATTCAGTGAGTTCTCTGAGCATCCTGATCATCAGTGTTTTGAACTCTGCATCTAACAAGTTGGTTATTTCCGTTTTGTTCTGTTCTTTCATTTGGGCCATATTTCTTTGTCTCCTCAATTTGGCACCCTCCCTGCATTTGTTTCTGTGTATTGGGTAGAGCTGATTTGGCTCCCTCTCTTAGTAGCATGGCCTATTGTGGAAAAGGCACCTGTAAATTGTGTGGGGTGGAGCCTTAGGTAATTACCAAAGCTGATCAACATGCTTCACTGCTTTGTGGCTCTGTATAGGGGGAGGACTCGGAGAAGGGACTGTGTTGCTGCCCAGCTTCTGGAGGGTTGCCTGGTGCTGACCCCATTTCCAGTCACTTGATCCAGTACCCTGTATGGGACTGGTGCCCTTCCATCTGTTGCCCTGGTGCTAAATCCCAGAGTGGGTGGGTTTGTGTACCTTTTAAGATTGTGCAGGCCCTTTAAGGGCCTGAAAATCCAGACTTTCTTCTGCTACCCTAACCCCTACTGGTTTTTATAGCCAGAAGTTATGGGGATTTATCTTTTTTGTACTGGAACCTTGCACTGTGTGGTTTGGCCTGGGGCTGGGATGGCTTGCTCCGAAGATATCCTTCTTGATTTTTATCCACCGCACATGAGTGTGGGACCGCTTGTGTCCATTCCACTGCTACCTCTCTGCACCATACCGCGTCTCCTTGTCCCTGCCCCTCTTACCCATCTGGATGAATGTGGCTTCCTGAAATCCCTGGTTGTCGGACTGCCATACAGTTTGATTTTCTGGCAGTTCTGGGATTATTTGTTTTGAGATTTAGTTGTTTTTGTGGTTGTGCAAGGAGGTAAAGCATGTCTACGTACACTTCCATCTTGACTGGAAGTTTAATAGCATTTTTTAAAACATGAAAATTTCAGGTTGGTATATGTTTAAACTACTTTTACTGTCTCTCATTGTTATACTCTTTTTGTTGTTGTTGTTAAACTTCACCACCCTAGGGAAATTGGAATAACTTGAGCACTATTTATGTTTTTTACCCTTGAGCTTGTACTGGCCTGGTGACTTTGTGGTAGGGCAGAGACCCCCATCACCAGGCCTGCAAAGCACCCGAGAGGCAGGCAGACAGCGGAGCAGCACAGGCCTGTTCTGCAGCTGGCCGCAGTCTGCACTTCATTAGGAATGTGACGTTGAAACTACACTTGACTGGCTGTCAGTGGAGCTGATAATTCCTTCTTAGCAGCTGGAACTGTGCCTGGGAACAACTAAGCTTAGCTTTGACAGAAACCCACTCTCCTGCCAATTCTACCTTGGATTGTAAGTGAAAGAGTGTGTCCCAATGGATGATGAAACACATTATTGTGTTATGCCTTTATTGTTTCAGTGATGGGAAGCCATCCCACATCTGCCACACTCGGGACACTGAACTGATGAGGATGTGTCAGGTCCTGCTGCAGGGAAGTCATCTGACATCACTGCCTCCTGTAGCCCTCACTGCAGCTGGGTCAGGAGAGTGGGGCTTAGGGTTAAAAGGACTTCTGAGCCAGCCCAGGTGTCCCAGCCCTTAGGACCCATGTCGCAAAGTGGTTTGGAATCTAGGCTGTAGGGCTAGCCCTGGCCCACCCACCTTGCAAACTCTAGCTACATGGTCTCGGACTGCAGGCTTTGTCTCTCTAAAGTGGATGATCACAGAAGCTACTGCAGAGGCTGAGATGATGGGTGGGAAGACCTTCACATAATGTCTGACACACAAACCTCAGGAATATTATTAATATTGAATTCTTCCATATATAGCTTTCTTAAATATTGAAGCTTTTTTCTTTTTAAAATTAATTTATGTTCTTTATAAATAAATCAGAAAATACAGGAAAGTAGAAGAAAGTTGCATATTATATTGACACTTGAGGCCAGTTCCTGTGAGCATTTTGGACCCCATTTTACTGTTTGCATGTACATGTGTGCATGTGTGTGGACACACACGCTTGTGCAGTAGTTGCTTGTTTTTAGTTAATTTGTAGTTGTAACTACACTGCTCTATGTTGTATCTGACAGCCTGTCTTTTTCCCTTACAGAGCATGAGCTTTTCCTATCAGTGTGTATATCCTTTGGGTTTTCTTATTCTATTAAGGGAAATTTAGCCACAACATTTACGTGGTAATTATCATTTCTGAATCAAGAAATGCTAAGAAAAAAGGTTCTAATATTTTTTCCAAAAATAGCATTTATAGACTTCCAGCCAAGATAGAGGCATAGGTAGACACACTGTACCTCCTTGCACAACCAAAAGAAGGACAACAATTTAAAAACAAAAAATAACCAGTGCTGACAGAAAATCGAACTGTATGGAAGTCCAACAACCAAGGAGTTAAAGAAAACACATTCATCCAGACCAGACTGGTAGGAGTGGTGGAAATGGGCAGCCGGGGTGGAGAGGACTTGTGGCAAGTCTGCAGCAGGTGGACCTGGCAAGGTGGTAGCTGATGAGCAGGCGGTTCTACATTCCTGTGCAGATAAATTGGGAGAAACAACTGGGGAGAGGAATAGACTGTGCAACCCAGAGCCCCACCTCGGGGAACTGAAGCCTCAAACCACTCATTGAAAACACCTGTGGGGGTTGAGGCAGAAGTGGGAGAAACCCCAGCCTCACAGGAGAGTTTGTTGGAGAGACCCACAGGGTTCTAGAATGTACATAAACCCACCCACATGAGAATCAGCACCAGAAGGGCCCAATTTGCTTGTGGGAAGTGGGGGAAGTGACTGAAATCTGGCAGAGAGCAGAGCAAATGCCATTGTTCTCTCTCGGTCCCCTTCCCCACATATAGCGTCACAACACAGTGATGTGGGTTGCCCGTCCCGTCGAACACCTAAGGCTCTGCCCCTCACCACGTAACAGGCACATCAAGACAAAACAAAAATGGCCCAAACAAAAGAACAGATCCAAGCTCCAGAAAAAATACAACTAAGTGATGAAGAGATAGCCAGCCTATCAGATGCACAGTTCAAAATACTGGTAATCAGGATGCCCACAGAATTGGTTGAATTTGGTCGCAAATTAGATGAACAAATGAAGGCTATGCTAAGTGAAATAAGGGAAAATGTACAGGGAACCAATAGTGATGGGAAGGAAACTGGGACTCAAATCAGTTGAGTGGACCAGAAGGAAGAAAGAAACAACAAAACAGAAAACAAGGAAGAAATAAGAATTCAAAAAAATGAGGAGAGGCTTAGGAACCTCCAGGACATCTTTAAACATCCCAACATCTGAATTATAGGGGTACCAGAAGGGGAAGAAGAAAAGCAACAGGTGGAAAACTTATTTGAACAAATAATAAAGGAGAACTTCCCCAATCTGGCAAAGGAAATAGACTTCCAGGAAGTCCAGGAAACTCAGAGAGTCCCAGAGAAGTTGGACCCAAGGAGGAACACACCAAGGCACATCATAATTACATTAGCCATGATTAAAATGGAGGGAATCCTAGAAGCAGCAAGAGAAAAGGAGGCAGATACCTACAAAGGAGTTTCCATAAGACTGTCAGCTGATTTCTCAAAAGAGCGTTACAGGCAAGAAGGGGCTGGAAAAAAGTATTCCAAGTCATGAAAGGCAAGGACCTATATCCAAGATTGCTCTATCTAACAAAGCTTTCATTTAGAATGGAAGGGTAGATAAAGTGCTTTTCAGATAAGGGCAAGTTGAAGGAGTTCATCATCACCAGGCCCTTATTATGTGAAATGTTAAAGGGGTTTATATAAAAAAGAAGATAAATATGAACAGTAAAATGACAGCAAAGTGACAATTATTAACAACCACACCTAAAACAAAAACAAAAGCAAACTAAGCAAACGACTAGAACAGGAGCAGAAACACAGAAATGGAGATCCCATGGAGGGTTATCAACAGGGGAGTGGGAGGGAGAGAGAGGGGGGAAAGGTACAGAGAATAAGTAGCATACATGGTGGGTAGAAGATGGGGAGAGGATAAGAATAGCATAGGAAATGTAGAAGCCAAAGAACTCATATGTATGACCCACAGACATGAACTAAAGAGGGAGAATGTGGGTGGGAGGGGGTGTACAGGATGGAGGGGAATAAAGGGGGGGATGGGACAACTGTAATAGCATAATCAATAAAATACATTATTTAAAAAAATCTAGGCAACTTTATTATAAAACATCTGATAAAAATATATAATTTGACTGATAACTAAGATGATCCACCAAAATGATCAGTCACCTTGCTCAGTATGAAACATAGGTTGAGGTAAAAAAAATGGCATTTATAAAAGATATGATTTTACAAATAATAGTTAAGAGGACTAGCAGCTTTCTAGAAAAATGAGTTGAACAGATGTGATCACTTTGGCATTAAAAGCTTTGGGTAATATTTTAAAAATGCAGACATACAGCTTTTAAACTAGTTTATTTTCTTTTTCTCCTCAGGACAATTTTCCTAGTATTATTGTTTTCTCAATATGCCAGAAATGTTAAATTTCCTCTCCCAATTTACAAATCCAAGAAAGGATGGACTGCATACAAGTTGCAGCTTTTCAAAATGTTCCCTGTAAGTAGTTACATGTTTTTTCTCCCAACAGTATTGCCCTTAGTTCATTATGTACAATGTTTATGTGAAAGGAGGGTTCTAAGCAGGTCTATGTGGGAGGGGCTGGTGGGGTAGCTGTGTCTGTGTGGTGACATTGGGGTACTAATGACCACCCAAACTGTTACGGATTTCAAGTTAAAGTGGTAGAAGCTTCTGATTATGAAATTCTTTATGAGGATGTTGACTGATCCCGGGACAGGGGAGCTCTGCAGGCACCTTGTCCATTATCTGTATTTTGCCAGCCAGACTTAGGGTTAAAGTAACATTAGCTGCATAAAACTGTTCTCTCTAAATATGCTTCCATTCAAGGAATAGCTTTTCAGCAGATCTGTTACATTTTTTTTTGAGTGAATTTCTAACAATGGTGGGTTCTGGAATGTGATACTCAGACTGTAGAAAGGCACATGTTTTGCCAGCAACCACCTCCTCTGTAGACTGACAGAGATTTTTTTGGTCCACTTCAGATCATCCTGGCCATCCTTGTGTCCTGGCTCCTCTGCTTCATCTTCACTGTGACAGATGTGTTTCCTCCTGACAGCACCAAGTATGGCTTCTATGCTCGGACAGATGCCAGGCAGGGTGTGCTTCTGGTAGCCCCGTGGTTTAAGGTCCCATACCCATGTAAGTATTCTGGGGGCCAGGACAGGCGGCTGGGATTTAAGGATAGCAGCTTAGAAATGCAAGTATAGAGCGACACAGGGCTCAAGCTCCTGATTTGAGTGGGAGGGGCCTGAAGATTATCAAGCAAACTGCTCAAGGATGATGAATTTCTATAATCTTTTAATGGGGAGCTATAGTCTCTTTTTAAACTTGGTCACAGCTATCAAGTAAACTGATACTCACAAATGGGTGGAAGATGGATCTTAAGATTTAAAAAAAGTATAGGATAAGTCTTGGTAAGGTGGCGGGGAGGGCAGTTCCTGGTGAGGTATCATTTGGATTTACATTTACCACCTTCTAGATTCTTCCCCCAAAGTGACTCATGTGAATCTAGTGGTTATTGATGCTTGCTGGTTCTGTCATGAGGACTCTGTTCTGGCATTTGGGGGTTTTAATTAGAACCAAAGCCTGAGCTTAGGCTGTGCTAATTTATTCCCCTGTTTAGTTATCACATCTTCACATTTTATAATAATGAGAGAAACCAGGAAAAGCCAAGAATATTAAGATGGGGTCAGAGACAACTGTTGTAAGCATGTTAAATGATGGTGACACTGGCAGCTGTCCCTTCTGTTCCTGACACACTTACAAACACTTTAAAAAGGGTAGTCTTTCTAATAAACACTCATTGGGTCATATGGTGTAAGTATGTATTTATGTCTACCTCTTCTTTTTTCAAAAAATAAATAGTTTATAAATATACATATAATCCAGCACAATATTAGGTTAAAAGTCAATTGTTGAAGCAGTCAGGAGGAGGCCTGGGAGGGCAGGTGGGAGGAAGCCCCACAATGCACGCTGGGTGGCCCTCCACCTGTGCAGGCGGCTCCTGAGATGACCATACACAGCAACGCAGGGGGCCACCCAGAGAGGCAGCTGTGCAGGCGCTAAGAGACAGTGCTTCCTGGCTCCCGCTCATGACAGCCCTTCACTGCCGTGAACTGCTCTGGTGGCAGAGTGCCCCTGGGAACGGCTACCCCAGAAAGCCAGGAGGAGGTAGTCTTAAGTACTCCGATGATTTGGCTTAATTTGTAGATCAGTTTTCATATATGTCTCTGTCTCTAGCATGCTAAGAATTACTTGGGTTGGTTGGTAAAATACAGATTTGGAGCTCACAATGTCAACAGTGCTGAGATTGAGAACCCTGATGTAAAGTGACAACATAAATTAAAGGTTCTAGTTAAGGGGAGAGATGAAATAACAGTAAACAGAGAAGGCAGAAGCAAGCAAGATTTTAAATGTACATATAATCTGAAGAAAATGGGGTCCAAAATTTACAAGATTATAAATTTAAAATGTTGAAGTACAGTAGATGGAATCAAAGTTAAGGACTTCAGGCAGAAGGGGGAAAATAATAGAAAACAGTAAGAGTAAAGAGACTAGGAAAGTAAAAGACAGTACCTGAAAATCAGTAAATGGCAAATTAAGAATCCCTCCCCTAAATCAAGATACTAGAATGAAGCCACAACATTACATCAGCAACAAGGTAACCATATAAAAGATTATTTAGAAAATGCAAAGTGCTGTTTGTTAAAGAAACTACCTACATGAGAAAAGTCTATTCCAAACCCACCTGGAGATGAGATGTTGACCGAGCCTATTGCTGGTGGACACAGAGCTCGCTGAGCCCTGTCCATTGACACACAGCTTGACCCTCTGGCTGTGAGCCTCTGTCTGCACCCACGGGGTGAAGTGGCCTCAGGAGGGAGCAGTTCTATTCTCATACACACTCCAGGTGTAGGAGTGTTCTGCTCATCTTACTTCATGTGTCACCTTTTTCTTTTCAAAACTTTTTGATTTGAGAGGTTGCTCCCTTTTACCTATGAGACAGAAGCCAAGCGCCTGTAGGTGGCACGTGGAGCCCTTCCTAAACCTGTCTGCCCCACGCCACACATGCCCTCTGCTGAGCACCGGCCCATCCCTGTGTGCCTGGTTCTGCCCTTCTGCTGATACTCAGGCTGCTGCTTGCCCAGAATGCCCTGTGTGCCCAGCACCTGCTCTCCATCCCCTCCCTGGACAGGGACTGGCCTCCTCCTGGCTTCCTGACTTGCACTCATTGTGACCCACTTCGGGTTGCCTTCCTTAGAGGTCCCTTACGCTGTTGCTGGATCATCCGGCGTCTGTTCCCAAACTGCCCTGCTGACCCCACACAGGAGGACACTTTATCTGTCTGTCTTCCTTTTCCCACTGTGCTTTTTAAAACAGATGATTCAAGAGAAGGTCTAGATACTTTATCAAAGAAGTCTGTTCACTCTAACAGTGACTGTTCTTCGTGCTACTTTTATGAAATAAGATCTGTGGCTTTGAAAGTCCAAAAACGGTTTTTTTTCTTTCTTTCTTTAAAGCTATATCTAATGAAGAATTAACTAAATCCAGATACTCAGAATGAAACTGCTTGGGGATTTCTCTTGGTTTTCTTAAAGGAAACTATTTAATTTTCCATTACTTGGTTCACTAAATAGGAAAGAGCTGCTGTAACAGTGGAGAAGGGTTACCTATACCTTGTGCAACACTTTACTGTTGGGGTTTAAATTGAGCTGGTGACTTTTCACTGCTTTTTTTATTTAATGCCACCCCCAGAACAAGGGCAGCAGTAGTTTGTACCACACTTTTCACAGCAGGGTTAAAATCCTCATACAAATTTCTGTCTCAGCACAGCAGGCTGTTTAAATTGTAATTTAGACACTGGCTTTGAAGCAGGAAGAGAAGGACCAGCCTCTTTCTGTCATACAATTTCTTTCAAATTAGGACATAGAGCAGACCAATCCTGGTCATGGCCAGTGTCATCTGACTCAGGAACTATTCCCAGGCATCTAGCCATGGGGGGTGAAGGTTTAAAATAAAGTATCCATAAGCTTCAAAATCGGAGTTCATCTTGTGGAGTCCTCAGATGTCCTTGAATGACTTGGTGTCTGGTAACTTTTGCTTGCCCCCTTAAGAAAGTGAGGATTTCACGTTTGTCTTCCTTTCATAGTTCAGTGGGGGCTGCCCACCATCTCCGCAGCTGGTGTCATTGGCATGCTCAGTGCTGTTGTCGCCAGTATCATCGAGTCTATCGGGGACTACTACGCCTGTGCAAGGCTGTCCTGTGCACCGCCGCCTCCCATCCATGCAATAAACAGGTACGTTCCTGAGAAAATGAGTTTTTCGTTGGGCCCAGCACCTCATTACTTTTCTCTTTGGTTCGTCTAATCTTGGAGAAGAAACCCAGAGTTTCAGCACAGAGGCAGCCAGGTATCAGAGCTCTTCATTGGCTCTTTGTCTTTAGACAAGTCACTGTCCTCATCTTGCTTGTTTGTAACACCAAGCAGAATTCTCACCCTTTGTTTCTCACAGTGACGATCACCATAAGACCCTCTCTGAGGCCAGTTTGGACCTTAAACTCACCAAAACACATGTGAGACCCTGCCGTTGTTCTTTGCTTGGTTTGGGGTCATGGATGAATGTCCCCTTTATTTATTTATTTTTTTAAGATTTTAGTTATTTTTAAAGAGGGGAAGGGAGGGAGCGAAACATTGATTGGTTGTATTTTGCATGTGCTTCAACCAGGGATTGAACCCATAAGCCAGGCACATGCCCCAAATGGGGATCGAACTGGCGATCCTTCACCTGTGGGATGACACCTTACCAACTGAGCCACACCAATTAGGGCTGTCCCCTTTATTTTTGTTTCCCCAACTGTTCTAAGGGGTAGATGCTATGCCATCTACTCATAATTACAATTTATATAAATAGATAAGAATAGGAATAAATGAAGTTTTCAGAATCTTGAGGTATTGAACTGTGGCATTTAGGTTCTCAGCACACCTGGTCTTTAGTTTCTGGATGCCAGGAGTGAATTGGACTCTGGAGTGTGCAGAGAAGATAAAATGACCCAGATTGCCCCCACCACCTCGTTCCCACCCAGCTGCTGCCCCTCCAAAAGGGATTGCATGCGAAAAGATCCAGTGGGCTGGTTTTGTAGCATTTCTTGCATTGGTTCTGTTAGGGTTTACAGTCATGTTTTTATATCTTTCTCCAGTTGAGCTGTTGCACATGATTAAAATACTTGGATGTTGATTTCTTTTTAAGAAGTGTCAATCTTTACAGAATTACAAAGCATGTCCTTCCTCATGAAACTATATATTAATAGCAAAGGAATCAAATCAGTAGACGGTCCATATTTGTCTTAGATCCCAACAAATGGCTGTTTTTCTGGCTAAAATCCTTTAATTTGGAATACTGTTTAAAAACTGTGTCTGATTCATGGTTCACAGAGGCGCTTTTCAAAGTTGAATGAACATGGTGGTCTGGAGTGGGGCCTGAGACTCTGCATTGCTAACCCCTCCCAACACATGTGGAGGTGACATATCTGTGGACCAGGCCTTTGGGTCACAGCCATTAGAGCATATTCCAGAGTGTTCCCCCATTGAATGAATGTTCTTTTTGCCCCATTCCTTTACATTTTAGGGGGATTTTCGTGGAGGGTCTCTCCTGTGTTCTCGATGGCATATTTGGTACTGGGAATGGCTCTACTTCATCCAGTCCCAACATTGGCGTTTTGGGAATTACTAAGGTACAACATTTTTCTAATTAAATGGTTGGGCCGCTAAGTGTTGATCCATTTCATTAATTGGTCTGACCATCTGAGTTCCACAAGGAAGGCCTTCAGTTCTGAAATCGTCTCCCTCATCTCCCTTTTTTTTTTTTTTTTTTTTTTTTTGGTCGAGGGGTGTCTGGAGTGCTGGTGGAGGAGGTCTCTACTGCCTCAGGGGGCCTGGGGAGGCAGGCACTCGGGTGCTAGACACGCCTTCCTGCATTCTACACATTTTTATTGGGCATCCTAACCCTGTGCCAGCCTGCTATTCCAGGCACTTGGGGTGCATCCATCAGTGCATAAAAAAGAAAAATATCCCCATCGTTGAGGAGTTTACATTCTGGCAGGGGAAAACAAATAATAAGCAGTAAGCATTCTCAATATGATAGAAACATGGGGCAGGGTGAGGGGGTGGGGAGTGAGGGTGGGTGTTAAATAGGGTAGTCAGGCCAAGCTCAACTGAGAAGATGGCCTGGAGCCAAGGTCCGAAGGAAGCAAGGGCAGGAGGGAGCTGTGCAGTTGCCTGGGGAGTGGGCATTCAGGCAGGAGAGCTTCCAGTGCAAAGCCCTGTCGTGGTAGCAGGCCGGCCCATTGTAGATCAGCAAGGAGGCCAGTGGGGGACAGGTAGGAGCAGATGGCATCCTCTGGGTAACTGAGGACCAGGTCACAGGCCCTGGAGGCAGCAGAGATTGAGTCGGGGGTGTTGCCCCAGGAGGAGGCTGTGTGATCTGATTTTGGTTTTGTTTTAGTTTTAAGGATGACTTGGCTGCCATAATGAGAGTAGACCCTGGCAGGTGGGGGAGGAGGTGGAAATGGAAGTCCAGTTAGGAGATGGCATTAGTTCTAGATGAGAGATGATACCACTTGTTATAAGAAAAAAAAAAGTTGATCTTCTAGTAAAGAAGTAACATGGTTTTCAAATGGTAGCACCAGAACCCTTCTCTTTTACATGATATCAGTTGTAAAGTAAGTGGATTAGACAAGCCATGCAAGTCACTCAGGTTGAACAGGGCCTGTGACCTGTTGCCTCTTCTCCTCGCCCACCTTCAAACACAGACACATGACTCTGGGGCTGCCCCACATCAGTTCAGCCTCTGTCTGAAGGTGCTTGCTTCTAGGCCTTTCAAATGTGTTACTAACAAACAAACTTTATATCCCAGTTTTTTTGGGGCAGCAATTTTCAACCTTTTTCATCTCATGGTACATATAAACTAATTACTAAAATTCTGCAACACACCAAAAAATACATATTTTGCCAATCTGACCAAAGAATAGGTATAATTTTGATTCATTCACACTGGACAGCTATTGTGTTTGCTATTGTCATTTTTTAATTTGACAACCTAAGGGAATACAGGTCAGTGCCTCTGACTAAATATAATTAAGTACTGCATGTTTTAAAAATTCTTGCGGCTCACTGGTTGAATGAAAACCACTGGTCTAGGCCAAAGTGTGCTGTTTGCTGGGGTTTCAGTACTGCAGCTCGGCCCCCAGCCCTTGTATGCTGTGCAGCTAGAGACTGTTAGAGTGGGTGCACCATCCTGGACACCCTGCATGGGTCACAGGTCTCCCTCACCTGAGCCCTGTGTCCTGAGATCGTGGGGGTAAGCTGGAGCCTCCTAGAACTGTTTCACCTCTGTGAAATGAGAAACTCTCCCCCTAGCTCTCTGAGGTTCTATAGTCAGATAATGAGAAACCCAATACTAAGTTTGGTTAATCTTGGCTGTAAATCCAGGAGAGAGGGAGCAGGGCACACACAGCCCAGGCTTGAAGTTGGTTTTTCTGTGAGCACAGAGCTCAGTCTGGGGTGTGCAGATGGCCCCACCTGCTGCGTGGTACTCTAGCACAGGGTATGTGGGGGCTGCTGATGGGCACCTCCTCCAGTGCCGCCCTTGGGTCCTGTTGTTGCCCATGGTGAGAACTGGATGCTGAGGATGCAGAGTGGGGCATAAGCCACTTGCTCTTCAACCAGTCTGCTGCATGAACCTGTAGACATATAACTAATGTGAAATCACATCAATATAAAATTGGTGTAGATGGAGGGACTTTTAGGGGAAGACGTTTTGATAAGCCAGCTCCTTTTCTGTACCCCTTTGAAACCCACCAGGAGCAGGGTCTCTGTAGGGAGTAAGTGGTGCTGCTCATTGATGTTCCCTTCTAAAACACGACTGGGGTGGTCTGGGGAATAATTTTTATTTCAGTTTAAATGGTGCCAACTTACTCTGAAAGGCAGCCTGCCGGGGCTTTTCAATGAACTAAATTGATTTTCCTTCTGAATCCCTTTGGATCCCTTTCCCCAGCTAAGGCTGCATCCACTGGGGGCATTGTCATCTCTGGAATCAGTTTCCATGCCTGTGTAGATGGTGTAACCCAGCCATCAACACAGCTGCCTTGGGTGGGAAGTGGGACTTGGAGCAGAAATTTCTCTGTGACCCGGGCCATGCAGCTTGTGGGAGATCCTGTCCAAAGGAAAGGAGGCACAAGTTATGGGCTGTGTTCTGCCTCTTGTCCAGCTGAAGGATGTGGGACAAGTCACTTGCTTGAGTAGAACTGAGGTCTGAAATCCGACAGTTCTAGAGCTAGATCTGTATTGTCCGATATGGTAGTCGGTAGCTATATGTGACTCTTAAGTTTATATTAGTTAAAACAAAAAATTTATTTCCTCAGTCACACTAGCCACATTTCAGGAGCTCCATGGTCACTTGTGGCTATTGGCTGCCATAGATCAGTACAGGTACAGGATGTTTTCATCAGCACAGAAAGTTCTATCTAATGGCTCTGGTATGGCTGTTATATCAGAATTCCAGAGCATATGGAAAGAGGGTGATCTGTGGCTCTTTCAAAGAAGCTGCTTCCCATTTCCTGGCAACTCTTGTTTTTCTATTCTCTATCCAGTTGTGGCATTCTGTGTCTGAAAATTCTAATCTGCTTGATCAAGAGTGCAGGCAGCTTACCCCACTGTGTTTTGAAGTTCTGAGGGGTCAGACTCCATGTGCAGTATTTCTCTGCTGAGTGTGGACTAGTGTCTGTCCCACAGAGAGGGGCAGACTTGGGGGAAGTGGCTGCTTTGGGTTCCAGCCCTGTCTCCATCACTTTTTCCCAGTGTGACATCATATCTCCGAGTCTCCATGCCCTTGTCAACAAGATAGCATGCAAGGCATTGGAATTAATAACTTGATGTGAAGCACTTAGAAGAGTCCAGCATGTGGTGGGTACTCAGTAAGCTGTAGATATCATCTTCATATGATACTTCATACTGTCGCATGAACTCAAAAAGAGTTTGGAGGCTTTGGCTAGAAATAAATGATAAAGTTTTATTCAGGGGTCTTAGAGTTTGCAAAATGGGGACACTGCTACACAAAGACCCAGAAGATTTCTAAAGAAGAAAGAAAAATTAAGAGTTCTTACAGTAAAAAGTACAGTCTTGGGAATTATCAGTCCTTCATTCTTCGCCCCAGGATTGGTCCAAGGTGGGTATCAGTCAGATGGCAGGAGGTCAGAAAGATAGGTGCCAGAGGGTGTAGTCATGTCCGATGGTCAGGAGAATGGATGTCAGGTGGTCTGAATACGAGGCCTTCAGGGTGTAATCAGAGGGTTGTCTGGAGGTCTGTCCAGATGCATATACCAGCATTGACACAGGACTAAAAAGTTCAAAAGTTTAAGTTCCTGGGCTAATTAGGACAGGAATAGAATCATTTCCTCATGCCTCAACAAACTTGATTTTAGTAATTTATCAGATCGACTGTTGTGGCTGTGTTTTATTTCTTCATGTATTCCTCAGTACTTAGCACTAAGTTTATTTCTAGAGAGTAAACACAGTGTCCCTGGCTGTAGATCTCCTTGGGGGTGTCCAGAGGAAGGTCATATCTCCTCTGCTGCATCCCACACTGTTGAAAGCCTTTGGGAACTCGGAAACGATGGCCCTAGAAATGGAGCCAAAGTTCAGAAAGGAGGTCAGTAGGGATGTGAGCAGCGGGGAAGGAGACACAAAGGCTCCATATCAGCACTGGAAGGCAGGGATTTCAGAACTGTGTTTGGAACATAAGTGTATAGTAGGCACTCAGTTAATACTCATTGAACACAAGAATGGCCTCATTGCTGCTTGCATTTCTTTGTTGTTGTTGTTTGGGGTTTTTTTTGACAGCATCTAAGGCAGATCAGCCTTCCCTGCCTGGTTTTCATACAGGATTTATTGTTTCAGGCATCCCTGGGGCCAGCACAGCCCCTGCACACCGAACAGAGCTGCCTGACCCTGCTGGGAGGTGGTCTTTGCACAGGTGGTTCCCTCAGGCTGTATGCTCTTCCTCCAGTGAGCCCTTTTTTATCCCTCGGACCGTTCCCGGGACGACTCTTCAACTCCTCAGTTTCTCTTCCCACTGGGCTCCTATACAGAGTAGAACAATCGCAAAAGTACATGAATTTCATCATAAGCTGGTGACTTATTCATCTTTGTATCTGCCTCCCACCCCTGGTCTAACAAGTGCTAGTCACATAGTAGGTCCTTAGAAATGCTTGCTGAAAGATGAGCCATTTATAAATGAAAGACTTCCTTATCATGATATAGCCAAGCGTAGGCCGTTTTTACCGGATTCGCCAACGTTCTGGCCCTGTTCACTGCTTCCCTGCAGTTGGTGTGGTGTGGGAGGAGCTGTGGGTGGAAGCAGTGGAGCCTGGGTGCCAGTCTGAGGGTTTGGAGCCTAGCTGCACAGCAGTGTTCCTAATCAGCTGATCCTCAGGTCCCTAGAGAAGCTGCTGGAGGGACTCTCCAGACAGCCCCATCTGGCAGCACACTGTGCGGTGGTGGCACTTGGGTGGCCCCACATGGGGGCCGCCAGCCACAGTTGCCTGTGGAGCACTTGTAATGTGACAAGTGCAACTGAGGGACTGGGTCTTACATTTCATTTCACTTTAATTAACTTAAGTGTAAGTAGTCATCCTCTCCTCACTGTAAGTCATACTTAAAGCCCTGTGGGCACTCTCCCAGACATTCTGGAACCTCTTTTATGTCCTCTGGATGTTTTCCTGGGAAAGACAGCACAATGTGGTAGCCAGGATGCAAGATTCTTGAACCCAGTGCCAGCTCCACCTCCCACTACCTGGGTGCTGTGGGCTGGGCGGAAACTTCTAGAAGTCAGGGATCAGGTTTAACAGATACAGCTGAGACAACATTGACGTGATGAGTGGTGCTGCTGAAGCCTGGAGCAGGGGTGTTGGGGGTGGGGGGATGTAACCTTAGAATCAAGGAAGGCTTTGCAGAGGAGGTCGCATTTGGATAGTGGTTTTCTTTTCTTTTCTTTTTTTTTCTTTTTTTTTTTTTTTAGATTTTATTTTATTTTTAGACAGAGGGAAAGGGAGGGGAGGAAGTGGGAGAGAAACATCAGTGCATGGTTGCCTCTCACATGCCCCCTACTGGGCAC
Source organism: Anoura caudifer (assembly GCA_004027475.1). Lineage (NCBI taxonomy): Eukaryota > Metazoa > Chordata > Mammalia > Chiroptera > Phyllostomidae > Anoura > Anoura caudifer. The sequence goes on from PVKU01000946.1 coordinate 187,139, forward strand.
CTGGCCCAAAACCCAGGCATGTGCCCTGACTGGGAATTGAACCGGCGGCCCTTTGGATTGCAGGCCATGGGTAGTGTTTTGAAGGATGTACCTGGGAACCAGCCAGAAGGGGGATATGTTTCAGACAGACAGGCCTGGGCCTGCTTGGTACCCTGAGGGACAGGCAGTAAGCCCCCAGCATGACTGGGGCAGGGCAGGGAGCTCACTGGTGGGCTTGGCTCCCTCAGGAAGAGCCTGAGAAGTGTGATTTAATTCACAAGCAGCAGGGGACTTATGTAAGGGAACTGACCTTCCAAATCAGTGTGTTAGAAAGGTCCTTCTACCACAGGATAGATGGACCAAGGGAAGGCCAGAGGCAGCAGGCCCAGGTGGGAGGCTATCAGATAGCCTGATGCATGCCAGGTGCTGTTCAAACTATTTTATACATCTTCTTATTTAATCCTTAAAGCAAAACCACAAGGTTTAGAGTTATAAGGATGGGGATCCTGCAACCCAGAGAGGTTAATTAGCTTGCCGGGTCATGTGGGCAGAGGTGGAGGGGATGCCAGCCAGGCAGTGAGGCTTGAGCATTCTGTACCTTGTCCTGTAGGCTGTGCCACCTCTAATGGGAAAGACACCGTGAGGAGAAGGAGGTTCCAGAAACATTTGGGGGTTTTGTCTGATTCGGGGTACAGGGAAGATGGAGTTATTGAGGCTAAAGTGCATTGGGTGGGTTAACTTCGTGAGTGAAGGCTGTGTCAGAAACCCAGAAGAGAAGCAGACACAAAAGGTAGTAGCTTTTGCATCTTGCATATGAGACACTCGAAGGTCATCCCAGCCAGTGACTGCAGGCGTTAGAAACCGAGGACCTGAGTGCAGGAGCAGGTCCACACTGAGGTGACAGCATCCAGGGCTCAGAGAAGCAGACTCAGTCCTGGCCACACCCCCTTCCCCCCAAGTCAAGGGGAAGAAGGGGACCAATGGGAATGAGGAAAGGTGATGGGAATCTTTTTACTCTGGGTGCTTTATAGTAATTGTGCACTGAGATCAGTCCTCATCATGAAATGAGACTGATCCTCTTAACTAAAAATTTTAAAAGTAATACAGATTTTGAATGAGGGTTTTGTCACATTTGCCCTGAAGGGCCTGGAGAATTTGTGTTGAAGTGAACCTCTGCCTCTGGTGTGTCCTGCAGGTTGGCAGCCGCCGGGTGATCCAGTATGGGGCCGCCCTCATGCTCGCCTTGGGCATGATCGGGAAGTTCAGCGCCCTCTTCGCCTCCCTTCCAGATCCTGTGCTTGGTGCTCTCTTCTGTACTCTCTTCGGTAAAGTTCCATTTTCCTCTCAGGCTCATTTTACTTCTTCCCATTTGCTAATTTTTCATAGGGATTATGTTTTTTTGCTAAATCTTTTCAGTAAGATTAGAGGTAACAATTTCTATTTTAAAATACAAAAGGAGCCTGATGCCCCCTTTCACGGTGCCAGAGACATGCCCAGTTAGGGTGTTTGCAGCAGGGCCGGGGACCTCTAGAGTCAGGGGACCCGGCCGCCCTAGGTGGGCCAAGGACCAGCACCTCTGACCGGTGCCGCCTTGTACCGTTACTAGGGAGCAAGAGGCTAGGGCAGCTAAATGTCGAGAGTGCCTGCACTCTTCTGCAGCTAGGATTTTGGAGGGTTTGGGGCCCGATGTGGAGTCAAAGGCCTCTCCCTTTAGCAGGTCAGGGGTCAACAGGAAATTCAGAGCCACAAGATGTTTGGACTCAGCAGGGCTGAATCTGTTTCACACAGAGAAGAGCTGGCCAGCCCTTTGGCTAAACATTGCTGAGAATTGCATACACATGCTTATAAACTTTACAAAGCTATTCTAAAAAATAAAAACACAAAAGGATAGGCCTTCAAAATATAAAACCCTAAGTTACTCTTTTAGTTGAATTTATGTTGAAGGTACAACCAAAGGTAAAATATTTGGTCTAGGAAAAATAAGATGACATGTAATCTTTTAAATTGGTTTTTATTTGGTGATTTAACTCAACCTATCTTACCTTCTGAATATGGCTGTTTAAAACAGACCATTTTTATGACGGGACTCTATTCTGTCTCTGTGTCATTTAGTTGTCATAATTAGGGACTGGATATTTGGGTGGGTTTCCCAATTTAATAGAAATGTTTGCACAGAGGTTTCAAGGAGGAACCAATATCCTTAGTTTTTTGCCTGGTCTGGAGAAAGCCTTACAAGCAGTGTGATGCTTATGCCCCTGAATAAGCCCCGCAACCTGGGTGGTCCCATCTGACACCCTCCTGCCACTTGTGCCCCCGTCCTGTCACTGTACTAGTCTTTTGACTTGTTTCTGATGGGAGAAAGGACACTGTAGGGAGTCTGCCTTCGACAGCTGTGAGTCATCTGCCATCTATGAGCTCATCCACATGAGTTATTGGAACTTGCTGTCTGGTGTTTTCTCCCCAGGAATGATCACAGCTGTTGGACTCTCTAACCTGCAGTTCATTGATTTAAATTCTTCCCGGAACCTCTTTGTGCTTGGATTTTCAATCTTCTTTGGGCTAGTTCTTCCAAGTTACCTCCGACAGAACCCTCTCGTCACAGGTAGGGAACATGGGCCCTGAACCTTGGGGGGTTGTTAGAACCACAGCCACCAGTTTCCAGACAGCTTGTCACCAGTCAGAGGGGATTTGGAACTTTAGGAATTGCCTTGGTGAATGTCCATCTGTGCATTTCATTTGAACCTCATTTTGTTGCCGCTTCTCTGGAGCCCTTTGCACTCCCACGTTAGCTGGCATGCGTAACTGGTGTGTGTGTTCAGGTCTCTCTGCACTCTCCTCCCACCAGACCTTCTCCTGTGGGAGGATGCCTCTGCGTAGAACCGTTTGACTTCTCAGACTAAGGCTGTTAAAAAGTGTGTGATTTCTTGAGACTCTATAGACTTTGAAATACTTGTTTTTCTATAGGGATTATAGCTACTTTGAATTCAAGGTTAATCTTTCAGACTCCCTTTTTCAATTCCCCAATGTCATGAAGAGTGAAGAAAGGGAAACCATCTTAAGAAATAGCTATTGCTGCTGACATTTTATGTAGAATTGGGGACCATTTTTTGAAGTGAAATTCACATAACATAAAATTAACCATTTTAAAATTCAGTGGCATTTTAGGACATTCACAGTGTTATAACCACTATCTCATATCTAGCTTTTAAAACAGTCTCATTATCCAAAAATAAAATTCCATAACCATTAAGAAGTTATTCCCTATCATTCCTCTTCTCCCAGTCCCTGGCAACCACCAGTCTTCTGTTTTTATGAATTTAGCTATTCTGTGTATTTCATGTAAATGGAATCTTGTCATGTGTGACTTTTTGTGTCTGGCTTCTTGCACTTAGCATAATGTTTACAAGATTCACCCATGATATAGCATAAGTATTTCATTCCTTTAGTAGAATGAAATGAAATTCCTGTAATAAAATGTTACAGCTAAGTGACATTCTATTGTATGTATATATCAAATCTGTTTATCCATTTATTCATTGATGGACATATGAGTTGTTTGTACCTTTTTTACTATTGTGACTGGTGCTATTATTACAATTGATGTGCAGTACAATCAATTTTTTCTTTTTTCTTTTTTTCTTTTCTTTTTTTTTTAGCAGCCCTGGCTGGTGTAGCTCAGTGGATTGAGCTCAGGCCTGTGAACCAAAGGATCGCTGGTTCAATTCCCAGTCGGGGCATACACCTGGATTGCAGGCCAGGTCCCCAGTAGGGGGCACACAGGAGGCAACTGCACATTGATGTTTCTTTCCCTCTCTTTCCCTTCCCCTCTCTCTAAAGATAGATAAAATCTTAATTTTTTTTTAATTCACTTTACACATTTGGTACAATCAGTTCTCATTCGTGGTAGTTGTATACCTGACCTGTTGCTCCCGGGGGAAGACGGCCACCTGCACTACAACCGATGCCTGAGTGAAGCTCATCTAACATGTATTTTCTCCGTGAGGCCCGTCATGGAAGTTTTGCAATTAGGAACACTAGACAGCCCTTCAGCACTACACTGGGGGCCCCTTTAATCAGTGAAATCACCAACAAAACACAAAAATGCAAAAAAAGTAGTGCCGATAGACTGCTGAAAGGATGATAGTATGAGCTGCAACAAGAAGGCAGAGTGTCACCTTGTCTGACCTCAGCTGGTTTGACCTGGTTTGAACATGCGCATTGGGTGACTCAGAGTTTTCACTGCTCTGGGCATGTCCCTGAGTGACTGAGAGCCCCAGGAATATTCATTTTTGGGTTTACAAATAAATTTTAGTGTATAGGCGAGTTTGCCAATAATGAGAATTAACTGTATTGGTTTGAGTAAATCACATTCGTGTGAAGACATTTTTATAAATTCAGTTGTTTGTAATTAAAGCTAAGCACAGAATAGTAATTCAGGTTTCTGAAAACCTGTTTGCAGATACCACAAGTATTTTCATTGTCTTCTTAGTCACTTAGTAGTTTCTTTTGCCTTATGCAGTCATCTTTTATATTACAATTTTTTTATCTGCAAACAACAGTCCCCAATGGCTTCATGTTTTATTGTAGGTGACTTCACTCTGTCAGATTTATCGTCTATGCACCAGTGTTAGGAATTTCCCTGTGATTAGTGTGTCTTCCTTGTAATTTAAATATTACTGCACATTCACCACAGGAATGTATACTTGTGTGCACTGCCCTGACTGGTGATTAGTGCCACCCCAGGGCTCCTTTCCAAGGCAAGGGCAGGCCTGTCCTGGCTGGCAGTGACCCTATCTCTCTGTTCTGTTTTTAGGGATAACAGGAATTGATCAAGTGCTGAACGTTCTTCTCACAACAGCGATGTTTGTAGGAGGCTGTGTGGCTTTTATTTTGGATAACACCATCCCAGGTATGTGTTCTATGTCACATGTGCTCACTGCTTATGTGAGTTACTTTTTTGTCCAATAAATACAGGAAGCAAGAAGAGCGAGTCAGTTCAAAGCCATCATTGGTTAAAACTGTCTTTTCTAAAGTGGTTAAGATGATACTTCCAGTCTTTTTTTATGCATCAGTTTTCTTTTGCTAATAAACTTACTGGGTTGTTTTTTCTTTGCTGAGTTACTTTTCAGAAAAAGCAGGCAAATCCCTTGCATGTGGTGAAATGGCAGTGGGATGCCTTGGGCTCATGCCAGCCTGCCTGCTCTCCTTGCACGGCCTTGCCCAGCGCCCTGCAGTTTGGTTTCATTGACTTTCACACTCTTTCTGAGCCAGCTAGTAATAGCCTCTGGCACTTCTCTGCTTTGGGAGCCTGCCTTTTAAACGAGTCCTTCTTAAGGCAGCTGCCAGCCAACTAAAACCAAGTGTTAGTGAGTGCAGTGGGCACAGGCTGCGACCAGGATCAGTGAGTGACCGAGGCAGGCAGCAGCATTTCTCCAACACCCACAACTCTTGTTTCTTAGCTGGGTGGTGCCAGGTGTCGGGTGATGGAGTAGGATGTGTTGTGGGCTTTGCCTTGTTGCCTTCCCAGCTTCCTACAGGAGGCTGCTGTGTACCATTGTCAAGCACCACAGATACACTGATAGATTCATCTGCCATCAAGGAAGGGTGATGCTTATTCTTGTGCTTAACAGTTTAATTGAGGTTTTCCTCTCCCAGTCAAGAGGTTGCTGGGGAAACTGAAGATGAACACATCTGGCAGAAGGAATCACATAACATGAATTAGGTGGAAGATGTCAGATTTATAGGAGTCAATAACTAATATCCGCTTTTCCTCCTAAGTCAACCAATTAAAGGAGAGGCAATAGAGAGATGGAAGTTAAAGTCAGCTTTGTTACTGAAATATCAGTGGGTAGAGGGTCATACCTTAGAGGTAAGGAGATAATGAGGATCTTAAATATTGCACTGTAGACTTGAACTCATCACCCAGGCTCGGGCACATAAGTGTATTATTAGGTGTCCTGCTGTAGCTAAGGTTGGGTGCCAGTGCTTCTGTCTGTACCAGGAAGATTTGTAAAGAAAGTCCAGGAGTTCCTGAGAGATCTTTCTCTCTGACGTATCTGTCCAGGTGCAGAATAGCTCAGAGTGTTATACCAGTGGCGTTCATCCTCACAGGAGCACAGCAAGTGGGGAACACATGATGAGTGCAATACACACACACACTAAAATAGGGAAAGCAGTATGAAATTGATAAGTCTGGATGGGGGTTGCCACGACCAATTGATGGCAGCACTGTATATGGTATAACAAGTACACTGGGCCCCATTTTGCAAGATCAGATTTGCGCTGTAGAGAGAGGGTTTCGTGTTGTCGCCGTTGTTTGTGCAGTGTTTGAGAACCAATTTGGGCACTGGGTGGTGAAGATGGAAGACCTGACAGCCAGGTAAGAAACTGATATAACAACCCTGAGAAGCAATGGCATGGCCTGGCCAGAACTCAGCAGTAAAAGTGTAGAACAAGCATCATGTGGAAGGACCGGCAGGAGCAATGGCATCAGGACGTCATGTGAATGTGGAGCAAAAGGAACCAGGACGGATTAGCGATTCTTAGATTTCCGGTCCAGGCACCTGGAGAGCTGAGTGCCACCAGCTGTGCTCTGCTGTCATCCTGGTGGGCTCTAGCCATGCACAGCATGCTGGACTCTCAGTTCTGGGTAGAGCCGTTAAACTGAACATTCCATTCTTTTGTTCTGACGTGTGTGTCTTCCATAGGTACTCTGGAGGAAAGAGGAATCCGGAAGTGGAAGAAGGGCGTGGGCAAAGGGAGCAAGTCGCTTGATGGCATGGAATCCTACGATTTGCCATTTGGCATGAACATTATTAAAAAGTACAGATGCTTCAGCTACTTACCCATCAGCCCAACCTTTGTGGGCTACACGTGGAAAGGCCTTGGGAAGAGCGCAAACAGCCGCAGTTCAGATGAGGACTCTCAGGCCACAGTATAGCTGTAGCTTGCCCTGTGGCGCAGCCGCAGTGAGGCATGAGTCTGTAGTTCCTTGCTGAGTAACAAGCAGTAACATATGTTTGTATATCTGCATTTACATTCTGCACCCCAGAGCTAAGACAGATTGCAAATAGCTTTTTTTGTTGTGGGTGGTGATTATATCTAATATGGTGTCTCACCTATCTCTTTATTTAAGTCCTGACCCCTTGCCCTTGAGAGTGTCCACTGCTGGCTGTGGTCACTGAACTTGAAGTTCCTGCCCTCCTTTGGGAGTAGATGTTTGAAATCCTCAGCAATTCTTTGTTTTCAGTCCCCCTTCCCCACCCCATGCTAGCTTTCTTACAAGCCTCTAGGGTCTGGGGGCCTTCTGTCCTGGAAGCACCTGGACTTGCTTGGTATATTTTAAATTAAAAAAAAAATTTTTTTTAATTTGACCTCAGCCTGAACCACAGAGGCCTCCTGTGGTCAAGGGGCACCAGTGTCTGTGCATTGTCACAACTGGTCAAATGTGATTCTGTGTTCCCTGATTCTCCTGTGGGAGGAGGCCGTTGCCCTGATTGTAGTAGATCGTGACACGGCCACCCTGTGCCCCAATCCGTGCAGGGGTAAGGTCTGCGTGCACGATGTCAGAATGGGAATTCGTCTAGGGGGCTGGAGGGGGAGGGAAAGTACCTAGAAGTCAGTATCTGATTCTCAGCTGCTCCATCTCGGTGCCACCCTGGCCCAGGTTGGGCCAGCGCATTTCACACTGGCCTCTTTTTCACTAGTAGCTGAGACACTGTGCCTGGCATTTCTCACTCCTGTGGTGTGACGGGAATAGAGTGCCATGCAGGGGCACCATGCAGGTGTTTATGGGAGTCTTGGCTCTCCTGTCATGTGGATGTCAGTTTTTGTCACCTATGTCTATAAATATAAACTTTTATTCCTATTTGATGTTACTGACTATAGCAGATTTTTGAAATCAGTGTTTTCCCATATGACCCTCTTGCCTTGCATCCTTATTACTTGTGTCCCACCGCTCCCTTCCATCAAAGAAAGAACCAGCATTTGTAAAGCTGTGGACACCATCAGGGAAGCTTGTTGTCATGGCTTTTGAAGGCCAGTAACCATTGTTGTGGTTGTGTTTTGTATTGCTTGATACCATGAAAGTGTAAATACTGTAATGCTTAATCTATTTATCAAAACTGACTACTGGACCAGAGCCCAGGAACCGCGGGTTACGTTATATGTGAATTTGTTTTGTGAAGAAGGGAAGCCAGGGCAGGCAACAAACAGCTGCCTTATTGAGTGGCCCGGCACGCTGGCAAATCCATCACTGCAATTCTGTTGCTAGTCATTCCTGGCAATTATGGCTTAAGGAGACTGTCTGTGGTTGCCTTGTTGCATGTCCACTGGGTCTTGATTTTGCAGAGGGGAAGATTAGATCCCCTGGCCAAATGCTGCCGTTCTTGTTTAAGTTATTGCAGAAGGTAATGGTGAGGAAGGCAGCCAGCAGGTCCCCTCTGTTGAGTTCTAATTAAATAACACTAAATTCTTTCTGGGAGAAAAACAAGAATACTTCTGTTGAATTTGGTTTGAAATTTTTCAGCCAAAGGAAAAGCCTGAGGCATAAAGTAGTGACCTTGCTTCATGAGGTCATGCTTCCTAAGTGTTCGTTGACCTGGTTGAACCTTGGATGGCAGAGGGCACCGCTGTCTCCAACAGCAGGACGTGGTTCTGGTTCTCCAGGGCCTGTGCGCAGGGGCGCGTTTCCGCCCCGGAGGCTGCCTCTATTCTGTCAACTGGGATGTCTTTGGCGGTCTTGTGTCACTACAGCTCCTCGACTCCTGGGAAGTTTGGGGCTTCAAGGCTTGTTCTGGCAAGAACACTTCATTGTTTTGCCAAGAGCTTATTGCAGGTTAAGTAAAGAATTTAGATTGTATTAATTTTGTATGTTACTTTTTCTTGAAGTATATTTGATGCTAGTTTCTTTTGAAGCACACTGGTTAATGAGTTTCATCCTTTTAACTTGGTAAGCCCTCGAGGCTGACAGCCCTCTGAGTTGCTCTTAGTTCCTTCTATTTGTATTTTTGCTCAGCATCTACAATTTCTCAGCTTTGAAAAATGGGGAGAACTATTACACATCCCAAAGATTTGCAGTATTCTAGCTCTATAGGTGAGCAGAAGGACCCAAATGCCCAAATAAAAGCATCTGAACCATCAGTAATTCAGAAACAAATAGGTTCCCTTCAACTTAACGTGACTGCTCATCTTCTGCCCAGTAGGTAACACTCGGGGTATGTGCTTCAAGTGTCCAGAAACCCAATTCCTTCTGAAACCCTCCTTGGGTCGGGTTTTATTGGGAGGTTTCAAATCTGCTGGTTCGGAGGATGTCTGCCAACATTCATGTGTGGGAGGAGGATCTGTACCCACATTGCCTGTTGCAAAGGTTTTTGCCCTTCTTGTTCTGTTGGGGCCAATTGAGAGTCTCTGTCCAAGGGAGGGAGGGTAGGGTGGGGACAGGAGGTGGGGAGGAAGGAGGGCAGCCTCACTGGAGGCCCCATTGAGTCTGGTACTTTCTGCACAACCTGTGAAATTTACTTAAGTGATTGGAGCCTCAGGTTAACTAATAAATCTTGCACGTGTAGCCACACCAACCATTTTACATATTAGGAAGCGATCCTTCTGCTAGCAAATATGCAACAGAATGAGTCTAATTGAAAGAAAAGGTATTCATCTGCTTCTTGGGTTTAACCACATGAACTGCAGGGGAGGTTTGGGGGGCCCAGCATGGCCTTGCATGGTCTGTCCTTGTGAACTTTCACTTACTCTGTAGGCTGGCCCTGCCGGGGCCGCACACCTGCTTGCTTTCTTGGGCCAATAGAATGTTTTAAAATATATGTAAATGTCCTTGAGCAGGACATTTAGTCTCCAGTTTCCACAGTGACCACCTACCCACATCGTCACATTTACATGAGCAATCTGATATGATAAGTAAGCAGAAAGTATTTATAAGAACAGTAGATGCTGCCATATCCTAGTGGAGTGGGTAATGGAGACCCCACCACTGGTTTTGATAAAATACCAAACACGATTCATAGAATGATGGGAAGTAGCTCCAGTCTCAGTAAGCAATTTTCTTTCTCATTCTCATTAGGGAATTAAACTTAGATTCATTGGTACTGACTCTGAGTACCCTTAGAAGGCATCAAATGTACCTCGTAGTGAGTTTCTTGTGATTGATCAGAACAAGAGAAGTGGCTTAACCAGGTCAGCTAGAATGAAGCATCATGGGTCCTGATGGTTTCTCATTTTCATGGCAACAAATTCACACGCAGGATTTGCTTTATACTGTAGATTACTAACTTTCATGACAACTTGGTTTATGCATGAATATTGCAGTATTTCCATATAGTAAAATAACATTTCTACCCAGGATAATAGTCACAGTTTTCCGGGGAGGGAATGATATAATTTTCATGACAATGTCATGTGATGATAGAATTTCTCCATTGATGAATCTCTAGTAAGTGTGTATACTTTATTTACCCATGCATATATTTTATGACTACGAGCTAAGTTGTTATTACTTCAATTCATGTCCCTGCTGAAATACTGGTACTAGCAACCTAGATTTGAAGTTGGCAACTATAATCTTCCTTAACGTTGATGCCACAAGAGCAGCCAGGCTAGAGAGAAGGTAAATAAGGAGCTGGGGCGGGAACCTCATTCTGGAACTTGTCTGGCATGAGCAGAGGAGGCATCCTGCAGACCAATGTGCTTGGGTGTGTGCACTTGGTTGCAAACGCTGGGCCAGGCCTGGTGCAGCTGTCACCAGCGGCCTGTTTTTGCATGCTCAGCCACGCCCCCTGGATGCCGTGGTTGCGCAAACGTGCCTGAGCGTTGGCAGAAGAGCCCTGCTCTCCAGGAAGCTGCCCCTTGGCTTTGGAGAAGGGCCTGGATTCTCACACGCTGCATGTGTTGTGCTCTGTCCCCTTATGGCTTGGACCCAGAGAACAGGACAGCTCCCCTGCCTCTTACCCTACCTAAAGTCACAACCCAAGCAGTGCAAGAAAACCACCCTTTTTTGCCAGCATTCAGTTTCCGCCCATGGACCCAGAAAGCATGTTCATGCTGGGGGTCCCTTAGCAGCAGCCTCACACACATTCCTGTCCTTCTAGGTTGTTCTCGACTAGGCCTTGTCGTCATTCTACATAAGTAACTTCCAGCGTCCTTAGACTTGCTGTGTGTCTCCTGCCGTTTAGGAACCCCTTGCCGGCATAGGCGTCTCACTGACAGTTCAAGTTAACACCATTTCGTTCGTTCATAACAGCCTTTGTTTGACAAGTTGGTAAATTTTTGACTTCTTAAAACAGTGGGGGTGCCTATATTTTCCTTGAGTTTTTGTGACCGACTTTGGCTATGTACCTTTTTGGGATTTTGTTTGTTTTTTTATTTTGCATACTGAGGGTATTTAGGGTGGGATTGTTTTTTGAGATGTGTAATTCTTTTATGGAGTTTTTAAAAAGAATTTTCATATTGTTTTTCTAACATGGCTTCATTAAACGTTTAAGTATTTTAAAAATATGTAATATTTGGACCAGATGTTGTGAATAATAGTAGAGATAAAGCTATTTTATTCTGTATTTTTAAAACTGTTCCGTACAAATAAAAGCTCTCCTGGATGCAGTTCTGCTGTTCACGTGCTTCCTTTGGCTGGTCTTTGAGAAACGTTGTTAACTAGAGTCATCTCCCTGAGGGAGGGAAATCAACTAATAAAACGTTCAGTTCAGCTCTGGTCGGTGGGGCTCAGTTGGAGCATTGTCCAACTGAAAGGTCATGGGTTCGATTCCCAGTCAGGGCACATACCTGGGTTATGGGTTCAGCCCCCGGTCAGGGTATGTACAAGAGGTGGCCGATTGAAGTTGCATGCTCACATTAATGTTTCTCTCCCTCTCCCTCCCTTCTCTGTGAAATCAGTAAGCATGTCTTCAAGTGAGGATAAAAAAATAATTCAGTTGATTAAGTTCACAGACATTATGGCTATCAGGTACCTGCAAGATGCCTGGAGAACCATAATGGGCTCCTTGGAGGATGCCTAAAGGGGCACTGAGACCTCAGGATGCACTACGGCTGGACTTTGAGTGAAGTTATGAGTCTCTTGTTAAGGCAGCAACACCTACAGATTGGAGATCTTTTAGGGACTGGTGACCAGAAAGCTGTCTGCCCACATGGTGGAATCCAAAGATCCAAGAGCAGCCTTGGTTGCTTCAGGCCCACTGAGTATTTAGATGAGCAGGAAATGAGCCAAGCCTAAGAGCAGTCTGCTGGCTCAGCCAGAGGCGTGGCTCCCTACTGGGGTGAGAAGATGGGTCCACAGGTGCTTCATTGTCCTTAATTTAGAGAAAACTTAGAGCTCCCCCATTCCCATCTGCATCCCTGATTCATCTCTTACAGTGTGGGCCACTAGTGACCACACAGCTGCTCCTGTATCCCCAGTGTCCTGACCCGTGAGCTGTTGCTAGACAACCACTCACAGTGAAATGCTTAATGTTATGTTTATATACATGAAAATATATAAAGTATACATTATAAACAAAGTATAATACACGTATAAAGTATTTGTTGCTTTATAGTAATACTTTTAAAATATAAAGTATTATACTTGTAATACTTTTAGTATTAAGTATTACGTAATACTTAATTACTTAATACTAATTACTTAAGTAAAGTATTACTTAATACTAAAGTATTGCTTAATACTAAAAAGTATAAGGTATTACACTTTACACTTGAAGGTAAAGTATTTATTAAAATTAAAAGAACACCCACGTTCCCACCCCCAGCTGGCATGGCAGCAATAGCTGGGACATCACCAGCACCAGACAAGCCCCACCCCCATGGGCCTCTCTGTGCTGTTGCATCCCTGTCCCTCACCAAGAGAGAATGACCACCTGGACTTTGAGTTTATTCATTCCTTGCTTTTCTTCACAATTCTGCTATATATACATATCCCTAAACAAATTACTACTAGTTTTTAATTCAGCATGTTTTGAACATTACGGAAAAGGCATGATACAGCGTGTGCATCGTCATGTTTCACTCACTGTTGGGGTTCACGTTGCTACGTACCTAGAATACACTTCATCCATCTTCACTGCCGGGTAGTGAAATTTAGTGTTCGAAAAGAAAAGGTCATTCTGGAAGCTTCCAGAAAGAATGAGCAGAAGCAAGGCCTGAAGAGTTGGAACCAGTGGACACCAGGTTTTCCAGCAGCAACCCTGTATGCGGGAGTTTCACATTCAAGGACTGAAGGGAAAGAACTTTGAACTTAGAATTTTATGTCTGGCCACTGGAAGGCCCCTACCTACATACTTTGGAGGAAGTACTTAAATGTGAGATAACTGAGGGAAATATGAGCAAGAGATATCTTGGTAAACCTGGTATCCTGGTCCATGTCTGCCATCACAGAAAACTATAGTTTGGGGGACTTAAAACAGTAAACATTTCTCAGTTTTGGAGGCTGGTAGTCAAGGCACTGGCAGACTCAGTATCTGGTGAGGACCCCCTTCCTGATTCATAGATGACCATCTTCCTGAGGTGTCTTCACAGGGTGGAAGGGGTCAAGGATCCATCTCTTGGGACTTCTTCTATGAGGACTAACCCCATTGAGGGCTCTGACCTCATGCCAAAATCACCTCCCAAAATCTCCTCCAGATTCCATCATACTAGGGATTAGGTTTCAACACATGAATCCTAGAGGACACAGTCCGTAGCACCTGGGCATAAAAAAGAGGAGGGCTGAAGGAGAGAAGAAAATCCGTATCCCAAAGTACCGTTCAAGGACATACCACCTTGGTGACAGGGAAAGAGAGGAGACCTACAGAGGTGAGAGACATGAGCCCAAGTGTACCAAGAACTATAAATGGACCAAACTTGCCAATTAAAAGGGAGACAGACCAGATGGCAGAACAAAATCCTGATACACGCTGTGTTGACACTGGTGTTCGAAAGTGTGGCTCTGACCGTTGAAGGCTGCGGCAGGGAGGTTCAGAAGCTGAGCGTGTCCTAGAAACTTTTAAAAGCTTTATAAAATTTTTGAACCAACTTCACAGCTATTTTATGTGTGTTGAATCTAATGCTAGAATACCTGGCTTGTACTTTAATTTTAGTAAAATAAACTTCCAGAATTTTATTTATTATTTAAAACAATATTTTACAAAAGTCTTAGAGCCTATAATAGATTGGGAAAAACAAAAAACAACCGATCCTTTACCACAGCTGGGTTTAGGAGCCCTGGTTCACATAAGGATAAGTCAAGTTGAAAGTAAAAGGATAAGGGGGAAAATCACACAGGCAAATACTAATTGTCTCTTGTTATTTTCAGACAAACTATGTCCTAAGACAAAAAACATTGTTAAGGATCAGGAGTTCCTGATGTAATGATACAAAGGTTCAATTTTCAAAGAAGAGTCCATTTTTAATGGAACTGCCTTTTGACTGGGCCATTTCCACTGCTGGTGTTATATCCTAAGAGCCCTGAAACACCAACTCAAAAGAACCTGTGCACCCCAGTGTTCATAGCAGCACAATTTACAATAGCCAAGTGCTGGAAGCAACCTAGGTGCCCATCAGTAAATGAGTGGATCATAAACTACAGTACATTTATACAATGGAATACGACACAGCAGAAACAAAGAAGGAGCTCCTACCCTTTGCGACAGACAGCATGGATGGAACTGGGGAGCATTGTGCTAAGTGAAATAAGCCAGGCGGTGAGGGACAAATACCATATGATCTCACCTTTAAGTGGAACCTAATCAACAAAACAAACAAGCAAAATATAACCAGAGACATTAAAATAAAGAACAAACTGCAGTAGCCAGAGGGGAGGTGGGAGGGAGTAATGGGGGGAAAAGAGGGAAGGGTCATTAAAGAGTATGTATAAAGGACCCATGGACAAAGCCAAAGGTGAGTAGAGTTGAGGGTGGGAAGGTGGTGATGGCTGGGGTCGGGGGAGTGGTGGTGGGGAAATGGAGACAATTGTACTTGAATGATATTTTAAAAAAAGGAGTCCATTTTTAAACACATGTACCCAATCAGATGGCCTCAAACTTTATACTGTAGAAATGGATAGGACTATAGGGAAAAAATGATAAATCCACCTGCCAGTAGGAGATTCCTAAACTTCTCTTTTGATGATGTCAGGCAGGCAAAAACTAAGCAAGGTCTAGAAGTGACCAGAGGGCATGTTTAGAACTCTGCATCCAAAAATTAGAGAATACCATTCTCAAGCACTTGGAATGTTTCTAAAAGCTGTTCTGGTTCTAAGCATGAGAGCAAGCCTCAAAAGATTTTAAAAATAGGTATGATATGGAACACATTCCCTAACTATACCCAATTAAGTCAGAAGTTAAGAATAAAAAATTTTTAATCTCTGCATGTTTGGATGTATAGAATATTGCTAAGTAGCTCATTTGATTAAAGAAGAAACCAATAATAGAAATGTTCTTTAATGAAGGTCCTTGCTTGTCCTCTGTCAGTTCTGTTCATACCTCCTGGGATTCTGATTTTATGTTCGCACTGCATTTCCTATGTCTCTCCTGTAAGTTTCATACAGTTTCACTCTTACTCTTTTCCCACGTCCTCTAAGATCTGGGAGAATTTCCTGAGCTAAGTCACTGACTGGGTTTCGCAGAATACTGAACCTCTTGCTCATGTCTTCTAGTGCAATTTTTAAGCAATTTAGGTCATTTTCAAACACACACAAAAGTAGAATAGTGTAATAACCCCTCATGTGCCCATCACCCAGCCTAGGACATCGACTCCTGGCCAATCTCGTTCCATCTTCACCCCTCAGCTCTCCTCCCCTCGTTGCTGGTGATCAAATCCCCAACATCTTGCTTCATCTATAAGCCTTTCAGTTGTTACCACTAAAATACAGATTTAAAAAAAAAACACGAATCACTGTATGTTAAAAACTTGACAGTATTTATTCAATACAAGCAGTTATCTAGTGTTCAAGTTTCCAATTGTCTCATAAGTGTTTGAAATAGGATTCACATAATGTCCATACTTTGCCACTGGTATTGGTTGACAAGTCTCTCTTTCTCTCCTTTGCAGTTTCTTGAGCAACTTACTTGACCTGCCGCTTCCTGCAGGAGGTGCTGTTCCTTTGCCCAAACCTGGGGTGGGGGAGCACTGCTTTCTAAGTGGCTGTGTGTCCTGTCAGGGAGCTTGTGGTCTCTCCTTTTGAGGTGCTTACAGCTATGGATGCTCAATTCCCAGATCCAGCAGTTTCTTAGGGGACATTGCATTTGTAAATCTGGCTTTGTGATTGTGTTCCAAATCATAATTGCCCACAATGAGATCTTTTTCAATGATGCGATACTCTCAGTTTCCACTGAAAATATATCTTAGGGACTTCACTAAAAAGTTTTCTCCATTTCATAGGTTTGTTTCATTGGGGAATGTTTCTTCCAATTCCTCAGAATAAACCCTTTTTTTTTTGGACTACTGAATCTTTTCACACGTTTGGTGATTTTTTTTCTTACTGCTTATACTAAAGAAGGAGGTCTGTGTTTGCTCAACAATAGGATTTACTGTGGGTTTGACTGGGTACTTTCCCCCAAATCCCATGAGTTGAAATTAAAATCCTTCAGACCCTTTCAATTGCCTCTTCTTGGATTTTCTTCAGTTTGGTTCTGTCTGCATCCATTTACCAGACTCTTGTTGATTCAGCAATAACTCACCATAGGTATTCTCCTAACATTTCCATTGCATTCCAAATACCTTCATAGTTATGAGAATGTTCACTTAAAAGAAAGTAGTGGACAGGTACTCCTGAATCTTTGGTCATTGTCTTTGGGGAGTGGGGTTACAGGTTACATTTATTCCTTTTTTTTCTGTCTTTTTATTTTTCTGTATTTTGTAACTAAATACAAATTACATAAGTGTGTTTTCAAAGAAGATGAAAATTACGTTATAAATACCCAGTAATATTGCAGTTTAAGAAATAGGAAAGCCCCTTTCTTCTTTAATACTGACGTAAAACAGTGTACTTCCTCAAAATATACTTGACATTAAAAATGACAGTTGTAGCCAAATATATTTATTTCAGTGTAAAGACGAAAGTGCTAAAACGACCACATATGTATTTGCCACCTTTTGTCCTATGCAGGAATGCTTTGCCTACTAAACGACATAGCTTGGTTGGGTAAGACTTTCTGCAACATTCCATCCTGGGGGTAGGGGCCTGGGGGAGCACAGGGGAATGACTCTCAGATGGTGGGATTTAGGCATCTCCCTCTAGGCTGTACCCAGAAGTCCATAGCAGCCACCCCTGCACCACTGCCCACCTCCCAGCACATGTGTGAAAGAGACAAGACAATTTCTTGTTAGGGCCCCAGTCTTCCAAACACTACAGAGGTGGTGAGCCTCGAAATCCTGACTTCTAGCACCTATGAAGCAATTGGTTTTGGAGACTCAAATGTGCCAGAGGGCCCTTGTTGTGTGCATGTGTGCACATGCTGGCCTGTGTACACACACATATAAACATGTGTGCCATTTATTTGTTTTGTTATGTTTTACCTCTTGGGTAGTAAGTGATCCACTGTAGCCAGGGGAAAATTGTAGGAATGAGTTTGAAGGAGGAAGAATGCCCTTCAGCAAGCTCCTGCTAGGAATAAACTTCTTGCCCAACAGAAAAATAAAAATATTTTATCTCAGGCAGCATCCTGACTTTTTTATTGTGGTTCAGTGATGAAATAAGGAGATTTGCAGGTAGACAAATCCATGCTCCAATCTCGGAAAGTCCTCTCCCCACCACAGCAGAGACTACCGAGGGCCCCCAGGGTCTAGTCTCCTGTTCTTCTAAGGCCATGGAATTTGAGCAGGGCACAGGACACACTTCCCAGCCTTGCTTGCAACTTAGTGTGATCGATGAGCAGTAAACAAGGCTAAAGGTGCAACTTCTGGGTTGTGTTCTTTTTTAAAAAATGTATTTATTTACGCATTATGTAAAATATATTTATTTTTAGAGAGAGGGGAAGGGGAGGAGAAAGAGAGGAAGATAAACATCAATGTGGGAGAGATATGTCGATCAGCTGCCTCTCGTATGCCCCCAACTGGGCACCTGGCCCACAAGCCAGGCATGCTCCCTGCCTGGGAGTCAAACCGACAACCTTCCGTTTGCAGGCTGGCACTCAGTCCACCGAGCCACACCAGCCAGGGCCTGGGTTGTGTTCTTAAAGGGTACAGGTTTACCTTCATGCTTGCTTTTTCTTGTCCCTCCCATTGCTGGAAAGCAGAGGCGGTGACCTACTGATTTGGTCCATTTAGAAAAGAGCAACACTTGGGAGGGGAGGGAAATACACATGAAAGAGCCTGAACTCCTGGTAACAGAGAGTAGCCCAGACTTTGATGTGAGAGGGAAATATGCTTGTTTAAACCATTATACCTGGGTTTCCTGTTGTAGCAGCCAAAACTATGTCCTAACTATTAGAGATTTTATAGATCAAAAACAACCTAAAATTAGGCTAGCAGTTTATACACTTCAACCTATCAATTGACCAGCTATATAGGCTTCAGCATGTTACTTAATCTCTTGTCCTCTGTTTTCTTTTCTGTAAACTGGAGGTAACACTTACTCAGAGCATTAGAATGGATTACAGGGGTTAAGATTATGAGCCTCAAAAGTTAGGTTCCATTCCTCATCAGTCCTTCTCCAGACCTGGCAGGCACAGGCAGTCATATTTGTAGGGGCCACCACCGCAGTGCGTGCGCTTTAACTGGGAGCACCAGCCAGGCCGGAGCTGCTACTTGGGTGTGTCACTCTGTACAGAGCTGAGGGCCTCATCTCTAGTTCCTCTTGTTTTCTGGACTACCAAATCCTAAGTGGCCCAGAATTTTCAAAGGACTTTTGTAGGAGATAAACCTCAACTCCCTCTGGGAAGGGGACTCAGATGTCTACACACAGGTGAGGTGGCCTGGGATCGGGTGGCAGGTGGGATGGGGTGCTGGGCTGCGTTCCAGGCCAAGTGTTAAGGGAGGAACAAAGAAGAGAGAAAGAAGCCCAATATTACTTTAGTTTTTTTCTCTACTGATAATTTGAAGCTATCAAAGTAACATATGCTTATTGTGACAAGTGAAATCAGTACGAAGATGTGAAAATTGAAAACTGCCCCCTCTCCCACTCCTTTCACAGTGATCTCCTCGTTCCACAGCTGACATGATCACAAACACACATGTACAAGGGTTGTGCTATTTATTTTTATTGAAATAGAATAGTAGCACACTACACTTTGCAACTTGCTTTTTTCACTTTACAATATATCATCAGATGGGAAGATACAGGTCTATCTTTTCTTGATATTTTATGCACTGAGATACAATTTAACATAAATAAGAGGTTTTAAACACCGATTTCTTCTTAGTGCATTCTTTTTTTTTCACATTTTCTATTTGCTTGCTTCTCACTTTCATTTCGCTCTCTCTCTGCCCATCCTCTTCATTGTTCTACTAGTCTACGTTAGCTACCTGCTTTTTGTCATTCATGTTTCTCCATATTCATGTAACCAGGTAAATATCTATTATCTCTCTGCTATCTATTATCTACCTGTCCACATATGTATGCAGTAACACTAAATATGTGGTGTTACTGAATATATATGTATATATGCACATATATGTATATACACATATATGTATATGTGCATATGTATATTTGTCTTTTGTCATTCTTTGCTATACAAAAAAAAATGGACTACCTTATACACACTTCCCTGCATCTTGCATTGTTCTCTCAACCATATTTTGCAGAAATCCCTACACATCAGCCAGCATTTTTTCACAATATTTTTTTGCTGAGGATTCACCAGAGCTTACTCAAAGTTGAGGGACATTGGTATTTTCCATTCTTAGTCATCATATAGCTACAATAAACATGTTTGTACATGTTTTCACAAATGATAAGATACATTCCCAGGAGTAAGATTTCTGGGCTAAAGAGTACGTATATTTTAGTTTTTAAGAGATGTTCCCAGATTGTTTTTCAAAAAAACTGTAATAGTTCCATCTCCAACAGCAAAGTATGAGTATCCTGTATCCCTTTCCTCATCCCTGCATCTCTGCCAGCAATGAATTTACCTTCCTTTAAATTTTTGTCAGTCTAAAAAAATATAACATGATATCTTGTACTTTAATTTGCCTTTTTTGCTCACTAATGTATTTGAGCAACTCATGTTTATCAGCCATTTTGAATTGTCTGTTCATATTCTTTGCTTGTTTTTCTTTTAGGTTATTTATCTTTTATTTTGTGAGAGTTCTTTGTATATTATAGATATTTTAACTCTTCATCTGTATTGTAATTTTCCCCCAAATATATCTTGTCTTACTAATCTTGGCAAGAAATGCCAGAAACAAAGTCAACAGACAAACAGGTTTGGGGAAGAGACCTTGCAGCAGGGATACAGAGTTAAATATCCATAATATATAAAGAGCTCTTAGTGATGTGTCTATAGTTAAGTCTATCTGTGTCTGCAGGGCGAGTGCGTTTCCTGCTTAGGTTAAGATGGTCTCTGCACCCCAGGTTGAGTGTGTAGTCCAAGATTTCACTCTTGATTTTTATCAAGTGTTTCATATTTAAATGTTTAATGCTTCTCAAATTTATTTTTATGCTTGGTTATTCCATTAATCTATTTACCCTTATTACAATGATTAAGGCAAATCTATGCCTATTGTTCCTTTCCTTATTTTTCTTTTGCTCTTCTCAGATTTTATTTTATTTAAAAAAACTACATTGTCTTATTGCTACCAGCAGGAGCAGCCTGCAGGAGGTTTCGGGAGTGCTGGGCTCAGGGCAGATGGGTGGGCAGTGAGGGGATGATGATGGGGGAGCTGGAAAGGAAGAGGGTGTGTCTGGAGGCCAAGGCTTCCTCAGATTTGCCTCTGGGAGTAGGTAGGCATGATAAAGATGTCATGACAAACGATGGCCATGCTGCTCAGAAATTCTTAGAAGTCTAGCTGCCCATCACAAGGTTGAGGTTGCATTTTTGCATCATGTGGTCAGGGACACCGGGATCCTTCTGGCTCTTTGTGTGAAGACAGCCAGTTCTGCTTTCATGAAGCTTAGAATTTGTTCTTGGAGAGTCTGCAGTGTTACCACCATTTCCAGCATAGCCTGAGAGACAGCAAACAGGGACTGAACACAAGATCAGTCTCTGTAGGACTGGAGACTCTTGTTGGAGTTGAACTAGAGTGTGACTGGGGAGCAGGGCAGAGAGTGTTGGGTGGGCCTCAGGCATTTATTCTTGGTTAATATTACATTAATCATAGCTTATCCACTCCCTAAGAAGCCCCGTATAAAAAAATGTAACTAGAATTACATTTTTTATACAGTTTCCCAATAAAGTATGTGGTATGTCCTTACATTTGTTCAACTTCTTGTTTTTAACACCTCTAAAAACATTTTAAAGGTTTCTTCATATGGGTCTCATGTCTCACTATATTTATTCATAATAATTGAATAGTTTTGTTGCTATTTTACATGGAGTTTTTATTTGATATCTATTTCTTTACATGTATTGTGCAGATCAGATATTCTTATATGAGGTCTGTCCAGAAAAAGTCCAGCTGTTGTTAATATAACAGGAACAGTTTGCTCGACACTGATGTAACCTGGCAGCCAAGGAGAATGAACTGGAATGTGCTTGCATAAATAATGACGATTTCACTGTACTAGTCAGTGGGGGCAGTAGACACCATTGAGTGGGCATGTGTACTGTGTGGCCATTGCATTCAAAATGACTGAGTAGATCAATGAATCTGCACCAAATTTTGCATTAGCCCTGGCTGGTGTGGCTCAGTGGATTGAGCACCAGCCTGCAGACAGGAAGGTTACCAGTTTGATTCCCAGTCAGGATACATGCCTGGGTTGCAGGCCAGGACCCCATTTGAGGGTACACAAGAGGCAGCTAATGGGTGTTTCTCTCACACATTGATGTTTCTCTTTTTCTCTCCGTCCCCACCCCTCTAAAAATAAATAAATAAAAATTTAAAAGTATCTTGTATTAAGCTTGAAACTATTTAGAAACTATTCAGACAATTCAGAAGGCTGCAGCTACAGGCAACTGGTGATTGGCAGCTTCATCATGACAACACGCCCCCTCATTCATCACATCTCATGCAGAGTTTTTTTGCAAAACATCACATCAGCTCCCCTACAGCCCAGATTTGGTGTCCTGCGACTTCTAGATTTTCCCAAAACCAAAATCACCTTTGAAAGGGAAGAGATTTCAGACCTTGGATAAGATTTAAGAAAATATGGTGAGGTAGCTGATGGTGATTGGGAGAACTGTGTGAGGTCCCAAGGTGCCTGTTTTGAAAGGGACTGAGGTGTTATTGCACTGTGTACAATGTTGCTTGTATCTTCTTCAATAAATATCTCCATTTTTCATATTCCATGGCTGGATACCTCTGGACAGAGCATTTCTTGCTCAGTGTTCCAACTCTTTTTTTTTTTTTCCTGGCCAAACTAGAGTTCAAGCACAATGTTGAATAATAATGATGATGTTGGGCATCCTTGTGTAATTGCTAATTTAGGTTGAGTGTATGTTTGGACTATTTTCTTTTGGATTTTAGTAAATAGTTTTAATTATATATTTAGGAAGTTTGCAATTATATTTAAAATTTTAATTAAGAAGTGACTGATGATTTTATAAAATAAGTTTTCAGCATTTATTATATAAGCTTGTCCTTTAATTTATTGTAATGAATTATATTGTCAGAGTTCCTCGCTTTCAACCAGATTATCTTTCCTGGAACGTAAAACACAAGGTCACAGTGTCTCACTCCAGGTACTTGGCTGGGTTCTATTTGCTAATAATCATTAAGAATTTTTATAGCCATATTCATAAGGGCAATTTAGTTTTCTGTTTTTATATGCCATATCAGAGTTGAGGTCAAGTTTTGCGGCTTCATAAAATAAGTTAGAAAACTATATTGCTTTCCATGGTCCAAGATAATTTAAATAAAATTGAAATTATTTCTTCTTTGGAAATAAATAGAACATACTTATGAACCCATCTCATTATAGTATCTTTTTTCCAGTGGTAGATCTTTAATCACTATTCTTTTTAATTATAATTAATCTGTCTATTCAAATTTCATATTTTGAGTCAGTTTTGCTAGGAAATTATCTGTTTTCTCTAAGTTTCAAATGTACCCATGTAGAAAGTTGGGTAAGTATTATTTGATAATTTTTCTTACAGGAAATACACTTTTCTGTATTTCCTTTATTCATTAATCAATTTTTATTAATTTCCTGCTCCTATTTTTTGCTTTATTTTTTGCTCTTTTTCTGATTTTAAAAATCAATTACTGTATTTCTTATATTTTTTTATTTAATGAAATTTAAGGCTATACATTCTACATTTTCTTCTGAACACAGTTTTTGCTGTTAATAGGTTTTATGTATTCTTCCCAATTTTATCATCATACTCCTATTGGTTTGCCTGCATCCTTGTGTCATCTTTTTGAAAATAGTTTTTTTATTGTATTTTTTTCATTACCATTTATCCCCCTTATACTCTCTTCTACCTCCACCCACCCTTCCCACCCACCCTAAAATCACCACACTGTTGTCTGGGTCCATGAGTTCTTTTTCTTTTTTGCTCAATCCCACCATTCCCCCAATTCTCCCCACCAGAGCTGTCATCCTGCTCTCTATCTACGAGTCTGTCTATTTTGCTTGTTAGTTCAGTTTGTTCATTAGATTCCACATATGAGTGAAATCATATAGTGTTTGTCTTTCTCTGACTGGCTTATTTCACTTAGCATAATGTTCTCCAGGTCCATGCATGCTGTTGTAAAGGGTAAGATCTCCTCCTCCTCCTCCTCCTCCTCCTTCTTTTTCTTCACAGCCGAGTAGTATTCCGTTGTGTAAATATACCATAGCTGTTTTATCCACTCATCTATTGATGGACACCTGGGCTGCTTCCAAATCTTTGTTATTGTAAATAATGCTGCAATGAACATAGGGGTGCATATATTCCTTCAAATTAGTGTTTCAGGTTATTTGGATAAATTCCTGGAAATAGAAGTACTAGGTCAAACGGGAGTTCCATTTTCAATTTTTTGAGGAAACTCCGTACTGTTCTCCACAGTGGCTGTATCAATCTGCATTCCCACCAACAGTGCAGGAGGGTTCCCTTTCTCCACAACCTTGCCAGCACTCGTTTGTTGATTTATTGATGATGGCCATTCTAACAGGTGTGAGGTGATATCTCATTGTGGTTTTAATTTGCATTTCTC
This sequence comes from Anoura caudifer, assembly GCA_004027475.1. Lineage (NCBI taxonomy): Eukaryota > Metazoa > Chordata > Mammalia > Chiroptera > Phyllostomidae > Anoura > Anoura caudifer. The sequence goes on from PVKU01000946.1 coordinate 211,346, forward strand.
TGATGATTAGTGACACTGAGCATCTTTTCATGTGTCTATTGGCCATCTGTATGTCCTCTTTGGAGAAGTGTCTATTCAGGTCCTTTGCCCATTTTTTCATTGGATTGTTTGGGGTTTTTTGGTGTTGAGTTTTATAAGTTCTTTATCATTTTTGGATTAACCCCTTATCAGATGTATCAGGCGAATATGTTCTCCCATTCAGTGGATTGTCTTTTCATTTTGTGGATGGTTTCCTTTGCTGTGCAAAAACTTTTTAGTTTGATGTAGTCCTGTTTGTTTATTTTTTCTTTTGTTTCCCTTGACTCAGGAGATATATCTGATAAAATATTGCTACAAGTAATGTCTGAGGTTTTCTGTCTATGTCTTCTAGGATTTTTATGGCTTTTGAGTCTAACATTTAAGTCTTTAACCTATTTTGAATTTATTCTTGTGTGTGGCATCAGGTTGTCTAGTTTCATTCTTTTGCACTTGTCTGCTCAATTTTCCCAACACCATTTGCTGAATAAACTATCTTGTTTAATAGTCCATTGTATATTTTTTGTCTCCTCTGTCAAATATTAATAGACTATAAAGGCATGGGTTTATTTCTGGGTTTTCTATTCTGTTTTATTGATTCACATGTCTGTTTTTCTGCCAGTATTATGCTGTTTTGAATACTATGGCCTGAGTATAGTTTGATATCAGGTAGCATGATTCCTCCAACTTTGTTCTTCTTTCTCAAGATAACTGTTGCTATTGGGTCTTTTATGGTTCCATATAAATTTTTGGAATATCTGTTCTTGTTCTGTGAAATATGTCATTGGTATCTTGATAGGAATTGTGTTGAATCTATAGATTGCTTTGGGTAGTATGGACATTTTAATGATGTTAATTCATCCTATCCATGAAAATGGAATATGCTTCCACTTATTTGTATCTTCTTCAATTTCTTTCTTCAGTGTCTTATAATTTTCCAAATACAGGTCTTTCCATCCTTGGTTAAATTTATTCCTATCTATTTTATCCTTTTTGAAGCAATTGTGAATGGAATTGTTTTCTTAACTTCCCTTTCTAAGAGTTCATTATTGGCATATAAAATGCAACTGATTTCTAGATATTAATTTTGTATCCTGCTACTTGGCTGAATTCATTTATCAGCTGTAGTAGTTTCTTGTGGAATCTTTTGGGTTCTCTATGTAAAATACCATGTCACCTGCAGATAATGACACTTTTACTTCTTCTTTTCTGAGTTGGATGCTTTTTATTTCTTCTTCTTGTCTGATTGCCCTGGCCAGGACTTTCAGTACTTGTTGAATAAGAGAGGTGAAAGCAGACATCTGTCTTGTTTGGGGTCTTAAAGGGGACACTTGTAACTTTTGCCCACTGAGTATGATGTTGGCAGTGGATTTGTCATATTTGCCTTTAATACACATAGGTATGTTTCCTTTATTCCCATTTTGCTGAGAGTTTTCATCATAAATGTTGCTGGATTTTATCAAATGCCTTTTCTACATTCTATTTATATGATCATGTGGTTTTTATCCTTTGTTTTGTTTATGTGGTGTATCACATTTTTTGATTTACAAATATTGTACCAGCCTTGCATCTCTGGAATAAATTCCACTTGATCATGGTGTATGATCTTTTGATGTATTGCTGTGTTGCATTTACTAATATTTTGTTGAGGACTTTAGTATCTGTGTTCATCTGGGATATTGGCCTATAATGTTTTTTCTTTGTAGTGTCTTTATCTGGTTTTGGGATTAGGATATGCCAGCCTCATAAAATGAGCTTGGGAGTCTTCCCTCCTCTTGAATTTTTTGGAATAGTTTGAGAAGGAGATATATTAATTCTTCTTGGAGTGTTTGGTAAAATTCACCTGTGAAGCCAGCTGGCCCAGGGCTTCTGTTTGTTGGGAGTTTTTTTTTATTATTACTGCTTCACTTTCACTAGTCATAACCTGTCTATTCAGATTCTCTGATTCTTCTTCATTTAGTTTTGGAAGATTGTATGTTTCTAGGAATTTATCTATTTTGTTCAAGTTGTCCAGTTTTTTGGCATATACTTGTTTGTAATATTATCTTACAATTTTTTGTATTTCTTTGGTATCTATTGTTATTTCCCCTCTTTCATTTCTGATTCTATTTATTTGGGTTCTCTTTCTTTCTTTCTTTTTTTTTTTTTCTTGAGTCTGGTTAAAGCTTTGTCAATCTTGTTTATCTTTTCAAAGAATCAGCTTTTGGATTTTTTGACCTTTTATATATATTTTAGACTCTATTTTGTTTACTTCTGTTTTGATCCTTATTATTTCCCTCTTCCTACTCACTTTGGGTTTTGTTTGTCATTTTATTTTCAAGTTCCATTAAGTGTAGTTAGTTTGCTTATTTGAGCTTTTTCTTGTTTCTTGAGATAGGCCTGTAATGCTATGAATTTCTCTCTTAGGATTGATTTCCATGTGTCCCACAGATTTGGGGCTGTTGTGTTCTTATTTTCACTTGTTTCAAGATATCTTTTGATTTCTTCCTCAATCTCATTGTTAACCCATTCATTGTTTAATAACATGTTATTTAACTTTCATGTCTTTGTGTATTTTTCAGTTTTCTTCTTTTGGTCAGAGAAGATGCTTGATAAGATCTCAATCTTCTTAAACTTATTGAGACTTGTTTTGTACCCTAACATGTGATTTATCCTAGAAACTGTTCAATATATGCTTGAAAAGAATGTGTATTCTGCTGCTTTAGAGTAAAATGCTGGGAAGATATCAATTAAATCCATTTTATCTAGTGTGTCATTTAAGGTTGCTATCTCCTTGTTGATCTTCTGTCTGGAAGATCTATGCATTTAAGTTAATGGGGTGTTAAAAGCCCCTAATATGATTGTATTTCTGTCAACCTCTCCCTTAATGTCCATCAGGCTTTGCTTTATGTATTTAGATGCTCCAGTGTTGGATGCACAAATGTTTACTAGGGTTATGTCCTCTTGTTGGATTGTTATCTTTACCATTGTGCAGTGCCCTTCTTTTTCTGCCTTGTATTAAAGTCTGTTTTGTTGGATATAATAAGCATTGCTAGTCCAGATTTTTTTTCTTTTCTATTTGCATGAAGTAACTTTATCCATCCCTTTACTTCTAGTGTGTGTGTATCTTTCATTTTGAGGTGGGTCTCTTGAAGGCAGTATATATAAAGGTTTTGTTTTCTTATCCATCCAGTGACTCTATCTTTTTTGATCGGAACATTTAAGCCATTTACATTTAAAGTGATTATTGATAGATATGCACTTATTGCCATTTTATTTTTTAAATTTCTTCTCCTTCTTCTCCTTCTCCTCTTTCTTCTTTTTGCAAGCCCTTTAACAGTGTTGCAATACTAGTCTGGTGGCAACAAATTCCTTTAGCTTTTTCTTGTCTGAGAAGCTCTTTATTTCTCCTTCAATGTTAAATGATAGCCTTGCTGGATAAATTAGCCTTTGTATTAAGTTCTTGCTTTTTATCACTTTGCATATTCCATACCAATCCCTTCTGGCCTGAAATATTTCTACTGAGAAATCAGATGACAGTCCTATGGGAGGTCCCTTGTAGGAAACTAACTGCTTTTCTCTTGAGGCTTTTAAGCTTCTTTGTCATTTTCATTATGATATGTCTTGGTGGGGACCTCTTTTGGTCCATCTTGTTTGAGACTCTCTGTGCTTCTTGGACTTGTGTGTCTTTTTCTTTCACTAGGTTAGGGAAATTTCAGTCGTTATTTCTTCAAATAGGTTCTGAATCCCTTGCTCTCCCTTTTCTCCTTCTGGTATCCCTATGGTGTGGATGTTGTTATGCTTCATGTTGTCCCAAAGGTCCCTTAAACTATCCTAACTTTTTTAAAAATTTCTTTTTTTGCTGCTCTATTTGGGTGTTTTTCTCTACCTTGTCTTCCAAATTGCTGATTTGATCCTGTGCTTCATCTAACTTACTGTTTATTCCTTCCAGTGTATTATTTATATCAGATATTGCATTTTTTATTCCTGACTGGTCCTTTTTATGGTTTCTATGTCTTTTTTTCATGTTGTTGAGCATCCTTATAATTACTACTTTAAACTCCACATCTGATAAATTGCTTGCTTCCATTTCATAAAGCTCTTCTTCTGGAGAATTCTCTTGTTCTTTCATTTGGGGCTTATTTCTTTGTCTTCCCATTTTAGCTGCCTCTTTGTGTTTGTTTCTATGTATTAGGTAGATCTGCAAAGACACTGTGCAGACTTAGGTCAGGTACTGCCTGTGACTGGCCCTAGGCAACCTTTTTGGAGCTACTACTGATCCATGGCTTGTGGCTCCCTCTGCTGGGCCAGAATGTGTGCAGAAAGAACCAGGGTATGCACCAAGGCCAGCTTTTATCAGCTCTGGACCTGAGGGAAAGCCAAATAAAATCTTCAAAGCACTCAGGGATCTGTCTCAGCCTGCTGGCTCTCTGTTAAGCTTAATCACAGAAAGAGCTTCCAGCTTTACTCAGTAGGGCTTAAGGTGCACAGGGTCAAGTGAGATGGATTCCTGCAGGTGGGGCTACTGCTTCTCCCCAGGCTGACGTCGCATGGAAGGTAGCACTCTGCCCAAGAAAGATGGCTTCTGCAGTATGGAGAATGACTGAGCACAGGGATTCTGGCGGCTGACTTTCAGCTTACTCCCCAGAGCCACTAGCCCCAGACTCCCCTCATGTGACTCTAGTCCACTCTGCCCTCTCTCTGCTGGAGCCTAGGGTAACTGTCTGCCAATAGGTTTTGATATGAATTGTTCTCTTTATTGCTTTCTGGATAGTTCCTAATTGTTCTTTTTATATTCTTGAATATCTAGAATTGGTTCCTTAATTTATAAGTGGTAAAGTTTTTGGTTACTTAATTATTTATTGGTAATTTTATTGAATTATAATTAGAAAATGTAGCCAAATATATGATTAGTTTGTACAAGTGTCATATAAAATATACATATGCTAGGTGATTTTCAGTCAAGATGGCAGCATAGGCAGACATGGTTCCCCTCTTCACACAACCACAACAAAATTACACCTAAAATATAGAACAACCATCACACATAACTGACAGAAATCTAGTTGAGTGTAAGTCTGACAACTACAGAATTAAAGAAACCACATCCATCCATACTGGTAGGAGGGATGCAGATGCGGAACTGGCTGGTCCTATATCTATGTGTGGTGGATAAAAATGCAGGTTGGATATCTTGGAAATGAAGAGTTCCAGCCCCATATTAGGACCCACTGGGCCCCCAGCCCAGGGTTCTAGTGCCAGGAAAACAAGTCCCCACAACTTCTTGCTGCAAAAACCAGTGGGGATTAAGTTGGTGGATGAAACTCTGGACCCCCAAGCACTTCCTCTGAAAGAACCCACAGATGGACTCACCTACTCAGACTCACTCCCTCTGGTTTCTGGCACTGGGAAGGTGGCTTGAGGGGTATACCAGTGGTGTGCATGGGAAGGCTGAAGTGTACAGCATCAAGGCAAGCAGAGGCCTTTGTCCCTTTTCTGGGCCCTCCTCCTTCAAAGCTGGCAGACTGGTGCCATATCTAAGATTCCACCAACCTGGCTAACACTGTTTGACCTGCACTGGAGATCCCCAGAGACTCCGCCACACTGAGCTCAGTGTGCTTTTCCATATGAATGGATGGTCTTGGCTCATGCTTCACAATTTCCTAAATCCTCTCAAATAAGCAACAGCTGGCCTCAGTGAGCCCCAGGCCTGAAACTAGCTCCTAGATTCATAGGTTGGCTTCTCCTGGAAATTTCCATGCCCAGAACAAGTTGCAGCCATCTCAGATTGCTTTGCAACTTAGGAAGGCTGGCCCCAGGCAAAACACAGGTCGGGGGTGATCATGGCCTGAACCACCTGGGAAACCCCAAGGCCAGTGCACCCAGTGGACAGCTACAGACCACCTCAGAGAACCACCACCCTGCCCCTGCACAGCTGATCCACCACTGAGGGGAGAAGCTGGTGGTTAAGTGGTCACAGCCAATCTTTGCAGCTGACTGGCCTGGGTAAATCCCTTCCATTCACCTGCCAACAGCAACCAAGGCCCAAGTACAAGAGGAGGGTGTACTCAGCCCACATGAAGGATGCACTTCAAGTACCCATCTTGGGTGATAGGGAGGCTGTGCCACTGGGCCCTAAAGGACACCTACTACATTAGTGCACACTACCAAGACAGGGAGTCATAGCATCTCTACTTAATATATAGAAACAAACACAAGAGGCTGCCAAAACAAGGACACAAAGAAACATGGCCCAAATGAAAGGACAGATCAAAACTAGAAAAAGAGCTAAAGGAAATGAAGATAAGCCATCTATCACATGCAGAGTTCAAAACACTGTTTATAAGGATGATCAAAGAACTTAGTGAGGATCTTAACAGCATAAAAAAAGATCCAGCCAGAAACAAAGGATACACTAATTGAAATAAAGAACAATTTACAGGGAAATAACAGTAGAATGGATGAAGCTGAGAATCAAATCAATGATTTGGAACATAAGGAAGTGAAAAATAACCAATCAGAACAAGAAGAAAAGAGAATCCAAAAAAAAAAAAAAAAATGAGGATAGTGTAAGCAGCCTGTAGGGCAACTTTAAGCAATCCAACATTCACTTCATAGGGTTGACAGAAGGGGTATAGAAAGGGCAAGAAATTGGAAATATATTTGAAAAAAATAATGGAAAAAAAAACTTCCTAATTTGGTGAGGAAGTAGTCATGCAAGTCTAGGAAGCACAGAGAGTCCCAAACAAGATGGATACAAAGAGGCCTATCCTGAGACACATCATAAAATGCCAAAGGTTAAAAATAAAGAGAGAGGAGAGGTGGTGTGGGAGAATGGGTGAGAGGTGAGGGGATTAAGTACAAATAAGTAGTTACAGAATAGCCATGGGGATGTAAAGTATAGTATAGGAAAGGGAATAGCCAAATAACTTATACACATGACCTATGGACATGAACAGGGATGACAGGATTGCCTGAGGGAGTGGGGTGCTGGGTGCAGGGGAGCAATGGGGGAAAAATCAGGACAATTGTAATAACATAATCAATAAAATATAATTAATATATATTCTACTTAAAGGATTTAAATATGTTTATTGTATTACACAGTTTCTTTGTCACCTTTATTTTATCTTTATTAGATATGTCAAAAAGTTGTATTTAAATCTTTGACAATAAACTTTAAAAAAAATCCTCACCCAAATACATGCTTATTTATTCTAGAGAGAAGGGGGAAGGGAGGGAGAGAAATGTCGATGTGCAAAAAAACATCCATTGGTAGCCTTTCATAGGTGCCCTGACTGGGAATTAAACCCACCACCTTTCAGTTTATGGGACAATGCTCCAATCAACTTAGACACACTGGCCAGGGCTGTGATGATAAACTTTTAAATGGAATTATCCTTTCATTTACAGTACTTCCTGCTCTTTATGTTTTGTTTCTTATTGTTTGGTGCTTATATGTTTATAGCTGTTATATCTTCTCTATGAACTTTTATCATGATGACCCTCCTTATCCTTTTTAGTTCTTTTTTACATGTCTATAGCTGTTACATGTTGGAATCATACTTTATTCTTTTTAATTGCTGAAGAGTAGCCAGTTATTTAACTTGTCTATCAGCTGTCTATAGACATTTCGGTTGTTTCCAGTTTGGGGCTATTATAAATAAAGCTGTGAAGAACTTTTTTATACACATACATGTACAACAAAACAAACAAGCAAGCAAAAAATGACCGGAGTCATTGAAATAAAGAACAAACTGACAGTAACCAGAGGGGCAAGGGAAGAGGGATAATGAAGGGAAATAGGGGAAGGATCATCAAGGAACATGTATAAAGGACACGTGGACAAGTCCATAGGGGGTAGGATTGAGAGTGGGAGTGGGGGGGGATGGAGACGACTGTACTTGAACAACAATTAAAAATATGGATTTCTCTTGAATGAATATCTAGGAGGACAATGGCTGGATTATATGATAAAGGTATGCTGAACCTTTTAAGAAACTGAAAAATTCTTCTTATAAATTGGATGTTTTTTCATTCCCAGTAGCAGGGGATGAGAGTTCTGGTTCCTGTACATCTTCACCAACACTTGGTACAGCCCATCCCTAATCATTCCAGTGGGAGGGTCTCTGATCTTATTGTGCTTCTAACAACTAATGGTGTGGAGCAACTTCTTTATTTTTCTTTTAAAATTTGTTTCTTTTTTAATTCTTTTAATTTAAAATTTGATGTTGTTTCATATAAAAATTATCAAACTTACTTTATTATTATATTAGTAGTAGTATTTGTATCTAATCAGCATCTCTTTACCCATCCTTTTGCTGTCAGTCATTCTTTATCATTACATATAGTGTATTATCATATACTGTATATATATATAATCATATACTCTTTCCTTTATACAGTATATAACTAGTTTTTATATCTTAACTCTGGCATTTCTTTTATGGAGATAATTTATTCTATTGGAACTTATTGTATTCACTGATCATCTTGATTATATTCCTTTTCTTGTCTTTTTTAAATATATTTTACTGATTATGCTATTACAGTTGTCCCACTTTCCCCCTTCATTCCCCTCCACCCTGCACACCCCCACCCACCCACATTCCACCCCTTTAGTTCATGTCCATGTGTCATAAGTTCTTTAGCTTCTACTTTTCCCACACTATTCTTGCCCTCCCCCTGTCTATTTTCTACCCACTGTCAATGCTACTTATACTCTGTACCTTTTCTCCCTCTCTCCCCCTCCCACTCCCCTGTTGCTGACCCTCCATGTGACCTCCATTTCTGTGTTTCTGCTCCTGTTCTAGCCGTTGGCTTAGTTTGCTTTTGTTTTAGGTGTGGTTGTTGATATCTGTGAGTTTGCTATCTTTTTACTGTCCTATTTTTTATCTTCTTTTTCTTAGATAAGTCCCTTTAACATTTCATAGAATAAGGGCTTGGTGATGGTGAACTCGTTTAACTTGACCTTATCTGAGAAGCGCTTTATCTTCCTTTCCATTCTAAATGAAAGCTTTGCTGGATAGAGCAATTTTGGATGTAGGTCCTTGACTTTCATGACTTGGAATACTTCTTTCCAGCTGCTTCTTGACTGTAAGATCTCTTTTGAGAAATCTGCTGACAGTCTGATGGGAACTCCTTTGTAGGTAACTGTCTCCTTATCTCCTGCTGCTTCTGGGATTCTCTTCTTCATTTTAATCTTGGCTAATGTAATGATGATGTGCCTTGGTGTGTTCCTCCTTGGGTCCAACTTCTTTGGTACTCTCTGAGCTTCCTGGACTTCCTAGAAGTCTATTTCCTTTGCCAGATTGGGGAAATTCTCCTTTATTATGTGTTCAAATAAGTTTTCCACTTGTTGCTCTTCCTCTTCCCCTTCTGGGACCGCTATAATTCAGATGTTGGGATGTTTCAAGACGTTCTGGAGGTTCCTAAGCCTCTCCTCATTTTTTTGAATCCTTGTTTCTTCATTCTTTTCTGTTTGGTTGTTTCTTTCTTCCTTCTGGTCCACTCCATTGATTTGAGTCCCAGTTTTCCTCCCATCACTGTTGGTTCCCTGTGCATTTTCCTTCATTTCACTTAGTGTAGCTTTCATTTGTTTGTCTAATTTGTGACCAAAATCAACCAATTCTGTGAGCATCCTGATCACCAGTGCTTTGAATTGTGCATCTGATAAGTTGGCTATCTCCTGGTCGCTTAGATGAATTGGCTCTGGGGCTTTGATCTGTTCTCCCATTTGAGCCATTTTTGGGTGTTTTTTTGGGGGGAGGGTCTAGTCGAACCTGTTACGTAGTGAGGGGTAGAGCCTTAGGTGTTCCCCAGGGCAGGGCAGCCCAGTTGCTGGGTTGTGATGCTATATGTGGGGTCCGAGAGGGAACAATGACTCTTGCTCCGCTCTCTCTCATGTTTCAGTCCCTTCCGCCACTTCTCCTAGGCAAATTGGGCCCTTCTGGTGCTGATTTCCATGTGGGTGGGCTTGTGTACATTCTAACACCCTGTGGGTCTCTCCAGTGAATTCTCCTGTGAGGCTGGGAGTCTCTCCCAGCACCTCAACCCCAACAAGTGTTTTCAACTGGTGTTTTTAGGTTTTATTTCCCAGCGCTGCGGCCCTGGGTTGGGAGGTCTTTCTCACTCCCCGTTTTTGCCTGGACTATCTGCGCATGAATGTGGGACAGCCTGGTCAGCCAGGCGCCTTGCGTGGCCTCACTGCCCGTTCCCACCCTGTGCCCTGGTCCGCTAGCCGCTGCCTGTACACTGGCATCTGCCAACCTCTGCTTTTTCCTGCTGTGGCTCCACCCCTCTTATCAGTCTGGATGAATGGTTGCCGGACCTCTGTACACTTCAATTTTCTGTTAGTTGTGATTGTTTTCTTGTTTCTAAATCTTTGTTGTCCTTAATTCTCGTTGTGCAAGGAGGCACAGTGGTCCACCTACACCTCCATCTTGGCCAGAAGTCTGATTATATTCCTTTTTCATTTTGCTTATTACTTACTTTACTTTGTTGTATCTATTTTACCCTTTTAAAGGTGACTATTTAACTATAAAATTTAAAAATTTTTTTTCAATTACAGTTTACATTCAATATTATTCTGTATTAGTTTCAGGTATACAGCATAGTGGTTAAACAATCGTATACTTTACAAAGTGTCCCCCTGCTATATTTTTAGTACCCACCTAACACCATACATAATTATTACAATATTATTGACTAATTTTCCTATGCTGTACTTTACATCCCATGATTATGTTATAACTACCAACCTGTACTTCTCAATCCCTTTACCTTTTTCACCCAGTCCCTCAACCTCCTCCCCTCTGGCAATCATCAGTCTGTTTTCTGTATCCATAAGTCTGTTTCTGTTTTGTTTGTTTGTTTATATTGTTGTTTAGATTCCACATATAAGTGAGATCACACAGTATGACCAAGTTCTTTCACTTAGCATAATACCCTCTAGGTCTATCTATGCTGTCGCAAATGGTAAGATTTAATTTTTTACGGCCAAGTAATAATCCATTGTATATATGTACCACAGCTTTTTTATCCACTCATCTATTAATGGGCATTTAGGTTGCCTCCACAGCTTGGCTATTGTAAATAATGCTGCAATAAACATGGGGGTACATATATTCTTTCAAATTTATGTTTTGGGTTTCTTTGGACATATACCCAGAAGGTGAAACACTGGGTCATTAGAGTTTTCATTTTTAATTTTTGGAGAAACCTCCATACCATTTTCCATAGTGGCTATACCAATCTGCATTCCCACCTGTATAGTGCACGAGAGCTCCCTTTTCTTCACATCTTCATTAACACTTGTTTGTTGATTTATTGATGACAGGCATTCTGATAGGTGTGAGGTGGTATCTCATTCTGGTTTTATTTAGTTTTTTAATTGCTCATTGTGGTTTTAATTTGCATTTCTCTGATGATTAGTGACAGTGAGCATTTTTCATGTCTCTTTTGGCCATTTCTATGTCTTCTTTGGAGAAATGTCTGTTCAGATCTTTTGCCCATTTTTAAATTGAAGTGTTTGTTTTTTGAGATTGAGTTACATGAGTTCTTTATAAATTTGGATACTGACCTCTTATCAGATGTATTATGGGCAAATATGTTATCCCATTCAGTGGGTTGTCTTTTTATTTTGTTGATGGTTTATCTAACTTTTTAAAAATGTTTGTTAATTTGATAAAATTGTTTCATTTTCTTCATCTATCTCCCCCTTCTCCATCAATTAGGTAGGGAATATCATTGACTTTTCCCCAGATTTGATAATTTAAAAATATAATTATATTGTGAAAAGAGGACACCAACCATTCCTCTCACTACTCTATCTTCTCCCCTCAATAAGTTGAGATAAACATTCTTTCATTTCCTTATCTCCCCACATGAGACATTTAGAAAGATTTCACTTCTGAACCTCTACCTGTAGCTCTATAACTCCTATGTTTTGCACAGATAGTTCATATTCTTCATACCAGCTGATATTTGAATTTCTTTTGCAAAGTCTCTTCTATTTATAAATGTATACTTAGTGTTTATGCTACATAATTTCACACAGTGTTTTATTCTGTTAGATATAACAGTTCATTTTGAAAAGTCCATTGTTCACCACTGTTTCTTCTTTTCTTCACCTTCTCTCAACTTGAAATCTATACTCTCTCCCAGAATCCCCAGGAAGATTGAGCCCTAGTTGCCAACAGTGATAACCTGTTACACATGCTCAATGTTGGTGTCCTCCATTTCCCCACTTCCTACCTCCCAGCTAAGCAACTTGCACTTGAATCTATGTCTTGGGGTCTTCATTTGGGGGAACCCAAACCGACACCGACCCACCCACAGCTATCACTGAACTTAACAGGTGCCCCCTCCTAGAGGTGTGAAAATTGGAAATTCTACAGTATTCTGAAGATTCTACAAATAATTTTCCCAAAACAAACAAACAAACAAACAATAACAACAACCATTTTCCAAGCAGAATTCAACAATCCCTGTAAGCCTCTCTGAACTTCTTTGAGTGAGAATTTCCTCTCATGTGACAATACAATATGGTGCCCCTTGTATTTAGTTAGATGGGGTCTGATGTCTTTCGGAGTTTGTGTCAAGGTGTGGGGCTGAAGGAAAGAGGGCGGATTTCCCATGGAGTCACAGATTATGGCCACGAGCAAAGCCTTTGATAAGCCAGTGACTGGCCATTCTAAACCCTTACCCAGACCTTGTGTCCAAGTTCCAGACCCTAAAGCCAGCTGCTTATTTGATATCACCATATGATGTCTCTCAAACTGAAGGCATCCCCTTCTCTCTCCATGAAATATACCTCTGCTCCAACCCATTGCACTCACTCATGATTCCTCCTACTCTATCACTCCCATATCCAATTTACTACCCAACCCTGTGGGTCCTGCCTTGCCACCATCTCCTGAATCTCTCCTTTTCTCTGCATATCCATTGTTACCTGTTGTCACACTGATTAGTATTACTAAGTGTTACCACTGGTAACACTAAGAAGTGATCATATCACTTTTCTCAATTCCTCACCCACCTGGAGTCCATACCCTTTGACATATGACTCTTCCTGCTAGAGGCAGGGTATATTTCCCTATGCCTTGTCTTAGGGCTCAGTCATGTGACCTACTTTAGCCAATGGGATGTTTTGAAGACTTGAAGTGTGGTGGTGTGGGGAGGCTTGCTCTCTTGTGCCTCATCTATCACCATGAGAAGAACATTCCCTGGCTAGCCCGATGGTCTCTGGAAGATGAGGGAATGTAGAGTAGTGCTTAATTTTTGAAGCATGAAACAGAGCTATCCCAACTGTCCCCACAAATAAGTGTTTTCAACCCTGAGTTTGAGGGCTGTTTGTTACATGGCAATATCGTGGCAATAGCTGACTGATACACATCTGTACTCCATGTGATTATAATTTTGATCACAATAACCTCAACTCTCATAATAACCTCTTATCTGGCTTACATGTTTTAATCTTACCCCTTGCTAATCCAGTCTCTAAACAATAGCCACTGTGATATTTTTATTTGTAAATCAGATCACATCTTTTCCCAGTTTAAAAGCCTTCAATGGCAAAGGAGGTCCTGGGTGACTTTGGACATCCACTCATCCTTGGTGCAGAGACTACCTGGTCCTGGGCGTTGCTGTTTTGTTTTTCTCTGCTTCTAGACCCTAGCTCTCTGCTGCAACCATGCTTCTCCAGATCCTCTGTCAGGCCAAGAACCATCCAAGCTTGATCCCCCTCTTTGGAGCAGTGCTTATATATCTTGTGTCTGGCATCTGTCCCAACAAATGTCTGTTCGGACAAAAAGAATAACCCAGAACTCTGGAATAAAGTGGATCCCAGTGATCAGTACAAGTTCTACTCAGTGAATGTAAATTACAGAAAACTGAAGAAAGAAGGTCTAGACTTTTTAAATAAATGTTTCTCAATAAAGCTGCTTAGAATAAAGGTCTTCTGGAAGCCGTTCCCACAATTTTTCACTTAGCCAGGATATATTTCCTCTACAAATGCATGAAATCATGTGGTGTATTGTGTTGGAGTTTACGGTGATTAATAAATAAGTAAAATTGTAAAGCCCTCAATGGTATCCCAAAGCAACTTTTTTCAAAGATCAAGTAAGGTACTTTTAAATATAGGGTTTAAGTGTGCAGATCACAAAATGATAAACAAAAGACAGATGCATTTATCAAGTAAAGAAGGAATGCAATAAAAAGACCAAATTGAGATTGAGATTGATTGAGACCAAAGAAATCCTATACTATCACTTCTACAAATACAGTTTTTAAAAACGGCATTCAGAAACAATGCTAAGTTTATTTGAGGGCATTTGGAATATTAAACAAAACCAGCATCTGAGAAAGCTCTCAATTTATGCTACACCCAGGTCTCTGTTTGGGACTCTATGGGAGCTTGTACTGTGTCAGCTCAGCTAAGCTGGAATTACACTTCCCAGAATTCCCTTCACTGTATAGGCCCAGACCACAAGAGAAACTTGAGCAAGACTTGGAAAGGGACATCAAACAGCAGCAGCAGATGTTACTCTTGGAAGATGGGTACAAGGTCCAGGTGTCACTGCAGCTGCTTCCATCTTGGTCCCTGATATGCCAGATGGACTCATTGGTGGGTGGGGCCAGTCAGGCCACCAGCTCCTTGTCCTGGTGCTGGATTCCCTACACGTGCGGCTCTGAGGTCAATGTGCTGGTTTCTTCAGGTTACCCACAGACTATGAAAGACAGATGCAAGTTTTGGTTTGTCCTCATGGGTTCTCATGTGTCTTTGTGGGTTCCCATTTGTCCTTTCTGTCCCCCAGTTTGTGTCCAGCTTTCCTTTTCAGTCTACACTGGCTGATACAGATTTACCACTGAACATATATAGGCTGCAACCTTTTTGTAGATTTCTTCATTATTTCCCCTGCTTTGTGCTTCTGGTTGTGACTTTTTCTTATCTCCAACAGCCTTCCTCCAGATGTCACCAGCTTCTCCCACAAGGGCATAAAGTCTAATCGCTATAATAAATCCATCGTAAGGGCATCCCACTGCTATACAAATGCAATCCCAAACTTCTCACATGGCCTACAATATAGGGCATGACCTGACCTTTCGGGCCTCATCTTGTGCCCTCGCCCCATGCCCTCCTCCCTGCTTGCTTGGCACTATTTCACCAGAACAAGAACCAGTTGGCTGGATGTTGGAAGTTACATTCTCTGTTCAGTCACTTAGCTACTTCAAGATGGCCTGGGTCT
Organism: Anoura caudifer; assembly: GCA_004027475.1. NCBI lineage: Eukaryota > Metazoa > Chordata > Mammalia > Chiroptera > Phyllostomidae > Anoura > Anoura caudifer. The sequence continues at coordinate 226,588 of PVKU01000946.1, forward strand.
GGGGAGGAAGAGGTTAAGGTTGTTGGAAGGCCTGGACAGCCTAGGCCTGTTCTCAATCAGGGGCACAGCAGGAAGGCGTGGAGCTGCTTGCCGGGCTGGGGAAGTCTCCATAGCGAAGTGATTAGGTAGAGTGTGGGAGAGAACATGCTGAACTTTCATCTCTGGGTGGGATGGGCCTGGGTCAGGAAGAAGGGATGGTCAAGGTCTCAAAGTGGTGACATTGGGTGACAGTCTTGAACACTGTCTTTGCAACTTGCAGAGATTTGGCCAGCTCTGGGCAGAGTGTCAGTGTCTCACGAAGCCTGGAAGTGGCCGATGGACTGGTCCCACTGGCTTGGCTGTCCTGCCCTCCCCTTCTTGGCTCCTTCCAGAGGTTTCTTGGCCCAGGAATCATGTCTGTTCTCCAAGAAACTTCCCCCAGCTGGCTCCTCTCAGCTGGCTGTATCTCCATGAGAGGGGTGGTGTTGGCTCCCCCTCTCTGCAGCCCTGCAATTTGGACAACCTCCACATGTAAGGAGGGGCAGGACAGCTGTGTTCCTTAAACACCACAGGAACCGGGGACCTCAATTGGTCTTGTGTTTTGTTTTTTGGCTGCAAAAGTGGAACACAAAACCCCTCTAACCTCCCACCTTCTGTTCCAGCCACAATGAACCATACTGTTCTCTGATGTGGACAGGCTTTTCAAGGGTTCAGATTTGCTGTAGCTCTGCCTGGAATGTCCTTCTCCATGTAAGGCACTGCTTGCTGCTCAGTCTTTAAGACCCAGATGTCACCTCCTTCCCAAGGGCTCTCCTTAGACACCTAGTCCTGTCTTCCTAGGAGCTTCCATACAGTACCTAAAACTATTAAAGAAAGAGATCTCCCCCATTAGCACACACACAGAATAGCTGGCCTTCTTGTCAAACTTGATCATGGCCTGAGACCTGGTTCTGTATTTATAGTCAACTCCTAGGTGATGTTCAGTACTGCTGGTCCATGGAACACACTCCAAGCAGCAAAGAGTTAAATCATTTCTCTCCTTCTCTTATTTGAATTTTTAAGTCAAATACTCTGATGTGCTACACATGAAACTTTTTTAAAAATACAAACTAATCCCTACTCTCTACCTTCATTTGGCTAGAGGCAGAAAACATTTTGGTTAATTTATGGTAAACATGGTCATTTCAAGTCAAATTCAGTTAGTTCTGAAATGTTCCTTTCTGCCTGCCCATCTCCTCCTAACTAGGGTCTCCTCTCAGTTTTGCTGGTGATGGTAGTAGGTTTATGGGACATTTTGGCAGTTGGAGGGCAGACATCTAGTCCTGGGTAGCTGTTATGCTGGTTCTGGGTACTGCACCCTTCCACCCTTGCTCCCTCAAGATGTCTGACTTCCAGTGTGGTCCCTGACATGGCCCAGGCCACTGCCTTTTGTGGGTCTTCTTGTCCCAAGTGTGAGATACCCTCAAGTCCCTCAGCTTTCTCCCATCTGGCTTCCATGCACTTCTCTGGGATATGGAAACGTTGGCTGTCTCCCACAGCTTCTGTAGCCCTCAGAGCTTTCTGGGTCCACCAAGGTCTCTCCCCTCCTGAAGATGCCCTAGGGAGGCACCACGCATGGTACAAGGTTATTCCGTGTGCCTAACAGAGAGCAGCACAGCTCCTCTCCACTTTCAGATCCAAAACTGTCCTGAAATCTGGGGGTCTTATTTTATGTATCCACTACCATCCTTCTGGATATAACACTATTGCGGAGGAAGCAAGCTGGACACTTTGGAAATCTCTACCAGCATCTAACTGACTTGCTTCACTATCAGCCCACCACTTCCTGTATCTCATAGGACTATCTTTTAAAATTTTTAAAATTTTCAATATATGCATATGAAACAAATAATTCAAATAGTACAAAAGAGCACTCAAATTGCTATGTAATTTATTTAATCTTCTTGTCCTAAGACAATATTAATTGACTCTCCACCACAAGTGATGATAAAATCAGTGTGCCTCTAATTTATCCCACCTCTCTCTTCTCCTCACCCCTCCTCTCCTCAGTTTTGATTGGTTATTACTATTATTAGTTGCAGTGCTTTATTTCTCCATGGGGATGAATGAATGTGTTCATATGAGACAACTCTTTGTGCAAGACTGTTGAGCACTTTGCAGTTTGTTCATTATCTTTGATCCCAACACACAAAATGACATCAGTGCGGCTCAAGTTTCAAGACCACCAGTGATGTAGGCATCGCTCCCCGCTCCCCGGCCACCTGAAAACCACTATCTGGTGGGCACATTAACAACTTTATCTCTCTGTCACCTGGCTATTTGCTTTGAACATACCTTTTCATTCTCTTCCAATAAAAAAATGAAGAAATCAGGATACTTAAGAAATTCCTACCTTCATTGGTTTTGTAATTACTACATCATAAGAGTTTATAATACTTTTGTTGTGTTTTAACTTTAATTCTATTTTTTACCTTAACTCCAAACATAAATGTATTCAGTGCCCATTTTGGTGCTTTTGCCTCTGCTTCTCTGTTGTTTTGTTTCCTGAACTTGGTCTTTTACTATTTTCTTCAAGATGGCTGAGTTTCTGTAATTTTGAAAATATTTTCATGTTTTATATTTGAATTACAGTTTGTGATGACATATGATTCCTGAGTCATGTTTTCTTTCTCTGAGGAACACCATGGTTCTGTTTTTATAGCCATTTATGACATTATCTCTTAACTTTGAATGTTGTTGTGCTGAAGTTTTTAGCCAGCTTGAATTTTTTAAAATGGGCGATTTGACCTCTCTTCTGTATAACCATTGGAATCTTTTTCCTTGCAGGGTGATAACATTAACAGCATATGTCAGTGTTTCTTGGCCTATTCCTTCAGCATTCAGTTAATGAATGTTTATTGGGGCCTCCTAGGCAATGTTTTAAACATTAGAGACATTGTAGTAAACAAAAGGAACAAAAATCCAGTCCCCACAATTCCATAGCTCCATAAATGGACTTATATTCAGGTGAAAGACTTAGGAAAAAACTATATTTATTCTCTCAGGACAGAGTGTCTTCTTTCAACTTATAAATTCAAGTTCTTTTGTTTTAAGAAAGTTTTAAAAATGTATATGGTTGAATGCCAATTATACATAGGTTGGATTTCCTTGGTCTTTGTTCTATACGTATTATGTCTTATTTTTCTTTTCAAATTCATTGTTATCCTGCATGTTATTATGTTTGTTTTTCTGGTTTATCTTTTATATTTTTAGTTGACTTTTCACTAGAGTTTTGCTGCTTCATTGGGTCTTTAATTTCTGTGATGATTTATTTTCTCTTTCACTTCTTTCCTGAACTCTGGTAACTTATATTTCTCCCCTTTCCCTTGCCTTGAAGTTTTTTCTCATGTACTTGTAAGTTTTCTTTGAATTATTGTTTATAGGTGATTTTTAAAACTTAAGTTATTGAATTCATAAAAAAAATCCTTAGCCCCAATTTCTATTTATCCAAGACAAAGTCTTAAGTGTTAGCAAGAAGTCTTCCTCTGGCCCATTGGAAGCTGTGAACAATGCACAGGTGTGTGCCTGTGTGTGCGGTGTGGTGGTTCAGACTTTCCTATGTGAAACAGAGACTGCAGAGCCACTAACCTATCATGGACTTTCCTTTCTTCTGTAGTTTTGTTGCAGTGTGTCCTACGTTTATGCATTTTTTCATTCAGCACCCATCTCCTCTGCCATTTCCTGGTGTCACATGGGCTCAGGAAATCTCTTTTCCTGAAGTCAGACTTGTGTGTGTGTGTATGTGTGTGTGTGTGTGTGTGTGTGAGAGAGAGATTAATACTTAAGCATATTACCTCACCACAGTAATATATATTTACTTACTTCATTACACTATAATGACTTGACAGGGCTTTGTTTCCAGTGTTAAGGACCCTTCTGACTTGGTTCATGTTTATGAAATGTGTGTTGAATGAGCGAGTGACAGAGACCTCTACGTCATAATGAAAGAGAAAATGGGGATGTGGGGTAGGAGGGAGACAGGGTAGAGAAGGCAGTTCACAAGGCCAGCTTCTGCTGACCTCCAGCCTTCTCTCAGAGTCTGTGGGCATTGCCTGTCACTGAAAAGATTCCAAGGTGAGACTCCCACTGCTTCCAGTGCCCAGCCCTGTACAGATGACAAAGAAACAACAGCCCTCTTCCTACCCCGACCTCAGTAGCCTTCTCTCTACCCCCACCTCAGGTACCCATACTCCCACCTATGCCAGCCTCAGAGTCCCAATTTAGTTTCAAGTTTTAATTGAAGCTAGCAGTCTGGGTGAGGACCAGCAAATGTCATCCCCTACCTGGACCTGTGCTGAGGAGGCAGAAAATATGAGGGTTGAGAGAGGGACTTCAGATGAGCTTCCTGGGTTCATATTCTAGCTCTGACACCTGCTGGCTGTGAGCTTTGGTAAGTTAGCCACTCTGTGCCACTCTGTTTTCTCATCTGTAAAATTAAGATAAAAATAGTAGCTCTTCCTAGGGTTGTTTGAAAACTACATGAGTTATTGTTTATAACCTGACAAATAACATGATAGGATTTATTTTTTCATTTCCTTCATTCATCACATATGTGTTGACTACTCACAGTGTGGCAGATGGAGAAGGATTTGAACTAATAAATAAGACACCATCCTGGCCTTTGGGCTAGTTGACCTGAATAAGTGCTCATGGTAGATGTGTTTTGAAACAGTGCTGTGAGAACACTGAGGGAGCAATGGAGTGGGTGGGGAAAGGCATTTCAGGGAGGACCCCTCAGCAGAGGTGGCACTTGAGCCAAGTTTTGGAGGATGAGCAGGCATCAAGAGCAGCTCCAGAATATGGAAGGGCTTTTGGCAGAGTTCTAGTTAAACCAGGGGATTTGGGCAATGCACCCGATGCTGTGTTTGAGTGGAACTTATTTAGATCATTTGTTGAAATTGGGAGGCTGAAGGATAGAGGGCACTGCTGAAAGTTAGTAAAGCCTTCCCATGCCATCCTTGCACTGCTGTGGAAAAAATGGTCCAGCTGGGAGGGAAGGTAAGGGCAATCAGGAGAAGAGAATGAGTGGGCATACACAAAGTTATGCAAACACATGTCACATTTAGGAACCTGACCATCTGGAACATCTCAAGAATGCCTAGGGGCCTGGGTCCCATGGAGAAGGCCCATCACACTTGGCCATGATGCTGGGCAGCTAAAGATGTAAGGGTCAACAAGTAGGAAAAGAACACTTTACCTTTGCAACCCCTCCCCTTTCTGAGAAAGTGACCCATCTCTGTCCTGGCCCCACCATGCTGCTGGCCACAGGTGATGGCACCCAGAGATTGAGTGAGTTGGTGGTAGATGCAGGATCTCTAGACTTTGGGACCAAGGCTGCCCTCTGGGCAGAAGTTGGAACAAATATGAAGGGAGAAGGTGATACAAGAAGAAGGGAAGAAGAGAGTGAGGAAGCATGGCAGACAGAGAAAGAATCCTGTAGGTCATACTCTAGCCAGCAATTTTCAACCTTTTTCATCACATGGCACACATAAACTAATGACTAAAATTCTGTGACATACAAGATAATATATTATATATTTTGCCAATCTGACAAAAATAGGTATAATTTTGACTCATTCACACCATTTGTGTATTGTTGTGTTGCCTGTTGTCATTTTTTAAAATTTGACAATCTAAGTGAGAAGAGGTCAGGTATTGCATGTTTTAAAAATTCTGTGTCACACCAGTTGAAAATCACTGCTGTAGCCCATCTTGGTCTGGGCTTACTTCTTTCCCTTAAGTTATACAAGGTACTCTTGGTTCTTTTCACTTAGGCCGACTTAAATGGCTTCTGCTTCATGTAACCAAATGGTGTAGTGAGTTGATTTCTCTAAGTTTCATTTTCTGAGCCCACCAAATGATGTTGTTGGATGAGATGCTACCTAATAATTTTTTGGCTCCATGATTATTTTTCTTATCTTTTCCCATGCCTAGCACAACACTTTGAGACCATAGCTGTCTAGTAAATATCAATCAATATAATTTTGAATGTGCACTCAACTTATGTTATGAGAGGGTAACACTTTCACACTAAGTAATTAGTATTTTAATACAACCAGAAATGGAAGGGGAGCTTTGATGGAATGTAACCTTGGGGTTAAGGAATCTTGAATGGATTTCTAGAAAAATTAAATAAAATCTCCCATCTATTTTGAACCACAGTTTGGTTACCAAATTCTGTTTATAAGTGCTTTGTTCAGATGGATAGCTGCCCAGAAAGTTTAGCTCTGAGGGGCTCTACCAAATACTTTTTGTGAAAAGAAATGTGTTGGCTGGAAGTGAATGAGTCAAGGCCATGTACTTGGGATCCTCTGCTCTCCTTTTTTCCTTTTTTACCACCCCCTGTCCATCCTTTAACTGGAGGAAGGAAAATCTAGTAAAATAGGTCTCCTCTTTGGGGCCTGAGACTCATGCACCTGAACCTACTTAGGTACCAATGGTATGAGAGCTTTAATCCATCCTCCATCTCCAAGGCTGAATTCAGACACTCTCTAACATAAATATTTTAGATGCTGTGGAAATTTCTTAGTGGTAGATAAAGTGGACTCTTTCATTTTGATGTTTTAAATTTAAATCATTTTTTATTTTTCAATTATAGTTGATATACATTCTATTAATTTCAGGTGCACATCCCAGTGATTAGACATTATATAACTTACCTAATGATCATCCTGATAAATCTCGTACCCCTCTGACACCATACATAGCTATTAGAATATTATTGACTATATTCTCTATGCTGTATTTTACATCCCAATGACTATTCCGTAACAACCAATTTATACTTCTTAATTCCTTCACCTTTTTCACCCATCCCTCCAATATCCCTCCCATCTGGTAAACATCAAGAAGTTCTCTGTATCTATGAGTCTGTTTCTGTCCTGTGTTTATTTTATTTTTTAGATTAAATTGTTGGTAGATACGCATTTATTGCCATTTTATTGTTCACATTTTTTAATCTTTTTTTCTTCTTTTTAAAGAAGACCCTTTAACATTTCATGCAATACTAGTTTCATGGTGATGAACTTCTTTAGATTTTTCTTGTCTGGGAAGTTTATTACCTGTCCTTCAATCCTAAATGATAGCTCTACTGGGTAGAGTAGCCTTGATTGTAGGTCCTGGCTTTTCATAACTTTGAATATTTTGTGTTAATCCCTTCTGGCCTTCAAAACTTGTGTTGAGAAATCAGCTGACAGTCTTATGGGAGCCCATTTGTAGGTAACTGTTTTTCTCTTGCTGCTTGGTCTTTAACCTCTTGCATTTTACACTTAATCTTAGCCAAACGCTCAGAAGCAATTAAGCTTTTGCATTTTAATTATGTTTCTTGGTGTGGGACTCTTTAGATTTATCTTGTTTGGGACTTGCTGTGTTTCCTGGACTTGTATGCCTATTTCCTTCATCAAGTTAGAAAAGTTTCCTGTCATATTTTTAAAATAAGTTTTTAATTTCTTGTTCTCTCTCTTCTCCCTCTGGCACCTCCATGATATGAATGTTGGTATGTTTGAAGTTGTCACAGAAACTCCTTACACTATTCTCATTTATTTTTTTATTTTTTTTCTGTACTGATGAGATGTTTTTGGCTTCCTTATATTCAAATCACTGATTGATTCTCAGTTTCATCTACTATATTGTTGGTTCCCTGTAAATTATTCTTCATTTCAGTTATTATATCTTTTTTCACTTCTGACTGAGTTCTTTTCTATGGATTCCATGTCCTTTTTTATGCTGTTGAAATTCTCACTAAGTTCATTGTGCATCCTTATAACCACTGTTGTGAATTCTGCATCAAGTAGATCACTTGTTTTCATTTTGTTTAGTTCTTTTTCTGGAGTTTTGTTCTTTTTTTTTTTTTTTGGAACAAGTTTCTTTGTCTCTGCACAAGTTTCTGTGTTTGTTTCTATGTATGATGTAGAGCTGCCACATCTCCTGGGCTTGGTAGAGTGACATTAGGTAGTAGGTGTTCTGTAGGGTCTAGTGGCACAGCTTGCCTGATCACCCAAGCTGGGCACTCCAGGTGTGTCCCTGCCCCTGTGTAGGCTGTGTACACCCTCTTGTTGTAGTTGAGCCTTGTTTGTTGTTAGCACATCAATGGGAGAGATTTACTCCCAGGCTGATTAGTGGAGGATCAGTTATGCAGGGAAACCCCACAGAGCAGAACTTACTTCAGTGGGGCTCTGGTACCCATTGAGTCCACCCCTTGAGTGTGTCACTTATGGAGGTAGCTGTGTGGTGCTTCAGTGCAGTTCTGAAGCTGGCTCTGAGGCCTCCTGGGAGGTGCGGGCCAAGGTCAGCTACTGCCTGTGTTCTGCCTGGGGCTACCTGGCATGAGCTACATATTGATCTTCGGATGGCTTCTACTTGTGCTGGGCTTGGGGCCACTTAGCAAAAGGTATAGGACACCCTGAGGCCAGATGCTGCCTGTTTGAAAGATATTAAGAAAGTTTGAAGCATGAGCCATGGCAGGACATTCAAATGGAAAAGCCACTGGAAACAGCTTTGATGGGCCTGCAAGTTGGGGAGGGTGGAGTCTCAGGAAATCACCAGGGCTGGGTGAACAGTGTCAGCTAGGCTGACTGAGACTCTGATACGGATCTGTCTATTGGCTCTGTGGTGGGGCAGGGGTCTCAGAAAAGGAATAATGGCCTCTGCCAGCACTTTCGTCTGGCAGAAAGCTGCCACTCCCCCTCCCCCACCAGCTCTCATTCTGATGCTAGACAATTCAGTTCCTTACAGTATGTCCCTGGTGCCTTTTGAGCTGCTTCCCCAGCACTGGAGCCCAGAGGGAATGAGTCCAAGTGAGTCCATGCATAGTCCCTTTAAGAGGAATGTCTGGGAACTTCAGAAGCCCTCTCACTTGGCCACAATTCCAGCTGGTTTTTTACAGTCAAAAGTTATGGGGACTTCTCTTCCCAGCACTGGAACCCTGGTCTGGGGGGCCTGGTGTGGGGCTGGGACCCCTCGCTCCTCAGCTGTGATATCTCCCCTGATTTTTATCTGCTACACATGGATGTGGGACCAGTGTTTTCCATGTGTCTGGCCCTCCTACCAGTCTTGATGTGGCTTCTTCTTTAAATCCCTAGTTGTAGGACTTTCATTCAGCCTGATTTCAGATGGTTCTGAATGATAGTTTTTCTGTAGTTTAGGGGTAATTTTGATGTGATTGTGTACGATGTGATTACAGCATTTACCTACACCATCAGTTTGACCAGAAGTCCTAGAGTGGACTCTTTTAATTAAGAAAGTCCTTTCCCATGAAAGATAAACTTGAGTTCAGTGACAAAATCTTTGTTACTCAAATTTCCCCACATCTCTGCATTTTATGAGAACAAACATGGTCACATTAACAGCCGTAAATATAAACTTCATGAGCTCACTGAGACCTCAGCAGTCTGAAAATATCTCTACACTGCTTTGGGAGGTGGGAGTGTGTTCCCAGAGGTATCTCTCAGAAGCCCTCGAACAAATCCAGGAGATTCCAAGGTTGTGTCCACCAACACTTGTTCATGTCAGTTTGCTAGGTTTCTTTTTTTCTCTTTGTATTATAGGCTTTTGTTTTTCCATGTGTTTCTTGCCCCTCCCCCCATTTTATTGAGATATAACTGACAAACAAGGCTCAACTACAAGAGGGTGTACACAGCCTACACAGGGGCAGGGACACACCTGGAAGGGACACACCTTCATCTACATATATATTGTGAAAAGATCACCCCAATAAGGTTAGTTAACTCATCCATCATCTGACAGTTACCATTTTTTATCCTATTAAGTTCTTTAACAGTTAGCTACTGCTATATAACAAACTATTCCAAATCTTAGTGGCTTAAAATGTCAATCATCTACTTAGCTTGTGCTTGTATTGGCTGGCTATTTGGGCTCGACTCAGCTGGGCTCCCTCATGCATCCGTGGTCAGCTCTGAGTTGGGTTGGGTCTATCACAGTCTGGGGCCATGTGGTCTTTCATCCTCTAGAAGGCTGGGTCAGGCTTATTCACACAGCAGACCCATGTTTCAGTGGAAAGGGTGGATGAATGCAGGGCATCTTGAGACACAGGCACGACATGACTTCTGACACATTCTATTAACCACAGCAAGTCACAATGTCAACCCAGATTCAAGGTGGGAAAGTAGACACCACCTCTTTGTGGGAGGAACTGCAAAGTGTATACCAGGAGGGAAATAATTATGACCATTTTGGCAACTTATCAGCTACTTTTCGGTCACCTTGTCAACATACCAAGCCCTTGAAATAGAGAAGCTGAGTGTTGGCCTGTCAGTTGCTTAAGTGTTACTTAGCAGGAGGTCCCTGAAACATTGTTGCTTAAGCTCCAGAGTATTCCCAGGGCTTCCTCTGGCTGGTGTAGCTTAGTGGATTGAGTGCCAGCCTGCAAACCAAAGGGTTGCCAGTTCGATTCCCAGTCGGGGCACATACCTGGGTTGCGGGCCTGGTTCCCAGAGTATTCCTGGGGCTTGTGAAACAGTCCTTTTACTTGTAACTTGGAACTTTTCCATCTGCTCAGGAAGCTTCCCCCTCCCACCCATGTATCCAGGGGCCTGGTTAGGGACAGCATTGAATGACAATTTCACCTCTCTTTTGTCAACTAAAGCTTTGTTACTGGACCAAACTTGGTTTCTTCTTTCCATAGAATATAAATTATTTCCCAGGAAGGCCTTTTTTTTTTTTTTTTTAACTTCTCAATCGAATACATTTCTAGCCAGCCCACCATGCTAGTGTGCCAGACATATCCAGATGTTCTTGAGTCCCAGTGGCCGATTCCATTTGAGCTTCCTTATCTGTCTATAACTCATTAGATCTTCTCTGTAGATTCTCACTTCTTGTAGAGAAGGGAAAATAAAGGAGTCTCATGCAATAATATAAACAGTCCCACTGGTGTCCTTAGATAAAAACTCTCTTAGAGTTATTCCTTCCTTCCCCAGCTCTTTCTAATATGACTCTTTGGGAGGAAGTTCTGTCTCACATTCTCTTGTGTTGGCATGCAAAGATGGTGCCACTGGGTCCCCCTGGGTCCACTGCAGAGGGCCTGCTCCGGACCATCCCTTGAAAGCAGAATGCTGAGGGGTGATGGCCCCATTACTGAGGGTCTGCCTGCTACCTATTGCTGTTGCCTGCAGCTTGTGTACTTCACGGTCTGGGTGCCCCATGCTCCTTCGAAGTTCTGCTGTGCTCCCTGGCCTCCTCAACCTTAACTCAGGTCTCACCAGTGCTCCTTCTGAGTCCCCATCATGTCCTCCTGCCAACCCCTGACCTAGTCCCCAGGGTCAACATGGCCAATCCATGCTGGAATGTAGACCCAATGATCTGTGTGATCTGTGACTCATCCCCTCAGTCCACTTCTCACTGCAACATAGCGGTGTTGGGCAGCTCCGTGCACAGTGACTAGTCCCACCTCAAGTGCCAGTGACAGCAGCTCCTGCTTTTCTGCCTCTGATGTTTCCTTGAGGCCAAAGATGTCCACACAGGCAGGAAGTAAGAAGAGGCAAGCGTTCCCAGGGAGTAATCCTCAGCCTGTGGGGGATGAGAGTCAGCAGGTAAATGCTCCAGCCCCCACCCTCGACCTTCAGAGAGGACAGTTCTGAGGCTCACTTTACATACTTCCTCCCTCGGAGGATCCCCAGAGGCATGGAGCCCCTGTTGCACACCCTTTACTAGCTTCTCCTTGCTTGTCTAACCTTCTTGCTTTCTAAAAATAATTCTTAAGTAAATTACCTGTACCCATATCCTTGTCTCAAGTTCTGCTTTTAAGGGAATTCAAGGACAGTACCTATGGAAGGCCTGTGCTTCAGTGTCTGGTTTCCTTCTGAGGCCCCTGGTCCTTGGGAGCAGGTGGGAACTTCATGTCTAGGCTATGCATGAATCGTGAAGTGACCCTAGAAAGCTAAACGCAGGCCCTCCCTCTGTGTAGCTGTGGTTATCCACTAAGTTGACTTTAGTGAAGCTGCCCCATCTCCTTGGTCAGTACCTGAGAACAGGGCAGAACAGCCAGCGTGGCAGTCTTCTCCCTTCTACCCTCCAGAACTCCCTTTACCCTTCGACATATATCCTTACTCTGGTCGAAGGTCAAAAACTGGGTAGATGTGGCATTTCCAACTGTCTGTGTCCCCTGCTTCCACCCATCTTTTAGAATCTATCCACTGAGAGCAGAAGAGTGGGCTTTGGGCACTCACTTTGTCTCTACATATCCTGCTTCTCCTGAGGCATAAAGCAGAACTCAGATCTACTGGCAAAAGCTGCCTCCCGAGACGTTACAGGGGGACATAAGGGAATTTGGAAAATCATTTTCTGTCTGGCCATGCTTGACATTCCTGCCACTATTCTGCTAAAGAGATAAGGGAAGCTGGCTGAGACTCCAAGCCCATCAGTGGTGTCCTTGCTCCATGAATTTGTTCATTTCCAGTGGGGGAGCCACTAGCCACATGTGGCCATTGAGCACTTGAAATGTGACTAGTGGAACTGAATTTTAAGTTTATGTAATCTTAATTAGAATTTAGATTAAAAAACACTCAGATGAATTTTGGGGAAACTTTTAAACAAGTTGTTTGGAACAAGTTGGGTATATGAATGTACTTTTTCAAGTAGAAATTATATAAAACCTAAATGCAGACAAGTATTTTTGATGAAAATTTAACATCCAAATTGAGATGTGGGTAAATCTACACCTGATTTTTTTAGCCTTGGTAGAAAAGTAGAATATAAAATATCTCACGAATAATTTCTTTGTATTGTTTACAGATTGAGATGGTAATCTTTTGGATATTTGGGTACCAAATATCCAAATTAATATTAAAGTTAATTTCACTTATTTCTTTTTACTACTTGTAATGTGGCTAGAAAGTTGTAAAGTACACCTGCGGTTTGCATTGCACTCCTATTGAAGGACTGGTTGTAGGCAATGCTTCCCTGCTGCTTCCCTGAGGCCATGTGCCCCCTGATCCAGTCCCTGGAGGGGAAGGCTGCAAGAAGCGGGACTTGGGGGCGGGGGGAGTGTCTTTAATAATCAGTTTGCAAAATAATTACCCCTGTTGCGAATGTATTCTCCCTATACTGCCCTGAAGGATAAGGGCTGATTCCTTTCTCTCTTGTGACTCCTGTATAGGGAAATTGATGAAGAGAAAGAGGTTTTCTGATGTCTTGAACTAATCAGTCAATTTATTCACCACCATGGAGAGTTCAAGTGAAGAGGAATAGATTTTATTTTAAGCAGAGCCTATGGTTAGGGTTCCTGGCAGTTTCATTTGGACAAGGTAAGCCTGCCACTGGCACGAGTTGATTGGGCATGGGATGGGCACCTGACCCAAGCTGGGCCAATGAGCTGCTCTTCTGGGAAATTGGAATAGAGACTCAGGCATTCTAGCCTCACCTGGCTGCTTTCCTCAACAGGGGAGCTCCAAGCCCCAGCAATGCAAGCAATTGCTACCCTTTGTCATTTATCTGGGGTGTGGGAAAGGTCACTCTCATGTAAGGCATAGGTGGCACACACAAGGCCCTCAGGTGGAATTGGCCCTCCACCTTGTTTTATCTGCTCTGCACCTTGTTTCTACCCTGAGGCATCACTGAGCTCTTGCTCAACTCTTAAGGAGTAGTTACATTTATACAGCCCTAAAGTTACATTCAGCCCTTTGAAGGCCACTGTGAGGCTGATGTGGCCCAGTGAAAATGAGTCTGACACCCCTGACATAAGGGAAGAGTTGGCCTGTGTTACTGAAAGCCCTCCAGGCTCTGGATTTAACTCCTACTGAGCTTTCCCTGCAGTTGTGACCCTGAAGCTACAGAGAAATCCCCCCTGTCCTCAGAATACACTCCTCTGAGGGTGATCATGTTACCTGCAAAGGAAAGAAGCTTAACTAACACACAGTAGTGGCTTGAGGGGGAATTCAAGGGAGAGCTTTGTGTTTATAGCTCAAGGGGAAAGAACCAGATGATTTTTTTTTTTCTATAGAAAAAGCTGGCCAGTGGCCTCCTTGTTCCTGGGTAGCTGACACAGTTCTCAGTGCTGCCCTACAGCTGCTTTGGGTTCAAAAGACTTTTGTGGATGGCCTGGGAAGCAGACCACCACTTATAATATTGTTTCTTTCCTCTTTCTTTTTTAATTTTTAAAATTATTGTTCGATTACAGTCATCCCATTTTCCCCCATTGCCTTCCCCTGCTCCCCCAGTCAGTCCCCACCTGGTTGTCCATGCCCATGGGTCCTTTATACACGTTCCTTGAATTGCCCTTTCCCCTCGTTTCTCCAGTTATCCGCCTCCCCTCTCCCCTCTCCCCTCTGGTCACTGTCAGTTTGTTCTTTATTTCCATGTTATAATATTGTTTCTACGGGAGACGCATTCCAAGATCCAAACAATGAATTTAGTAAAGAATGTTTGGCTTCCAGGAGGGATGAGCGGAGCCTGCTGTATCCTGGGGATTGGCCACTCATTTACTGTTAGGTCCCCTCCTTTTGGCTGGAGACTGACTTTTCAGAATTGGGGTATGTATGTGAGGGGAGAATTCTGATAACAGGGATGGAACAGATAAACACCCCCTACCCCCACCCGCAGCTGGGGAGCGCTAAGGCTTCCTGTGCACTGAGAGCCCCTCGAGGTCCAGGAAAGGCTAAGAGGGGGAGGTGAGAGGTGGACAAAGACTCTTGGCCTCCTTCACATGACTGTCACGTCTGCCAGCCCGCGAAGTCGAAGGGGCCTGGCTTAGCTCTTGCTCAGCTCAAACCCTTTTTGGAATAAGCCTGGGTGTTGCGGGGTGGGGGGAATCCTATGTCCACTGCCTGGGAAATCCGGGGCGCTCGAGGTGGGCTCCCCGGGGCACGGTGACTGATCCCTGGGAGTGGCTGTCATAGAGCGGGGCAGCCGAGGTGCTAGAGCCAAGACTCCATCCCTCCCCGAGAGGGCAGAGCGAATAGAGTGAGGGGAGCCAGTTCATCCTCCTCACGCTCGCACTGTTATCCCCTCCCGGCATTCACACCCCTTACCCCCGCCCCGCCCCCCCAGCCCGAAGAGTCGCTGACAGCCAGAGCCCCTACTCGAACGCGGGGAAGTAGGGGACGCGCAGGCACAGCATTGTCTGGGAGGGAGGGGAGAAGCTCCGCCCCCCAAGGGGGAGGGGAGGGGGAGGGCGGGAGAGGAGGGGAGGAAGAAAGGCGAGGGAAGAGGGGTGTGGAGAGAGATGGAGAGCTCGAGAAAGCAGGGGAGGGACGATGATCTGACCGGATAGGGGGAGATAAAGGCTCTGGGGCGGGCGAGAGGGCAAGGAGGGGTGGAGGGGGCGCGAGGAGGGCGGGGCGTCCGACCCCCAGTCACCCGGCCTCCAACAACCCTGTCCCGCCGGATTTGATCCCGACCCTCCGACCGCTGACCCAGGCTCGGGCTGGAGCAGCTCCTCACGCAGCACCGGGCACCCCTCTTTCCAACTCCACGGTCTCCGCCGCGCGCGCGAGATGCAGCCGTCTTGGAACGCAGGCAAGGCGCGGGGCGTGGGGACAAGGCTGCAGACGCAGCGTGCGGGACGCAAGGTGCAGGGCACCCGGCGGGCCTGTCTGCCTTGCCCCTCTCCCGCCTGGCCGAAAGTTCTCCTGCAGAGTCCCCTGCCCGGTCCGGGTCAGTCCCTCAATCCTCGCCTGCCCCTGGTCTCCTCCCTTCTCTCCCAGTCGCGGGAGGTGCCAGGGATATCGACTCCCCAGGGGCTGCGTGGGCTTGGAGCCCCAGCCCGCCCGCCTTACGGCCGGAGAAAGTTGTGGCTCTGAGCTCCTCCTCCCTCCCCGAGCCCTGGGGGTTCTTCTTTCTCTCCACTTCAAGGGCGGTGGCTGGAAGTCACCCCTACCTCATCCCAGGAGTCCTGGGGACTCCCTGGTGAGGTGGGGCGGGGTGACGGGTGCATGGATGGCACACCCCGACAGCCCTGGTGAGCACCCGGACTTCAATCCGGTCCTCTTCTTCCCGGCCCAATGGACGGTTCCCCAGAGATGGGTTCCAGCCACCCTCCCCCGCCCCGCTCAGGCCCCCTCTTCCTTGACGAGGAGGTTGGGTGCACCGGGGCGGAGCGGGAGCTGGTCCTGGGGCACTTCCCCTTTACAATCTTCCCGCCTGCCTCCGGAGCTGGTGCTTGAGGTCAGCTGAGACCTGGGCTTTTTGTCCTCTACGCCGGTGAGCGGCAGGTGCCTTGGGCAGACCCCAGTTACTTCTGTATTTCGAGCGCCTGCTTTACATTTGGCTTCTAAGCCGAGAGAGCCCTGGGGACAGCAGAGAGGCTTAGCGGCCTGACAGAGAAACTGAGGGTTCCGTCTTGCTCAGAGCTGCTCTGTGGGACCTGGGTTGGTCACAGCACCTTTGCACCTCGCTGAGCAGAGGAACTGAGCACGAGGCTTCTCAACTCTGCCATGCATTTTATTCCCAGGTGACCAGAATCCAGGTCTTTAGAACGTGGTCTCCCCAAGGACAGAGGCTGTGTCCAGAGTGGCCAAGTTTATAGTGAGTACCTTACATATAATGAATGAATGTTTGAACCAATGAGCTGACAAGTTAACAATTTGTCCTGGAGCAGGACTCAGTTCCTGCCACCGTTGATCTTGGTACAATGGAAGGAAAGGATTAGAAACAATGATTGTTTTAAACAGCTGCCTGTGAGCCAGAGCCAGGGGCCTTCTTTCCAGAGCATCTGGATGAGGAATTGGGGGTTGGAATTATTTTGCTTATCAATCCACATTTACTTACTGGGAACTTTTTCTGAAGCAGTCTGAAAAATTAAAGGCACTTCTCCTAAGATATATTGGGTTGCTTGGGGGAGTTCATTCTTTTTGGCTTGTGTCCAAGTGCTGTGTCCTAGAGACTGTGTGGAGTTGGCCTGGGAGGTGCCCATTTGGGATCAGAGACCCTGGAGTGGGGCCATGAGTCTGGGCACTGGCTGTGCTTTCTCCTCTAGACAGGTCAGCTGATGCCTGGGAGCTGGGACAGGTGGGAGGAGGGGGGCGTTGGGTGGGGAGGTGTGGATAGAGAGGGGCTCAAACGGTGGCTGGGTTCAGAGAGGTGGGGTAGTTTGGGAAAGGGTAGTTCTTGGCCCAGGAGGAGGCATAGCAAGCAGCCTGCTGGGGCACCTGGAGGCTGGGCTGTACATTTCTGGTTTCCCTATGCTGGGGAGGCTGGAAGTGAGTCCCACTCCTCCTCCAGAAGATGGGGGAGAGCAGAGGTTGAGTATTGGGGAGATCAGATAATCTTTGGGGTGCAGCATAAACATATCCCATGCTCTTCTGCCCTCATGTATGAGCTGGTGAAATCGGTTAGAATGATGATGGGTAACTTTGGGGAGCCCGGTTAGGAGGGGGCCGGGGGATATGGGGCACTCAGTCATGCCCTCCTTCTAGGGAAGGTGGGAGTGTCCTGTCTACACCTGGCTGAGTGGGCCAGGGCATATGCAGCACCTGCACCTGCTGCACCTCTAGCTGGCAGCATCCCCACCTTCCTGAGGATGGTCTGTCTCTGCCCTTGGGCTCTAGAACCCACCTCTCTGCATGGCTTCTGTTTGGGGGTTCAGACCTCCTCTCCAGTTTGTGTTATCTTAGGAGTTGGGAGTGGTAGGTGACCTTACACCTTGTTTTTGGCACTTCAGTCCTCCTCAGTGTCTGATACACTGGCCTACCTGGGACTTAAAAACCAGTCATCGCTGGTTTTGCTTTGATTTCTTGGTCTATTTCCTGGTGCCCCAAGCTTTGTGTCTGCTTTCTGTGTGTGAACTGCTTAGGAATGGCTGAAAGAGTGAGCTAGAGAGATGCCCAGGACCAAAGAGCCTGGCATCTGTGCTGGCATGCCAAAGGCTGGACTGCAGAGCTTCCCAGAAAAGGGTCCTCTCACCAAAGCACAAGAGGACCTTGGCCTGATTATCCTCTCTAAGATACATTGGCAGGAAGTGTGCTCACTTTGAGGCGGGGTGCAGGATCAGGACCAGATTGCCAGAGAAGCCCGCAGAGAGGGTGGGATGTGAAGCGGGTGATCCATGAGCAGTTCCTGGACTTGCCCACGTGGTCTTCTCCTCTCCCCTCACAGGGAAAAACCGGGCAGTTCTCCACCATGCACTTGGAGTAAAACAAGACACCCAGTCTCTGTCTTCAAGACATAGTTGCTGAGAACAGCTACAGCTGGGTTTATAAAATCAGGGCAGCGGTCTCCTCCCTCCACTGTTCACAGTATGGTCCTGTGATTTACCCCAATGACACCCTGGCCTATTTAAACACCTCCCTGCCTCTTCAGAAGAATTTTAAATAAATCCTTAAGGTTGGGTAAGCTACCACAGACCTGTGATTGTGGTTTCATTTATTTGGCCTGCCTGTAGGTTCCCATGGAGGATGTTGAGGGGAGAGGAGGGGGCAGGAGGCACAGGGAAAGCAGGGCACAATAAACAGGGACAGCCTTCAGACTCAGCTGGCTGGACGGCCAGGGGTCATTTTTGGTCATCCCTGGGATGGCCGACTCTGGAGCCTATAATCACAGATTGGTGCAGCTGCTTGGGATAACATCTCAGGGCTGCGGAACTCCTGCCCAAGGCAACGGTTGAACCAGAGAGGGCAGTCTCTCACAGGAGAAGAGGGCAGGAAGGGCATTTGGCTAATTCCCATAGGATGAGCAAAGTAACTTGGAAGGGCTTTTTCCATCACTTCTATCCATAAAAATGGGCAAAAACATACCTGTGCTCCCCTGGGAGGTGTCAAGCCAAAGTGACTCGACAAAGTAGGTTTACTTCACCAGCGTGATGCTTTACCCACAATTGGTACTCAGTTAAGTGTTTGTTTGATTAGTGGCCCATTTCTTTAAGAGTAATGAAACTAGTTCTGAATTTGGAGTTTGAACTGTACTCTACCATTTTCTAGCCATGTGGCATTGAGTGATGTCAGCATCCTCCCGTGTGCCTTTGGCCTCAACCGATGGCTGATGGGAGAGGGTGCTAAATGCTTCACCCCCTCACCTCTTTGTTGGGGTAACTTTGGGGCATGTTCTGTGCTGTCTCAGAGGTACTGGCTTATTTCACTGGCTGCCTTCCCTTCCTTGTTCACTTTCCTGCTGCTGTCCACTAGCACCTAAACTTGTATCTTAGGGTCAACTTCCGGGGGCCACCACACTAAGAGAGGCTTTAGCCTGTAATTGAAAAGTCATTTGAAGTCTCTTGAGTGTTAGTTTCCCTGAGTGTAAGATGGAAATGATAACGATCTCACAGGGATACTGTGCTGGTTGCTCAGCCTGCGGCCTGGCAGACAGCAAGCGTGCAAACATTTGCTGGCTCACTGATTAGTGTAGAAGGGCCTGTGATGGCTTTAGGAGTGAAAGTTACAATGGGCGGTGGAAGATTATAGTGCTGTCCTCAGGCCATGTAAGCAAACTGACATCACCTGCTCATGGTTTTTCCATCTAGATTGTGACCTGCAGTGTTTACCAACTGGCTCTGCAGGGAGGAAAAGGCCCTGCTTTCTGCTATTTGCTAGTTCTTTAGTGAAAATATACCCACTATGGCAGATTTCAGGCTGCTACATGACATGACTCAACACTGAGTTGGGCCAAGATGTGCTCCATCAGCTCCTGCAGCCAGCAGGAGCCAGCTTCAGCACCGTCTGGTCGTGTCCAAGCTGGGATGGGACCTCAGGTCTTGGTTTCCAATTTTGTACACAGGAAGGAGGAAAAAATTGTGCTAGATGTCAAAATTTAGGTTATGTTCAACTCTGCCCCAAGCTGGTGGATTCACTGTGTGTGGGACACTTCTGGGTTCATTTGAAGATGATTGAAATGTTTCTGCTCTGAGTCTTTCTGGGCCTCAGTTTCCCTATCTCCAAGCAAGGAGTTAGATGATCCCAGTAGTCCCTTCTAGCTGTTGATCTTTTTAGGAAGAATCCGTTGTGTTCTCCTTCTCTCCACACAAGAACAAGCCTTTAACAAAAGAAAACCCTTCATGTGTCCACACTTATTTTGTCCTCTGTAGGGCACCCAGCACTGGACCACCCTAGTGCTTTGCTGGAGTCTTTCTGCGGGCACTGGGGTCCAGTGGGCAGTAACCCAGTAAAATTCCGCCTTCCTGGTGCACCAATTTCACTTCATGACACAGGCATGCTGTGTCCCCAGACGAAGTGGGGTGGGGGGAGGGGATGATTTCTCATGGAAAGGACTGTCCCTCCTTTGAATAGTATGCAATGTCATAGATACCCAAGTGGAATCGAGGAAACAGACTTTAATAAGACAGAATTCAGCATCCCTGCTGCGTTTATTTTGTTGATGATCTTCCCAAGGGAGTCCCTGACTCAGCAACTCCACCTGGAGGAATTCTTATCCTAAGGATACAATTGGACAAGCACAGAAGAATATGTTCACAGGGATGTCCTCTGCAGCATTATTTATGATAACAACCATTACAACAAAAAAATGGAGACTAAGTGTCCATTAATAGTAAACTTGTTAATTACAGTATATCTATAGACTTTGGAATACCATGTGGCTACAGAAAAATATAGGACAAAGATGTTTATCTATTAACATGGAAAAATAGGCATTTCTAAAGAGCAGGTTACCAAACAGTATGCCATTTTTATAAAATATATCATATCATTCATTTATATTTGCCTCTGGAAGAATACATGGCAAAATGCTATTAGTGATTATCTCGGAGTGGTAGACTTCAGGGAGATTTTGATCTTCATCTTTTTGTATTAAATATTTTTATATTCAATTATGGTAAAATACACATAATGGAAAATTTACCCTTCTAATCATTTCATTCTTGTATGTGCCCTGACAGGGGATTGAACCTACAACTTTAGCATATCAGGATGATGCTCTAAGCAATTTAGTGGCTGTCTCAGTTCTTTGGGGCTGCTATTACAAAATACCACAACCTGAGTGACTTATAAATAACAGAAATTTATTTCTCACAGTTCTGGGGGCTAGAGGTCAAGATCAGGGTGTTAGCAGGTCAGATGAAGGTGCTCTTCCAGACTGCAGACTTCTCATTGTATTCTTACATGGTGGAAGGGGATGAAGGGCTCTGTGGGGTCTCTTTAATAAGGGCACTAATCCCATTCATGAGGGCTCCACCGTCATGACCTAATCACCCCTCAAAGGCCCCACCTCCTAATATAGTTGGCTCTCCATGTTTGTGTGTTCTGCATCCATGGATTCAACCAACTGTGGATGCAAAGTACTCAGGGGTTGGGGGGTGGAGAAATGTTACCTTATTTCTGATGTGTTCTATGTAGTCGGGCCTACAATGGTTGTATCTGTACAGAACATTATTCTCTAAACAATACAGTATAACAACTATTTATATAGCATTTACATTGTATTATAAGTAATCTAGAGATGATTTCAAGTATATGGGAGAATATGTGTAGGTTATATGCAAATACTAGGCCATTTTATATAAGGGACTTAAGCATCCAAGGATTTTGGTATCCATGGTGATCCTGGAACCCACCCTCTGAGGATACCAAGGGATGACTATACCATCACGTTGGGGTTAGGACTGCAGTATATGAGTTTTGGGAGGACATCAAACATTCAGATCACAACCTTAGCATTAAATGCATTAAATGCATTCACAATATTGTACAACCATCACCAGTGTCCATTTCCAGACCTTTTCAGTTATCCCAGACAGAGACTCTGTACCCATTACACTAACTCCCCCCATTCCCTACCCGTGCCCCCTGCCCCAGCCCCTGTTAACTTCTGTTCTACCTGATGTCCATGTGAATTTGCTAGTCTAGGTACCTCATAGAAGTGGAATTATTCTTTTTGTGGATCATAATCTTTTTGGTTACCTATATTTAAAAAAAGTTTGTTTTACCTGTATAATAAAAAGAAAAGGAAAGAGAAAGCCTGGGAGAGAGTTGTGGTGTTTGGTTTCAGTGGTTTTGCTTTAGTTGGGCAGGGTCACAAGGTCTTGGCCATCTTCCTGCCCTTTCCGCCATCACCTGGGGTAAGGGTCAGGGCCTGACCTGTGTCTCAGCATGGCGGGACAAAGGCAGGTGGCCAGGGGTTGACGAGCAGCCCTGCTGGACTAGAGATGACCTCAGTTGTGTCTTGCTAGTTGCTGGCAGCTGGGCCTTAAGCTCCAGGCCCACGGCTGCCAAATTGTCTTGTCCCAGGGTCTTCTTCTGTGTGTGGTAGTGGGATTGAGAGGGTTGCTTGGGGTTTCCTACTGCCCTGCGGTGAGTGAGGCCCCAACAAGTTGGAATGGGTGGTTGCCACCATGTTCGTTGAAGATTGAGAACAAGAGCCTCAGCCTTTCTATTTCAAGTATTCTTTGTGTGTTTCAAACTCTGCTAAATACCCACACAGTGGCTATGGGCATGGCTGCTCAGTGTTTGTGCACAAGCAGGTTGGCCTGGCTGGGGTGGGGGGAGGGCTTTAGCTGGTGGGGTCCAAGAGGCCCCAAGTATGGTGGGGAGATGGGTGGTAGCCTCAGATTATGGGCTCCCTCTTCCTAAAGCTCCATATAGGATCTTACAGTTGATCATAGGGATGTTTGGGACAGGGATTGTTCTCTTGTGCATGTGACGAGTTGTGCATGTGATGGTGTAATCAGGCACATGGTGCAGTGGGGTGGGGGGAGGCAGAAGATGTGGTATGCACACTTCAGGTCGAGTCTGAGGTAACAGGACGTTGGGAAGCTTCTGGACCCAGAACTGGGAAAACAGGCTGTGTAGCTCTATTCAGGTGGGTCAAGTGGCTTTGCTCTAGGACACCTGGCCCTGTGGAAAATGCTTTAAGTTCCTCATTAAGTGAGCTCCCAGAAGGGCCTACCTGGCCCTCCACTGAGTTGATGAGGGAATATAGGTCTGGGAGGGGCACACGTACCCACTGGGCTCTTCAGAACGTTCTTTACCCGCCTCTACCTATGTTCCGTCTGCCCTGTAGGAGCTGCTTTTTTGCTGCCAGAAAGTTGGGGAACTGTAAAGAGTTTACAGAGATGGCCCCTGAAGGCCATTTTGAGGAGAAGTTCTGCTTTTTGTGGTGCTGGTTTTCTGTTAGAATTAGTCAGCTGGGTGCATGTGGTTTTGTGGAAAACTTCCCCTCAGCTTCCTGGAGATGTTCTGGAAACCCCTGGACATGCCATCGGTCCTGGGAATATGAGGGGGTAAGAGATCTGCTGTGTGAGGGTGAATTTCCCTGTGCAGTTGCAGGGTGTAAATGAGGTTAAAAGGGGCTGGATGTAAGATACCCCATAATGGCTGTGCCAGGGGAGGGCTCAGCACATGGGGCCCCTTCCTTCACTCTCCCCACCAGACTGCTTCTCCAGGGCAAAGAACCTTCACTCGGGGTGGAGGAGGCCAGCGATCCTGGATCCTGGGTTGCCAATTCTGGCCCCAGGTAGCAAGGAGGGGAAACCCCAAGATCTCCACACACAAAGAGTGTCAGGCTACAGCACCAAAAAAGGAAGAACTGTTGGGGTTCCCCAAGAAAGGGGATGTGAGGTCAGAGATGAGTAGAAATCACTCAGGAAACAGGAAGTGTGGCCAGAAAGAAACCTGTGCTTACAGGAGAGGGGGAAGTGGAGGTGGCCCTTCCTCGGCTATCAGGATAGGTCAGCGTGTTCCTGCAGAACTGAGACACTAACCCGCAGCCAATAGGGGTTCCGGAGCGCATGGGCTGATGCAGGCCTTGGGCTCTCCTGGGGCTCCACTTAAATCCTGTAATTACTGGGCTGGAGGAAAGATTAATTTGCTCTTCCCCAGTTAGGATGTGGAACTACCCTAAAAAATAGCCCTTGATTTTGAGAAATGCAGGTCAAGGAATGCTTTGTCTTATTTTCCTTATGAGGGCCAGTTGTTGCTTCTACCAACTTCCCATTCTTTCCTCTGAGTCACAGAATTTCACACTTTGCTGGCCGTTAGTCCACGAGGGGTACATCTTGCCAGGGCCCCTTTGGTTGCAGGTGATGTAGGAGCTGCTTTAGGGAGGCAGATGTAACCATGCCCTTCCCTGGGGATGTGTAGGTATTGGAGGATTAACTTCTAGGTCTTTGGTTTCTCTGAGCCAGAGTCTTAATTGTACACACATGTGTGCGCACACGCGCGCACACACACACAATATAGTCTCCCTCACACACCCATTCTTATACACACACCCATCCTTATACACACACCCATCCTTATACACATGCACAGCTTTTTCTGTCTGGAGGTTTTACTTCCTTTAGGCCTTTTTTGGTCTCACTCAAACACCCCAATTCTCTGATATGAGGCTAAGAGCCTTTGGGTTTTCTTCTAACATTCATCCAGGTTAAAAGCTTGTGGATGTTCTTGGGATTTCTCTATAAATAAGTAGTTGTTCATCTGGCCCTGTGAGGTGACTGTTTAGGTACTTCTCAGTAGTGACTTCCCAGGTCACTGACCTGGCCACCCCTCTTCTCCCGCTGGTGTGGGAGTAGGAGGCAGGCCTTCCCTGGCAGAGTCCCAGGACCTTTCCTTCAGGTCTTCCCCAATCCCACTGGGAATTCAGACCCAAGTGCGGAAAGCCTGAGCTGCTACACCTGAGCAGGGGCCACCCTAGGAAAGAGCAGGGGTTTTGCAGACCAAACTGGTGCAGGGATCTCAGCTTGGCCACCTGTTGAATCTCAGTTCCTCATCTGGCAGGTGGGCCAGGCTAGGGCTGCCTTTTGAAAGTGAGGTTTCTTGTCAACAGGGGCCTTGTACCTGTCATCAGTCAGGTCCCCAGGCTTTTCTGGATCGGGAGACAGGTAGTTTGTGGGTCCCATGAGTGTGAGGGTTAGCTCATTCTTTAGACAGAGGATGAGACATTTCTGAGGTGTGTGGGTCTGGGACATTGTAAGTATCCTGGTCTCTGAATAAGTGCCTTCATCCCTGGCTCCTGAAGGATCTGCTTTCCCTACAACTTGTCCATTAGGCCAGTCACTCACTCACCTGCTGTGAGCTGTGGAAGCTGGCTGCACTCACCTGTCCTGCATGGAGCCCGCATGTTCAGCGCTTAGCTGGGGCACTGGGGAAGGAGCTCATGACGTGGGTTCATGTCAGCTCCATGACCTGGCATAAGTCGCCTATCTCTGGGAACTTCTGTTTCCTTACCTGTAAAGTGGTAAAAATAAAGACTTCCCTGTGTGTTCCGCAAGAAGTAAGATAAAGCTTCTAGAGTCTCATTACCGGCAGCACCAGCATCCACGGGGAGCTTGCTAGAAATGTCCGTTCTCAGACCTCACTCCAGAAGTACAGAAACAGAAACTGGGTTGGGGGGAGCGGGTGGCAGCATCTGTATTTTAGAGAGCCCTTCAGATTCTGATAGGTTCTCAAATGTGACAACCACTCTGAAATGACTGGGTCGGGTGCTTTTTAGCCGAGAGCTCTTCCTCTTCACTCGCAGAGATGCTGCAGTAAATCGGGGTCTGCTCTGCAACTGCACATTCCTGGGTTGGCACCCCAGCTTTGTCACTTCCTGGCGGTGTTTCTGGCAAGTTACTTCAATTCCTTGTGCTTTGTGTCACCTGCAAAATTGGGGCATTGGGGTTTCTTTCTTTCTTCCTGGGTGGTTGTGGGGATTAACTGAGTCGAAGCAGGTGGCAGCCTGTATGTAGTAAGCTTGCATTTGTGGTAGCCATCTATTGTTCACAATGATAGTACTGTGATGGTTCTGCTCCTGATTTGGGGGAGGGGTAGGGGGGTGGAGAAAGGTGTCCTCTTGCAACTAGTCTTCTGCCAGTTCTCTTGAGCTAAGCCCTTTCCTAAGCCCTTACTTGCTTGTAGGTAAGTGCCATCTCTTTTTAGGCAGGGCAAGCCAGTCTTCTATGGTACTTAACATTCTTTGGGGTAGGGAGGGGCAAAGCCTTTTATTCATAGTCACAGCAAATTGGAGAAAGTGCAGTACGTATACCCAGAACACTTGACCTTAAATTTCCCTTTGGTGGCATTTGATGCTTACACCCTTTCAGGAGCAGAGGGATTGGGAGAGCTGTGGGTCTCAGCAGCCCTGACACGGGGAGGGGGAGGGATGGAGGTACATTTAGGGAAGTGAGGGTCAGGGATCTGTGGGGTGATCAGGTCCCAGAGAGGACACGGGCCTGGCCAGTTAAGTGGGCCTTTTATTGGATAAAGCATGCAGGCAAGGGGCAAAGTGCACCCTGTTTTCTTCCAGGGTGGCCCACATTTTGCCCATGTCCAGGACAGGCTCAGGTTCAGAAATCAGGAGGTGGAAATTCTTGTAATCTCTACATCTTGGCAGGGCTCCAGGCCACAGCTCAAGTCTCATTCCTCATGTGGTGCAATAGAGCTGGGGTTTCCTGTTTGCCATCTGCACTTCTTCCTGTTCCTGTACCAGGGGGCTGAACTACAGAGGGGCCAGCACTATCTCCTCGTCAAAGCTGCTTGGTTGCAAAGCAGAGTCCTTCAGGAGACACGATGGGACTAGTCTTTAGCACTGTGGTATGAAGTGCTGTGTCGGATAACTTTCTTATCCAACCCAGGAGCTCCAGATTGTCCCCAGAAGTCAGGGCAGTGTTCAGAGAAGAGGTGGGGACAGGCCCCAAAAGGGGAAGTTGCCGGCCTCGAGAGAGCATTTCCTTTGCATCTGGGGCCCAGGGCTGGCTTCCTGACTTCTGTGGTGTGGTGCCTTGCTTTGCGTGACGGGCCCTTTGGTTGGCTCTGTGCCTGCATACCCTGGCCCTCTGGGATGCTGCACAATTGTCCCCTTTATCACTTTGAAATATTAGTTATGGGGATGTGGGGCACTAAAGACAAAACTCAGTTTGCTTTTAGAAAATTCTGTTTTCTTCTTTCTTGAAAAGCTGCTTTGCGAGGCATTGGTGGTTGTCCTCGGTCTCTGTTCCTATCCTGTTTCACGCTGGTTCTCAGTTCTGGTTGTACTTTGGCAACCACCTGGGGAGGCTTTTAAAGCTGTCATGCCTGGACCCCCTCTCAGAGAGTCTGATGCATTGGTCTGAGTTACAGCTTGGATGTCAGGAATTTTTAATTAACCTCTCTCACCACCCCACCTCCCTCCACCCCCACCCTGGGAGAGTCTAAAGAACATCCAGAATTAGAACCTCTGAGATGTCGTGTGGTGTCTCAGGGTCAGCCTTCCTCCTTCCCTGTTGGGTTTTGGCTGAGGCCCTGCCCAGTGCACAGCCCTCTCCCAAGTCAGGGGGTGGCTCTGTGGGGTGGCCCCCTGGATCATTTTTTGTGGAAAGCCCTCCCCTCCCTTAGGAAAAGCCTGTCTCTTTTCTTAGCTATACTTTCTTAGACAAAGATTGTCCTCCACTGTCCATCTTACACTGGGAGCTGAGGTGGAAGTGCAGAGGGACTTGGCTCCCGCTGTACAACCAGGAAGATAGTTTAGGAGACCAAAAACAAATAAACCACTAAAGGTGGGGAGGTCGTCATCTCACCCTGGACTTTCCTGCCAGGATTTGTCCCCCTCTTCTCTGGGGACTTTGCAGTTGATAAGTCAGCTGAGAGACACTTGTCTATAGGCTGGAACTGTAGAGCAATTAGCCCACGTGCCATGGATGCTCCAACACCTGATTAACCACCCTGGGTTATCTGGGCTCCCTGACAGAAAGGGAGTGAGGGCACTGGAGCTTGGAGGAACCAACAGCCAGAACAGAGGAGATTCTGCTCTGTTTGGAATGAGCTTTGGATGACTTTTCCCACCTGCTCCAGCTTCTTGAGGATTTGACATTTGCCCTCTTTGCAGGAAGCTGAGCTGGTGAATTTCATTTACTTGAGAGGCCTGGAGTGGGAGGCTGGAGACATCTGTGAAAAGGAACAGGAAGGGGTCCTTCCTGCAACAACTTCAGGATTTTGAGTGGTCTAGAGCTTGGGTAAGTCTGTCCCCATTCCTACAGCTCAGCCCTGCACTGCACCTGGTGGTCCTGTGTGAGCAGCTATATCCCCCCAGCCAGAGAGTGGGCGGGAGAGGGTGGCAAAGCCAGGAGCTGCTTCAAGCCCAGACATGGGGCAGGTGTAGTGGCCGATGCTGGTCCCCACCAGGATCCCTCTTATCTGCTATGTGTTATGGCTGTCTTAGCTGCTCCCTAGTCCTGGGAGCTGCTCTTGCAGGGAAATGCCTGGGATCTCAGGCCCTCCTCTGAGGGGTGGCCGTGGTCAGTGACTGGATGGCACAGAGGTACAAATGCCAGGCCTGCTGGGCTCAGGTGGGACAGCTCTGTGGAGTTATCCACACCCTGCAGCTCCCTCGGGATCGGCTATGGCTGGACTCCAGCGGGGCCCTCATCACTCCCAGTCCTGCTCCCTTCAGTCCCATAAAAGGCTTCTCCTGAAAACACTTCCTCAGTAAACCCCATGCACGAGAATCCTCACTTCGGGCTGTGCTTCAAGGAATCCCCAGACCTAAGGCCCCAGGTTAGCTTTTCCTTGGTCTGGTTATTGAACCCCTCCATCCCCTGAAGAAATAATGATAATGAGAATATTTGCGGGAGAAAGACCCAGTATGGGAACTGGGGGATCCAGAGAGAAGGGGCTCCAGATCCAGGAGGGAAAAGAAACACCAGACAGATGATTTCCGTGTGGGATTAAGTGCTGATGGAGGACAGGCTAAGGTGTGAGCTCCTGTCCCCCACAACACTGCCGAGGGCCAGATCCCCTTTGTAGGGACAGCTAGGTTTTGGCTCAGGATCCAGAGAACATGTGAGTGTGCTTGGGTCTGAGGAGGAGCATGGGCACATTCACAGAGCGTGAAATGCAGGCCCGGGAAGTTCTCCGTGGCTGGGATGTCATCGTACTCAGTGGCTTAGGAATCTTCCCTTTGTTGAGACATTCTCTCTGCTTAGGGAGAGCCACACCTCCAGGTTGTCTTTGAAGCAGGCAGGAAGCATGGATGGGTCTCCCCACGGGACATATTAGGTTCCACTGGCTGGCTGGATGGCACCGCCAGGCATATAATGGAGCTGAGGAGAACCTGAAACATTATGCCAGGGCGTGAAGTCAGTGCCAGAGACTGACTGGTTGGTGGCCCCAGTGTGTCTCTACCATGACTAGGGCCTGGGAGTCTCGCCTCCTGACTTGGTGCTTGTGAATGGTTTTTGGAGGTATTTTGGAGCCCAGGTAGGGGCTGTAAATTCTTTTTATTTTTTTAATCCTCACCTGAGTTGATTTCGGAGAGGAAGGGAGAGAGAGAAACATCAATGTGAGAGAGAAATACCCATCAGGTGCCTCATGTACAAGCCCAGACCACACCCCGACCAGGATCTAACCTGCAGCCGATGTTTGTGGCCTGACTGGAAATAGAACCCACAACTTTTTGGTGTATAGAACGATGCTCCATCCAACTGAGTCACCTGGCCAGGGCCAGGGCTGTGAATTTTTAATAGTGACAGAGAAGGCAGAAGAGTTGCAACCAGCCAGCGGAGTGGATCCTTGTCTTCAAGGCTGCAGATCTTGGCAGGCCCCCTCGGAGGAAGTGTCCTCCACATTCCAGCACCAATCGCGGCTTCCTCTGACTCTTCCTTGTGTGGGAACAATACTCTGTTTAAGGAGTGTGGGGCCAAACTTGAAACTTCCGGCCCATTGTCAGCTCTGCTGCTGGGTTTGCCTTAAAGTGTATGTAAATTTGTCTGGCTTTTCTTTTTCTGTTTTCTCCCCACAGCTGGCTGGAGGTAGCCAGTGATATGTGGTGGTGGTTGGGAAGTTTGTGAAGAGAGATGCAGATGCTTGCCCTTGAGGCAGACAAAGGAGGTGTTTCCAGTCAGTTACCTGTAATTTCCGTTCAACAATGTGATAGGCAAGATAAGCATTTTCCTAACACTTTTAACCCAAGAAAGGAAAAAGTAAGAAAAAAGGTGAGGAGAAGTGAAGCTGGAGACAAAGATCGGGCAACATGAGCCAGTAGATCAGATTAACAGCGATGGCTTTGGTGAGATCTCCCAACAGGTTGAGAGTGACTAAAACTTTGGAGAATTCTCACATTTGGGCCATCGGACTTGATTCATATCTGTAACTGAGAAAAGAGTTTGTCCGCTTCACACTGTAGATGGCCAATTATGCTGACACCGGATTGATGTGGAGGAAAGTGGCGTTTATTAGATAGTGTTGCAGCGTGGAGAGTGGGCAGTTTGCACTGGAAAAACCCAAGCTCTTCCATGGTATAACAGGCAAGGGGTTTTACAGAACGAAAGTCATGAGTAATTGTGAGTGGGGGGTTCAGGGTCCTGGACTATAGTGATCAGTCAGATCTTATTCAAGCTTCAGCAATCTAACTCATTCAGCTCCTGCCGACTTCCTGTCTGAGTCCCCGTGACTGTGGCCAGGTTGTCTTCAACATAAGGAGAGGTAAGGCATCTTGGTTATCCGAAGAACAGAAAGAAAAGAACAGACTAGACACGTCATGCTTCAGTGTACATTCTTCTGTTACCTTGAACTTTACAAACAGGCCTACAGGCCCCAGGACATGACTCTTCAGGATAATTTTAAGTAAAAGCTAAATTCTAATATATCTAGTATGTTATGATTTGTTGTTGGCTTCATACAATTGGAAGTAAAAATACAGTGGTGAGAAAGATTTCATAGTTTATTAGCTATTTGTATTCATTTTTCTGTGAATTATCTGTTCACGTCCTTTGGCCAGTTTTCAGAGTGTAGAATCTTCTTTTTATTGATTTATTAAAACCTTGTACATATTAAGGACATTAGCCTTTTGTCATATATATTGTAAATATTTTCCCCAACTTGTCATTTGCCTTTTGACTTTGGGTAGGGTAAATTTTTTTTTTAAACGGAAATTTAACAGAAGTTTAAATTTTTTACAGACTGGTATCAAATGTTTTTATTATGCCTTCTGCGTTTTAGGTCTTTTTTCCCCACTCCTGCATACTCTTCCCCTGTGGCAACCATCAGCTTGTTCTCTACAGCTATGGGTCTGTTTCTGTTCTTTTTCATTTATTTATTTGTTTTATTTTTTAAAATTCCACTTAAAAATGAAATCATATGGTGTTCATCTTTTTCTGATTTATTTCACTTAGCATAGTACCCTTTAGGTCCATCCATGTTGTTGCAAATGGCAAGATTTCATTCCATTTTATTAATGAGCAATATTCCCTTATATATGTCAATCACATCTTCTTTATCCATTCCTCTATTGACGGACATCTGGATTGCTTCCATATCTTGACTATTGTAAGTAATGCTGCAGTGAGTGTAGGGCTGCATATATCTTTTTGAATTAGTGGGGTTTTTTTCCCCCGGATATAACTCCAGAATTGAAATTGCTGGATTATATGGCAGCTTTATTTTTAATTTCCATACTGTTTTCTATAGTGGCTGCACCAATTGACAGTCCTACCAAAAGTGCATGAGGGTTCCCTTTCCTCCACCTCCTCGCCAGCACTTGTTGTTTGTTGATTTATTAATGACAGCCTTTCTGACAGGTGTGAGATGGTATCTCATTGTTGTTTTAATTTGTGTTTTCCTGATGATCAATGATGTTGAGCATCTTTTCATATGGTCATTGGACATTTGTATGTACTCTCTGGAGAAATGTCTATTCAGGTCCTTTGCTCATTTTTAAATTGGAATATTTGGGATTTTTTTGCTATTGAGTTATATGAGTTCCTTCAGTATTTTGTATATTAATCACTTACGCCATATATGGTGTGCAAATGTTTTCTCCTATTCTGTATGTTGCTTTTTCATTTCGCTGATTGTTTCTTTTGCTGTATAGACATTTTTTTATTTTGCTGTAGTCTCACTTATTTCTACTTTTGTCGCTTGTGTTTTTGGTGTCACATCCACAAAATTGCTGCCAAGATCAATGCTAAGAAGCTTTTCCTCTATGTTTTCTTATGCTTACAATGTCAGCTTTTACATTTGAGTCTAATCCACTTCAAGTTAATTTTTGTAAATGGTGTAAGATAAGGGCCCAGTTTCATTCTTTTGCATATGAGTATCTTGTCTTTTCCAATACTAAGAGACTACTGTCTCCCCATTGAGTATCTATGCATGGTTTTATTTCTGAACTCTTAATTCTTTTCCATTGGTCTCTGTGCTGGCATCACACTGTTTTGCTTACTAGAGCTTTGTAGTGTAGTTTGAAATCAGGAAGTTTGATGCCTCCAGATTTGTTCTTTTTTTTTTGTCAGGATTGCTTTGCCTATTTGAGGTCTTTTGTGGTTCCATACAAATTTTAGGATTTTTTTCTATTTCTGTGAAAAATGCCATAGGAATTTTGATAGGAATTGTATTGGCTCTAGAGTTAGCTTTGGTTAATATTGACATTTTAACAATATTCTTCTGATCCGTGAACATGTGATATCTTTTCACTTATTTTTGTCTTCTTCGATTTCTTTCATCAAAGCTATATAAGTTTAAATGTACAGAAATTTTAATTCCTTGCTTAAGTTTATTCCTAAGTATTTTATTATTTCTGATGCCATTGTAAATAGAATTGTTTTATTCCTTTTTCAGATAGTTTGTTGTTAGTGTATAAATGGGCAACTAATTTTTGTGTGTTGATTTTGTATGCTGCAACTTTACTGAATTTGTTGATTAAGTATAACAGTTTTTTGGTGGAGTCTTTAGGATTTTTTATACATAAGATCATATCATCTACATATAGAGACAATTTTATTTCTTCCTTCCTAATTTGGAGGTCTTTCACTTATTTTTCCAGCTTGATTGCTTTGGTGAAGGTGAGAATGGGTGTCCTTATCTGATTCCTGATCTTTGAGGAATAAATAGTTTTGAGTTTTTATCATTGAGTTTCATGTTAGCTCTGGGTTTGTCATATCTGGCTTTTATTATGTTGAAGTACATTCTTTCTGACTATGTTGGAACTTTTATCATGAAAAAATGTTGAATTTTATCAAAGGCCTTTTTTGCATCTATCAAGATGATCACATGATTTTTATCTTTCATTTGATTAATGTGACATATCACATTTATTGATTTACATATGTTAAACCATTCTTACATGCCCAGGATAAATCCCACTGATCATGTACAATCCATTTAATGCACTATGGCATTCAGTTTGCTAATATTTTGAGAATTTTTGCACTTATATTCATCAAGCATATTGGCCTATGGTTTTCTGTTTTCATGTAGTGCCCTTCTCTGGCTTTGGTATCAGGGTAATGCTGGTATTGTGAAATGAGTTTGGGAGTGTTCCCTCCTCTTTACTTTTTGAAAGAGTTTCAGAATGATTGGCCTCAATTCTTCTTTAAATGTTTGGTAGTATTCACCAGTGAAACAGTCTGGGCCTGGGCTTTTCTTCGTTGGGAGGTTTTTGATTACTGATTCAATTTTCCTTGTTATTGGTCTGTTCAGATTTTCTGTTTTTTCACAATTCAGTCTTGGAAGGTTGTATGTTTTTAGGGATTTATCTATTTTTCCAGGTTATCCAGTTTGTTGGTATATAAGTTAAAGGTTTGCTAATTTTGTTTATCTTTTCAGAAAAACAGTTCTTAGTTTCATTGATCTTTTCTATTGCTTTTCTGGTTTCTATTTCATTTATTTCTACTGTGCTCCTTGTTATTTTTTTTCCTGCTAATTTTGGGCTTAGTTTGTTCCTGTTTTTCTAGTTCCTTGATGTGTAAAATTAGGTTATTTATTTGGGACCTTTAATTTACATTAATGTAGGTATTTATTGCTATAAACTTTCCTCTTAGAACTACTTACTCTGCATCTCACAACTTTTGGTATGTTGTGTTTCAATTTTTTGTTTCAAGAAATTTTTGATTTCCCTTTTGATTTCCTCTAAGATGGGTTGTTGAATGGATAAAGGCGTGTGTAGATGGACAGATGTGTGATAAAGTGAGGATAGTAGATGTTAAGGGTATTCTGCCATGGAATTGTCTTCTTTCTGCAACTTTATGTTTGCAAACCTTCAACTGGATGAAGGAAAGAAGAGAGAAAGCTCAAATAAATAAAATCAGAAACAAAAGAGGAAACATTACAACAGATACCAGTTTATGTTTAAAAATTATCATAATAAAATGTTTGATAAACTTTGGGCACTGCCATTATGCTGAGACAACCAGCCTTTTGTTCATTTATATACATATGTGCATGTCATGTGTTCTCAAATGGGGCAGTTTAGCTCCCAGGGGACACTTGGTAATGTCCGGAGGCACTTTTCATTTCATTGTCATGACTGGGGAGGTACAGCTGTTGACATCTAGTGGGTAGAGGTTAGGGATGCTGCTAAACACCCCCCAGTGCACAGGACGACAAAGAATGATCTAATCCCAAATGTCAACAGTACTGAAGTTGAGAAATCTTGACATATAGATGTATACATATAGATATGTATGAGACTGTACACACACATGCATACAGCAGGCTCAAATAATGTGTTTTATCCAATGGCATTCTATTATAATGTTAATTAAATGCCTTAGAAACTTAACTTTCATTTATATCAGCCTGTGGTAAAATTTTTTTCATTATACATGTTGTGCTTAAAGTCACAGAACCTATCGATAATACTGAGGCCTGGCTGTATATGTGTGTGTGTGTATGTAATTGAATATCTGAATATATATTTATTTAAATAAATGTATATATATGCATATTTTATGCTTAATATATTTTAAACATTAGTGGATTTGTAGGTTTGTAGCCTGTGTTTTCATGATGTATTGTTATTTTCCTGGAAATTAAACTGCCTTCACAGAATCATATTTTAAAGGTGATTATAGATATGTATCTGTAATTTATTGTGCTCAGCATTATTTGGGCATTTTTAGTTGGCTTACCAATCTTTAGTATTCCTCAGTAGAGTCGGAGCTGCCCCTGTCAGATGGATCTCTATTCTGTGTTGTGAAGGTTTCTTCAGGGAAGACTCGCTGGCTGTCCTTGCAACCAAGTTGCGTGTCAACACTCTTGGTGGCTAGGGCACTTGTTCTGGGGCTAAGGGTTGTCATATTTCCTTTGGGTGTTTTTTTTCCCCCGAGGCCATGGCAAGCAGAGCCAGCAGCCAGCACTTGTCCTGGGTCACTGTGGGGCTGCCCAAGCTGTGGATCTGGAAAAGGGACAGAGAGTCATGTACCCTTGGTCCCTGGCCCAAGTTCTGCTGATCCCTAAGGACACAACCTGACTCTAACCTCTGTCTTCTCCTTTCAAATAGAGGTCTCTCCGTCTGATGAAAAGAGCAAGGAAGAATGGACTACAGCCACCAAACTTCCCTAGTCCCATGCGGAAAAGATAAATACATTTCCAAGTAAGACTTTTTCTGTAGTGCGGTGCCCCCAGTAGCCAGTCCTGGGTGGATGGAAGCTCCTGGCAGAGGTGCCTCCTCTGTATGTGAGAGAGCTGGGGCTCTTGTGTGTGTGAAAGAGCTAAGGAAGCAGCTAAGTGTGGATGGTTAAGAGCCTCAGCAGGTTGCTGCTCTAGAAAATATGCCCCCGGAGCCTGACCATAGAGAGTGAGGTAAAGGGGGCCTTCAAGATATGGCACTTTTGAAAGCTCAAAAGGGATGGTATCCTGGAGGGCTTCCAAGAAGAGAAGTAGCGGAGGCTGCTCACTGTCCTGTCTGTGGTGTCTCCTGAGGAGTCCCAGTTGAGTGGAGTACCTGTGCTGCTACGGTTCTGGCTAAAATGGGCACAGGTGCCCCCTGGCAGGAGGAGACAGTGTCATCGCTTTGTAGGCACTAAAATCTCTTGAAGTCAGCTTTTTGGTAACGTGACAGGGATGAGCCAAAGTAGACTCTTTCGAATTATAAGTGTCAGGATATATCTTTATATCCAGCACAGGGACATGTGCATACTGACTGCTCTCTGTCTTAATTAAATGTTTAACTTTCCTGAGTCCAAATTGTATTATTTTTAAAATATATTTAATTGATTGTGCTATTACAGTTGTCCCATTTCTCCCCCATCACTCCCCCCCACCCTGCACACCCCTTCCCACCCACATTCCCCCCTTTAGTTCATGTCCATGTGTCATAAGTTCTTTAGCTTCTACATTTCCCACACTATTCTTGCCCTCCCCCTGTCTATTTTCTACCCACTGTCTATGCTACTTATTCTCTGTACCTTTTCCCCCTCTTTCCTCCTCCCACTCCCCTATTGCTAACCCTCCATGTGATCTCCATTTCTGTGTTTCTGCTCCTGTTCTAGGTGTTCGCTTATTTGCTTTTGTTTTAGGTGTGATTGTTAATATCTGTGAGTTTGCTGTCTTTTACTGTCCTATTTTTTATCTTCTTTTTCTTAGATAAGTCCCTTTAACATTTCATATAATAAGGGCTTGGTGATGATGAACTCCTTTAACTTGACCTTATCTGAGAAGCACTTTATCTTCCCTTCCATTCTAAATGACAGCTTTGCTGGATAGAGCAATGTTGGATGTAGGTCCTTGCCTTTCATGACTTGGAATACCTCTTTCCAGCCCCTTCTTACCTGTAAGGTCTCTTTTGAGAAATCAGCTGACAGTCTGATGGGAACTCCTTTGTAGATGACTGTCCCCTTATCCCTTGCTGCTTCTAGAATTCTCTCCTTCATTTTCATAGCAAACCCTTCTGCGTGGCATGGGCCCAGCTCCCACTTGAAGATGAACAGGACCCACGCCCACAGATAGGTTCTCTCATGGGTAATCAGATTTGCAATATATCTAGGCCGCTCTGAGCCTTGCTTTTTGCTGAAAACTCCCTCACCCTTCAAGTGCTAAATCTTGCAGGGACCAGTGTAACCAGCTCAACCACTTTTGCCTTTTCATTTGCTAATATCCTTCTTCTGTGATGTGATTAGGGGCATTGGCTCCTTTTGTTGTAACTGGAGATAGTGAGTGAGGACCATCTTGTGATGTGAGGAGATATAGAATAAAGGCCTGTCCAGGCTGAGGCAGTGGCTTTTGCTCCCCTTGAGAGAAAAGTCACGCTGTCGTCCTTTTTCCACCACCGGACTTGGTAGTCCATGTGTATGTTTTATTTCATCCATCATGACGTGGACACTGCTGGCCAGTGTCCATATCACATTT
Source organism: Anoura caudifer (assembly GCA_004027475.1). Taxonomy (NCBI): domain Eukaryota; kingdom Metazoa; phylum Chordata; class Mammalia; order Chiroptera; family Phyllostomidae; genus Anoura; species Anoura caudifer. Next base: position 263,520 of record PVKU01000946.1, read on the forward strand.
TAATCTTGACTAATGTAATTACGATGTGCCTTGGTGTGTTCCTCCTTGGGTCCAACTTCTTTGGGACTCTCTGAGCTTCCTGGACTTCCTGGAAGTCTATTTCCTTTGCCAGATTGGGGAAGTTCTCCTTTATTATTTGTTCAAATAAGTTTTCCACTTGTTGCCCTTCCTCTTCCCCTTCTGGCACCCCTATAATTTGGACGTTGGGACGTTTCAAGATGTTCTGGAGGTTCCTAAGCCTCTCCTCATTTTCTTGAATTCTTGTTTCTTCCTTGTTTTCTGTTTGGTTGTTTCTTTCTTCCTTCTGGTCCACTCCATTGATTTGAGTTCCAGTTTTCCTCCCATCACTATTGGTTCCCTGTGCGTTTTCCTTCATTTCACTTATTGTAGCCTTCATTTGTTCATCTAATTTGTGAACAAAGTCCAATTCTGTGAGCATCCTGATCACCAGTGCTTTGAATTGTGCATCTGATAAGTTGGCTATCTCTTGGTGGCTTAGATGAATTGGCTCTTGGGCTTTGATCTGTTCTCCCGTTTGAGCCATTTTTGGGTTTTGTGTTTTTTGGGTTTTTTTTTGGTCTGGTCATGCCTGTTATATAGTGAGGGGTGGAGCCTTAAGTGTTCCCCAGGGCAGGGCAGCCCAGTCACTGGGCTGTGACTCTGTATGTGGGGGCAGGGTCCAAAAGGGAACAATGGTGCTTGTTCCGCTCTTTCGGATTCCAGTCCCCTCTGCTTTCCCCAAGCAAATTGGGCCCTTCTGGTGCTGATTTCCGTGCAAGTGGGCTTGTGTACATTCTAGGACCCTGTGGGTCTCCAACGAGCTGTCCTGTGAGGCTGGCAGTCTCTCCCAGCACCTCAACCCCCACAAGTGTTTTCAATTGGTGCTTTAGGCTTTATTTCCCGGCGCTGGGGCCCTGGGTTGCACAGTCTGTCTTGCTGCCCATTTTCACCTGGTTTATCTGTACGTGAATGTGTGACCACGGTCAGCCGCCTTGTGTGCCTCACTGGGTCTGCTCGTTGCCTCCCCGCACCCAGTAACTGCTGCCTGTGCGTCTGGGGTGTGCCAACTGCAGCCTGCATGTCTGGGACCACTAGGGACTGCTTTTTCCTGCCCCGATCTCTCTCCCAGCCGCCAACTCTGCCCCTCTTATGGATCTGGGTGAATTGTTGTTGGACTTCCGTACAATTCAATTTTCTATCTGTTCTGGCTGTTTGGGTTTTTTTTTTTTTTTTTTTTGGCTCTAAATTTTTGTTGTCCTTAATTTTGGTTGTGAGGGGAGGCACAGTGTGTCCACCTATGCCTCCATCTTGGCCAGAAGTCCAAATTGTATTATTATTTGAGATGCCTTGGCCATTAACAGACACACAGTGGTGGGAGATCGGGGTCATTCATGGGTGGATTCCCCCGGGGACTTCTACTGACCAGTCATTTTACATCCTACTTTCACATCCTTGTGTTCAAAAGTACCAAACAGTTTTGGGTTTAAGTTACTTGGAGCTACATTTTTTACTAATTCACTTTGGCTTGCGTAGACTTATTCCAGTTTATCTGGGTTGAGCTTGTTAGGAGCTTCTTAGAATTTCCAGCCAGGGCTTTGACCTCTGGTGTGGCCCCAAACACCCCCATGGAATGACTTGATTTAGGAGTACTACGCTCCATCGCCCTTGTCTGGAAACAGGCAATAGCACACAGCAGCCTCCTCGAGCTTCCTCTCCGCCAAGTCCTCATGCACACCACACATTTTAAACAAAACTTGATCAGACTGTTCTCAGGTTGACAAGGGCTCTCCCTGATCACAAAGGGCACAAAGCCCTCTCTTTCCCATGCTCAGTAGAGCTGTGTCTTGAAAGAACACCTGGAAACCAGTAGTTAGCAGCTAGGAAGGCCTGGTACCAGGCTTTTGAGGGACTTGTAAGCTAAAAAATCGTTTTAATAAACAAAAAGCACCTAAACTAGAATAAGAAGACAAAAGCACGTAGAATAGAATATTGCCAGGGCCCAGAAGCCCCCTCATGCCCACTCCTAGTCACTACTCCCCAAGCTGAACCACTATCCTGGATTCAGATACCCATTTAGAACTTTATATAAATGGAATCATACAATATCTGCTCTTTCATGTCTAGCTTTTACTCAATATAGTATCTGTGAGATCCATCTATATTGTGTGCAGTTTATTCATATTCTCATTGCCATATAACCTTCTGTTGTGTGACTGTAGCTGCCTTTATTCATCCATTCCACTGTTGATGGGAGTTCGTAAGTTTTTAAATAAGTGATAATGTCATATCCATGAAGCATAAGTCAGTGGGACCAGACCTATCCCTTTTAACTTTCTCAAAAGCCTCGAAGTGTCTGAGTCTCGTGAAAAAAGCCTGTAGGGGTTGTCCTCTCCTGACTCCCAGCATGCATGAAGGAGGGAAGGCTGAGAGGCAGGAGACACCCTGCCTGTGGGTCTGAGGTGTGGCTGCCTCTGTGAACCTGTGGCTTAGTACAGACTGCTTACATAGCTTGGGTTTGAGGAGTATCATCAGAGCTGCCAGCTTTCACCAGCAGACGAGGCTGCCTTGGTTTTCTACAGTTGCTTTTCTTTCACCTTCAGTCTATTCTAGGTGGTCTTTACTCTTGATCTTGATCCTGGGGGAAGGTGGTGATGGGGGTGGTGGTAGGACCCCATGTGTGTGCATGTACACCCCTGTGGACAAGCACCCAGACTGGGGTGACTGAGGGCCAGGTTAGAGGTGAGAAAAGAGGGAACAACTGCATTATAAGTGGCTTTAGCTAAGACTGTTGTACCTCTCGTATTTTTTCCCCCTCAGGAATGAACTTCTCCTGCATCTGAAGACCTACAACTTGTACTATGAAGGCCAGAATTTGCAGCTCCGACACCGTGAGGTGAGAAGTCCTTGGGGGAGGCTCCCTCACCGGAGGGCCAGCCCAGTCTTTGCCTCCATGTGTCTGGGGTCTGAGGGGCCCTGTGTCCTGGGTCCATGTCCCTCCTGCCCCAGTGAGTGGCTTGTCCCTTAGAATATTAACAGTAGACCTTTGGAAGGAGACCCCAGGTCCAAAGTTGTTCCAGAAAGGGCAAGCTTTTCTGGTCCAGAGACATGCCTTGGATATGAGGTTGTGCTAGCATCTGCTCACAGAGGGGAGCTCTCCAAAGGGAGGCTTTTGTGAAATGACCCTTTCGGATGGCTCTCAAGCAGGCTTCTTTATTTTGGCAATTCAGGAACCTTCCTAGTCCTCTGTTTACACATTTGGGCCCATGTCTTATTGTTGCAACAACCCAGGTAAATCACCTAAGCTGTGGTGGTCCCCCTCACTTTTCTCCACAACTGCAGCAGCCTTCCTAGGGTGCCTTCTTGGAATGCCGTTTGTTTTCCAGCTATCTTTCCCCAGCCCCCATCCTGCATCTAGGCTTACCCTTCCTGTATCCATTTCTGTAAAGTCCATTATCAGATAGATGGGAGCTGTATAGGAGCCTGGCAGAGTAATTTATACTCAAGTGTTGTTGACTGATAAGAAGGTATGCGTAATGCCCTTCTAAACACATTTTCAGGTTATCAAGCTATGGCAATTTAAACCATAGAGAAAGATATCAGATGGTAGAATTTCAGCTACTATGGCAGACTGTTGCAGATAGCATGTGGGTGCAGTGACCTTTTCTGTGTCCCTCAAACAAGTCAACTCAGGCATAGCCCTACTTTGAGTTAAATTCTGCTCTAAGAACGTAATATAAAGTAATGATGCCAGCCTTGACCACCTAGAAGGCCATGTATGCAGTTGGTACTTAAATAAACTCTTTCTCCCCAAGATCCACAAATGTCCTAAAGTTGCTCAGCTCCTCTCCTGCAGTCTTTTATTACCCCCCTCTCTCTAAGGATGATTGGGGCTCAGATTAGTTGCCTGCTGGTCGGGTATCATTTTCATCTACAGGGCTTGTCCTGAAGCTGTGTCCGTGACTCAGGTCTGACATCCATGGGCCCTGCCCAAAAAGGTTTTTCTGAGGCTTGGGAAAGAAAGTCAGTGCCTGACTGTTTTAGGCACTGATCTCAAAGCTTCTACTGATTAGTGGCTGGGCCGTTAACAAGATCTTTGTCCTTAAATAGCTTTTCTGAGGTGTGTCCTATAGAAGACATCCTCAAAATGCTTAGCAATTAAAGAGTTTTCTGGTCATAAATGAGATCCATTTCTCTGGATTATACAAATGCCCTTAGAAGGGTTTCACATTTACCTTCTTATTAAGGAATCACCCTTGAGTATAAATTTGGAATTCTTGCAAGATGTATTCACCTCTTGGAGAGTCACAGTGTAGCACATTAGCTCACTATAGGCTCTGGGCAGTTCTGCTGTTAAGAAATCTGATCAGCACAGCATCTCCCAACTCATGACAACTCAACACCCCTTTTAAGGTGACAGCTGATCTGTAGAGGATTCTGTATTCTCTACTCTGCTAGAATATTCTGCCATATATTCCATAGAGTAAACTTGGGGAACTATTACTTTAAATCTCCTTCACCCAGCAGGTCACATTGCTAAACATACGTTGTAGCTAAAGACATCATTTTCCACAGAAGAGGAGGGGAAAATAGTTAATTCTGTCAGTAAGGCTAGTCTCACATTACTTTAAGAGATGTCTTCTTCTTTCTTTGAAGTCAAATTTCCAGGCAACTCATGTGCTGACCTATGAGGTCACCTTCATGGCCTCAGGGTAGTTTACAGTGGAGGGTTTATCAGAGCTGGGTGTGAATATAGCTCAGAGGTGTGCAGCCAGGACTCATTCAGGATGCTGTCAGGGACCCAGCATGGTGCTGGCTTCTGCTGGGCTTTTCTTCTGGACTCACTGCACCAATTGCTTTGTGGGCAGGAAGAAGATGAGTTCATCGTGGAGGGGCTGCTGAACATCTCCTGGGGGCTGCGCCGGCCCATCCGTCTGCAGATGCAGGATGACAATGAGCGCATTCGCCCCCCTCCCTCCTCTTCCTCCTGGCACTCTGGCTGTAACTTGGGGGCTCAGGGGTGAGTAAGGACTAGGGGCGTCTGGGGGTTCTGTGTGTTCTTCAACAGGTAGATGCTACCTTTTTCCAGCCAGCCTTGACCCCAGCTCCTGTTCCTACCTGTTCTGTTCTGGGAAGAGGAGAAAGGGGCAGGCACTGGTGTGATCAGGCTTCCACACCTGTCACCAGTTACTGAGTGACAGTCAGAGTGAGGAGGGGAGACACTGAGTCAAGAGAGAAGCACCAAAGCCTGGTGAGCAGTGTCCTGCCTCATGAAGAATTCCCAAGTCTCTGAGAGGCATTGGTAGCAGCCTGCCAGGCCCGTCCTGCACATTTCTGACAGGACACCTGATGCTCCAGCATCCTTTCCCCTGGAATCACCCCATAGAGAGACCCTGCTCTGGAGACATTTAGGGCTCAAACCTTCAGACCAGAGCTTTCCATGTCTTGGGAAAACCTGGAAGAGGAAAAGGAATATCAGACCCCATCCGAGCCAGCCAAGCTGGGTGCGTGGTGGTGTGTGATGGTCAGTAGTCTGGGAGGTCCTCTCTTCTGAGTCCCCACTGGAAGAGCTGTGAAGGCTGAGCCTGCTCCCCTCCTTCCTCCACCGCCAAATGAGTAGCTGAGTGCATCTAGTAAGGCACACCACCCTCACTGCCTTTCTGGGACTTCAGTTTTTAGGGTCAAGTGACTAGCTTGTTTCATCTTGAAACTTGCTGATGCTGGCTGCCTTTGACCAGAGCACGGGTTGAGCATGCCAATCTCTCGGCCAAAACCACAGTGATGATGATTTTTCTATTTTAAATAAGAACCAAGCCTTCTCTGTTTGCCACATTGAACGTTTTGTTAAACTCCACAGATGAAGCTGTCTTCCTTAGAATTTGAGAGGAACCTACATTGTGGCCAAGCCCTGGAGCTGATCTGGTTGTTTTCCAAGACCATTTAAGGAGAAAAGTCTTGCCCATCCCACCAGATGCGGGAATGTCTGGCCATGGCTCTTCGGTTTCATCTGTTTTTGCTGTTTGCACACTCGGCTTTGCATTCAGCACTTTTACTGCCTTTTACTTGATTTCCAGTGGACTAGACTTTCCACAGCCCCACCCGACTCCCAGGCTAGGTTACATTCCATTCCCTAAGTGAGATGATTTCTGAAATTTCATTAGATCACGTGGCCTATGGCTGGACCTGCTAAAGCGTCCTCTACACACTTGTTTCTTTTCTCTTCCCTATGGCATCAACCTTGTGGTTGGTTGGTTCTTGAAACCTGCAAATGCTGTGAGTTTTCAGGATGTAAATAAGGTCATCCCAGATGCCTGCTGTAATACAGTGAATGACTGGACCACTGTGTTAAGAAGGATGCTGAGACCAGTTTCTGCTTCAGCGAGAAAGAGAGCTTTGGACAAAGGAGGAGTGGGTGCTGAGTGTTTACCATTCCTGAGAGGCTCTGACCAGCTCCTTTCTGGGGTCGGAAGTCACAGGTTATACTACAATAGGAAGTTCCTTTAGATTTTTCCATTTTAATAGTCTTCCCTTAAAACTATCATCCCCTGAGCATGGTCCTATGTATCTTCTGGGTCCCAATGAGCCCACGCTCTTCTCACCATGGGATGACCCTCATTGTTACATATGGTTCTCCTTTCTGGCCATATCCTCTGTTGATTTCAGGTGTGTTTCTGTGAGCTGCTTCCATTGCCCTTTTTGGCTTTGAGGAGTTATTTACCAGTTATCATGGCAACAGCAGGTCTCAGCTCAGACGGCCTGCATAAGACCCTTTCTCTGGCATGGTTCAAGAGCACTGCTCAGTCCCTGCAACCCCAGGAATGCCGCCACCAGCGCTCCTTCCAACGCTGCCCTGACCCTTGTGGCAGCTGACCTGTTACTTTCCATTCTTCTTAGATGCCAAAGCAATTTCTGAGTTATTTCTCTAACAGAAGTAGATCAGAACTGGAACCTTGTCCTGAGAAATAAATAGCCATTATTGGGGATTTCCAAATAAGCTACAGAAGCCACACGTGCTTAGAAATTCAGCACAGGCAACACATGGGTTTTGTTCTTTGCAGTTCTCCAGCCTGGCTGTGATGAATTGGGTGCTTCTGTGGCTGCAGCTGCAGGGACTGAGCATCTTCTCTCTCCAGATCTCCCCCTCCTCACCCAGTGTTCAGCCCAGAGCTGGCCCAGCTTCCTGGGACAGTCAGCACAGCCCATCCAAATCCTTTATCCCCAGGCTGGTGCAAGCAAAGTGGTCCCTCTGCAGAAGTGGGGTGGGGTGGGAGTGGGCATGTCTCCCCACAAGGGCTGAACCAGACTTTCTCGTCTGTTTTCTGCCCCCAGCACCATCCTGAAGCCCCTCACCATGCCCGACATTCAGATCACGGAGGTGGATGCTACTGCCGAGAGTGACCAGACATCAAGCCCCACAGGTACACGTGTGGTGGGAGGAGCCTCCAGCTTGGAGCCAACTGCTGTATGAAGACTAATGCAATAGATGTTGGAAACGGTTATTTAGTTTCTGAATAAATAAAATCCACATGATTCATGATTCAAAAATACTAAAAAGAATTTAAGTTTTCTATGTCATCTACCGTATTTTGCTGTGTATAATGCATACTTTGTTGCCCAGATTTTTGAGGGCAAAATAAGGATGCACATTATATGTGGGTAGCACCTGAAATACATTGTATCTGTTCTTGTGTTTTATAATGATTTGTTACATAAAATTTCTTGTACCATAATATGTTCAAAAGCAAATGCTAAAATTCCTTTACAATACAAAAAAAAAAAAAAAAAACAACAAGTATCTGCATATAAATAAATAAAAAATAGAAACAAAAGATCTTTTTCCTAGAAGTTTGGGCCAAAAACGTGGGTATATACTATACATGGCCAAGTACAGTGCTCATCATCACGGTTCCCCCCATAGGAGCCACCTAAAGGCACGCCCCCTGAGATACTCTTTACAAGTAGAAGCAAGTATGCTCCCACAAACCTTTGTAGTTGGATGGCATTTCTTTCCTTACCCCTTTCACATCAATGGTAGCGTTTGCCCACCTCTGTTTCTACTTATCAGTTTATCTTGAGGACTGTCCCGTACAAATCCATAAGGAACGTCTGCATCTTCATAGCTCTGCAGTATTCCGTTGTGTGGAAAAATGACCACTTCTGTAATCATTCCCTCCTGATGGATATTGAAGTCATTACCAGTCCTTTGCTATGACAAACAAGGTTGCAGTCAGTGGCCTTGCTGATGTGTCATTGCACACATTTGCCAGTATTTGTAGGGTTCTTTCAGGTGGCATTGCTGGGCCTGAGGCTATGTACATTTGCAATTTTGATAGATAGTCAGTTTGCAATATCTCACAAGCCCTTGTGTCATGCTTATCCCATGCCTGGCACTGTTCTAAGTGATCTACATAAATTAACTGATTTAAACCCTCACAACAATGCCATGAGGTGAGGTCTATTATTATCCCCATTTTATAGATGAGGAACCTGAGGCAAGAGGTTAATGTTATATAGTAATGATGAGTTGGAATGTAAATCTGGGAGTCTGGCTCCGAAGTCTGTGCTCTGAACCTTGTTCCTGTATTGCTTCTCAGTAAAGTTTGCATTATGTTTTCCCCCAGCAAGAAATACTGATTTTATAAAATATGTTTCGGGGGAGGTGGTGGGTGCTGTAGGGTCAGCCATCAAGAAGGTACCATGTGCGAACTGCCAAATGCTGGGCCCAGGCAGACGGAGCTTCTTTTCCCCTTCCCTCTCAGACTCCAGGGGCCTGAAGCCCCTGCAGGAAGATACCCCACAGCTGATGCGTACACGCAGTGATGTTGGTGTGCGTCGCCGGGGCAATGTGAGGACACCCAGTGACCAGCGGCGAATCAGACGCCACCGCTTCTCCATCAATGGCCATTTCTACAACCACAAGGTATAGGGCACAGGGTGGTGTGGGGTGGGGGACCAGGGAGCAGCCTGAAGGAGGGGTGGGAGCCCCTTCCTAAGCAGCTGCCACTTCAGGGCTACAGACACCTGGGAAGCCAAGTGTTTGTTGTTTAGCCTTTGAGTTGCGGGTGGGCTGCTGGCTTTGTGAGGAGCGAGGGATTCCAGGTCAGGAGATACCCTAGGTGGTGGGCAAGAGGACCCCACAGATGCCCCTTGTCAGATACCAGCCAGTTCCTATGTTACTGTTCCTGCTCCGTGTGCCTCCCAGCTGCTGTGTGGTCTGACTTTTCCATGAGCTAAGGGCAGCCCCTCAAGCAGAGCTGTAAGACTCAGAGGAGGGGGCATCCAGAGCCCATCTGCCCTGCACCAATTAGCTGATCCTCCTTCCCTCCTGCTGCCTGGTTCAAATCTGGCCTCAGAAGCAAGTGTATCATGGGAAAGTGGTCAGAGTCTTCCTCATGTTGAAGTCGCACTGAAAGGGACTTTGTGCGTGTTTTATTGAGAGAGAGGGCCTCCCTTATTTAGTCTTATTCCCCCTCCGCAACCCTGCCACTTGGAGATCTTAGACCCCTCCAGCTCCTGAGTTAGGCAAAGCTGAGGGCTCTTTGTTGACATCAAAGCCCAGTGCTTGCCAGGTTATTCGGAGGTTGTCAGGGAGTACAGCTTGAGTGTGATCATCCCTGTGCCCTTTACCCCAGGTAACAGGGTGGGGTTCCTGGGTTTTAGACCCTGTCCTTGTCCCCATTCCCACCCTGAGCTGGACCCCTCTGTTGGCAGACGTCGGTGTTCACCCCAGCCTATGGCTCCATCACCAACGTCCGCATCAACAGCACCATGACCACCCCGCAGGTCCTCAAGCTGCTGCTCAACAAATTTAAGGCAAGTCCCCTCTGCTGGTTGGCTCGGACGGGCAGCACATGTGCCCTGGGGGCCCTAGAGGTATAGAGGTTGGGGCTGCGGAGAGCATGTGGTGAGGGGGGCACCAGGCAGAAGTTTGGGTTTTTCAGACCCCAGGCATCAGCATCACTTGGGAGCATGTTAGAAAAGCAGCTTCTCAGGCCCCACCCCTGAATCAGACTGGCTGAATCTGAAGCTCAGAGGTGAGGCCAGAGAACCTGCTCAGCCAAGCTTGTAGGGAATTCTGGTGCCACTGAAGCCTGAGCAGCACCAGCCCTCAGGGCTTTATGGGCCACTGGAAGGACCATGGGCCTGATAACCAGTTTGGGGTCCTGTGTACAGATTAACCTCTGGAATACAGTTGGGGAACCTACTTTGAAAATGGACCTTCAATAGATGTGCAAGTTATGGTACATGAGTGTTTTAAAAGTCCTGTTACTCTATATGTTTTCCATAATCCCCTTTCTATAAGTCTTGGGGAGATCAGGTACAGTATTCTTATTTTAATGGAAACCAGTGTCACCGAGGGGCCTAAGGGCACAGGCTCTGGATTCAAGTTCCCATTCATCACCTACCTGCTGGTTGGATGAGTTGGGCAAGTTACTTAAGCTTTTTGTGCTTCTGCTTCCTCTTCTGTGAAATGAGGATAACAGGACCCCATTATGGGGTGGTTGTCTTTGGCAAATTAAAATGTAAGGTGTGTAGAAACACCTTACCCAGTCCAATAAATGTTAGCCCTTATCTATTATTATTAATAACATAACCTGCCTCCCAGTTCTTTATCACTTCTGAGAGTTGCAGATAAATAGCCCCCTACCCCCTGAAAAAAAGCCTAAAATCTACTTAGCTTTGCAGTGATAAAGCAGGAATAGCTGAAAGTTCAGGTGTGTAATACCTGCTTTCAGCAAGCATCTTTTGCTTCTGATTCAGATTGAGAATTCTGCGGAGGAGTTTGCTTTGTATGTGGTCCATACCAGTGGTGGTAAGTCTGAAGAACACAGTGTGCTTTTAAGACTTTGGATTAACTCAGAATAGCAAGTTGAAAAACAAAACAAAACACCCTCTGCCTCATTTGCTTCTTGTTTTATCATTTGGAAACTTTCAAATGCTATTTGCCTCCCAGACTGGTGGAATGTCATGTGTGGTCAGTAAGCACACCCTAAAACCTAACTGAAAGGAACTGGATTTTCCCTGAGAGACAGATAAACCCAATGCTTCCATTGCAGCATCTTCCAAAGTGTTTGAGACATGGAAGTATTGTTGGGGAGGGAGGAAATGGAACAGTTGCTTTGAGCTGCACCTTTTGAATTGTTAATTTGCAAATCAGTCTCCCAACTTGTATGGCCGCATCTCCTAAGGTGCCTGGTCCATTTGGGCCCCTGAATTGACCCCTACTTATGGTGACAAAAGCCTCAGGCTGAACTCAGGGCTGCTCCTGTCTGTGTGTGGTTCCAGAAAAACAGAAGCTGAAGAACACTGATTACCCGCTGATTGCCCGAATCCTCCAGGGCCCGTGTGAGCAGGTCTCCAAGGTGTTCCTTATGGAGAAGGACCAGGTGGAGGAAGTCACCTATGATGTGAGTCCTTTTTTAGTCATGGGCTGTCCTCAGGGGGTGGGGGTTTGGTTGAGTTACCTGCAGCTGGGGTATAGCTTGACTTTTGGTCAAGGACTGTGCCCATTTCATTGCCATTCCTCAATGCAAGATTCTGTAGAAGTAGTGGCTACGGAGCCAGGGTAGCGATGCAGAGGCTAGGATGAGGGTGGGCCCTGTGGGAGTCGTGGGAGGAATGTTCAGGCACAAAATGATTCCATAGAGAAGTAGATGTCTCGAGCCTTTCTGGCGTACTATACGATGGCCAAGAAGTTTCTGCAAACTCTCTTAGCAACTTCAAGAAGTATATTAGTCAGTTTCTGTTACAGTAAGAAATATCCCCAAATCTTAGCCACCGATGACAGCAAGCATTTACTTTTTGCTCAGGAGTCTGCAGGCTGGTAGCAGCAGCTCTGCTCTAGGCTGGGGGGTTGAGGGTCTGCATTGCATGTCTTATTCAGAGACCCAGGCTCCGGGGCAGTCACTACCAGGGCATGCTTCTTATGGCAGATGGCTGGAGTGCAAGAGACTGGGCCAAACCATGTGAACTTATTTCAAGCCTCTACACAGACTTGCTGTATGTCGCCTATAACATTCCATTGACCAAAGCCAAGTCTAACATGAAGAGGCTGGAGAAATGTACTTCTCCCATGGAGAAGAGTGCATAGAGTAGGGTAGGGATTCTGGTGGGGAAGGAAGGAATGGTTGTTTGACTTCAGCTCACCTGGGAGCCACATCACCCCCACAGCCTCTCAGGATCAAGTTCACATGTGGATGCCTGTTTGAGACACAGTCATCATTCTGAGTCATGGTGCCTTAAATTCTCTTAGGGGAGAGCAGAGAAGTGTATGAAATATCATGGGTTCAGGTTTTTCTCTGCATCATGGAATCAGGACCAAGTGCTGTTCCATGTTAGACATCACCTCAGCAGGGACTGGACACATGAGATGACGAGTGAGAGGTAATGACAGTGTGTCATGTGAATAAAGGGGTCTTCACTGCAGACTTCGCGCCAGCCTTAAGAAGATGAGGCTTGGCTCCTGCTTTTAAGGAAATCTGGGGTTAAGGCAGAAATAGATTTCCTGAGGCTTTGTGCCTTCTGTGAGAGAGACTCCAGAAGGCATTGGAATAATCCTGGGAAGGGGCATGCACACCAGACTTACTTCTTCCTCCCCAGGTGGCCCAGTATATAAAGTTCGAGATGCCTGTCCTTAAGAGCTTCATTCAGAAGCTCCAAGAGGAGGAAGATCGGGAAGTAAAGAAGCTGATGCGCAAGTGAGCAGGGCCCCCAGGTGGTTGGTTCGGTTTCCCCTGGGGCCTCCCTTGAGAGGGCTCTCTGTTCTGGTGCCTTACATGGTGCCAAGCAGCTGTGTGGGCCTGGTCTTAGGGACCTTCTTCAGTGGCCTTCCCATTGGTGAATCCACATCCCAGATGGGGACATGCAACTTCAGTGTCTTGGCCTCTCTGCTTCTCATCTCAGCTTCTCGCTTTGATGTGAGACATGAAGACGTTCTGGGTCTTCAGGAAGGCTGCCTTGGCAGCGGCAGGTGGTCTCAGCAGCCACCTCTGAAGTCCCTTCCTCGCACCCTTCTTCCCTTTTTTACATTTCTTTGGTGGAAACGGCATTTGAGTTGACAAGTCCAGGAAAACTTCTCTCTGGAGAGGATTCTATGATTTTTATTTTTGCTATGCATAGTCATAAGTTAGAACAGTTGATTCATTTTTGCCACGACAGAATAAAGCCAATAAAGCTATATTTCCTGAATCGATGACAATAACTAGTATGATAGCAGTTGACATTTATTGAACACTTACAATGGGCCAAACTTTAAAAACAGCTTTAGCTGTGCAATGCGAAGACCTGAACATAAGGAATGTCCCCTGTAGCCATGCACAGGCGCTCTGCCTTGCTGTAGCTCAGGGAAGGGATGGGGATTCTGCACTCACCAGCGGGGCCATGGACCTCCCTGCCTGAGAGTTGCTATGGCATCTGCTGCAAAATGCAGGAACTGGTATTAGGTTGAACCACATGAAGCTGTCATTTTTGCAACCACTCCCATAATGGTCATATAATGGTAATTTCACATGGACTAGCCTAGGTGAGGGTTGTACAGGGTCCGGCAGAAGTAAGGCTTACTTGAGCGTGGTTGGTAGGGTATGTGAATATCTCACAAGAGATGGACAGCAATTTGAATATTTCACCTAAAATGTCATATGGTGTGCTCGAGTGTGATATTGTTATGTTACAGAATTATATGCTTATGATTTTGTAATAGAAGATTTTGTAATAAAAATGGGGTGTTCTTTGTGCCGGGCCCTGTCCTTACTCTGCATGTGAAGGACTGTACGTAGTGCCTTGGGCATAGTAAGCACTCAGTTAATGGGACCCTTATTATTGTTTCTGTTATTTCACCCTTTCATCCTTCTTAGCTGGACTTTCTAGTTATAGTAAAATAATCCAGTTTAGAGTTAGCCTCATCAGTCCTTCTTATCCTGTTGTGGAAATGAACACAGCAGCCAAGTGGCTATAGAGGGCCAGTGGCAAAAGCAAAGGGACAGAGCAGTTGCCCACACTGTGACCAGGCTGGGAAGCAGGGCCGAGAGGAGGTGTGTGTTGCCTCTGCTACCCACCGCAGCTGTTTCTGTCCCCAGGTACACTGTGCTCCGGCTAATGATTCGGCAGAGGCTGGAGGAGATAGCCGAGGCCCCAGAAACAATCTGAGACACAAGAAGGAGGGGATCCAGACACCACAAGGGCCGCTGTTGACATGAGAAGACCCGCAGGAAGCTGGGTGCCTTCCTTCCACAGAAACATTTAAAAACCTCTTCAGCTCCATGATGGAGAAGCCAGCAGAAAGCTCCCCATCCTTGGATCCCTGCTCTTCTCCTTTCTTTCATTCACAAGGACTTCTGATTTTTGTTATTAGGAGGACTCAAAATGTGTATGTGTGCATGCACACACATGTCTGCACACACATCACACATGTGTGCACACATATACACGTCCACGTGCCTACCTGATATTCACATGCAATTAAATTCCAAGCAACCAGCACAAGTGCCATGAAGCTGGCGGATGGGCTACTTGCAGGCAGGAAAATCAGGGGAGGCACCCATCTGAGGGGTTTCAGGCTGAAGGAAAATTTCTCTCTTTGAGTGCCTGGGAGCAGCCACACATGTCTGCCCATGTTGGGAAGGGGGAGGGGTCTCAGCGAGCTCCCGTGTTAGTAGAGATTCTCCCTGTATGCCCAGAAGGATGTGTGACTGTGAAACCCTTGGAAATGAACAAGACGACAGCCCCGTGCCCTTGGGGCAGGTCTCATGGAAAGAGACAGATAAATCATCAGTGGGGTAGAGGCAATAAGCCCACGTTTTTACACTGGAAACTTTGATTTTGCATAACAAAGATGTATGTGGTGATCTCTGTGGGTGCCCGTAAGAATGGATTCTGCCTCTGTCCTCGCCTCTGTAGCCACCTCTAGGAACCAGGTGGGGCGCCTGATGTTTCTCTCAGCATGTGGAGCTGCTGGCCCCAACTCTTTGGTGCCTCCTTGAGTTGAAGGAAGGATCTCATGAAACAAGCCTCACTGGTTTGCACTTGGCCCTGGCTGGCTAGTATGACCTAGGCCTGGGCTTGTTCTGGGGTGTGGATGGAAAGCGAGCCTCCTTAGGAAAGTGTAGTGGCTCCTTGCAGACATGACAAGTGCCTGTGAGCCCAGCCCATTTTCTCATCAGCAAGGGGTCTTCCTGCACTTGAAGCTGCACTTCTGTGTGTTTGAAGCCAAGGCTTTATTTCTGAGGCTGGATTCTTGCAAGTCACCCTTCCTTGTGGAGATGGACTCCAAAAATGAGGACTTGACCTAGTGTGGGGGAGTTCAGGGAAGCACCTTGGGTTGCCCTGTGAAGGTGCAGAGGGAGGAGGGAGCTTCTTTTTCAGCTTCTCTGAGCAGCCACCTCTGAGATCTTCAGGGCAGGCCCCAATTATGGGCAGTGTGACCCCTCTGCCCCTCATCGGGAAGATGTCAGGCAGCTGGATGCCAGTGTGACTGATACTGTTTGAAGAAGGGCAGGCAGGTTCTTGGAGCAGGGTGCCTGGCTGTGGAGATCAACAAGCAAGGTCAGGAGCCCTTGACAGCAGGCGACTGTGAGCCTCATTGGAGAAGGGATGCTCCTCATCTCTTCTCCACCTCCTCTCCAAGAATGGCTTAAGAGCTGGCCAGTTGAGGAAAGGAGAACCATTGATTGGTACCTGCAAGGAAGGTAGATCTTTGCAGTAGACCTGCTCCTGCCCCAGGCACCCTCCTACTCCTACTGCTCTGGCCCTTGTGGCCTCTTTAGATGGCTCACACTGTTGGTCTTATTGTTGACTTTCAAAAAGATGGCATGCTGCCACCTGGCATTTTTCCAGGGGTCTCTTAGCAAGCCTCCCTCTTCTGTGGGGACAGTACCAACAGCCCAGTGGGGTGTGGACTGGAAATCCGGAGGGCCTTAGTCTCAATCAGACACCTTGGTGGGCTTTGCAAAATGCACAGACTTGGGGAAAAGGGTGGAGGGGAGGCTTCCTTTGTTACTGGTGGGAAAGAGCAGTGTGTAAGTGCAAACATACTTCCTGAGTTTTGCATTTGAGAATATGACCTGGAAAACTTCTCTTTGTTATTTTTATGTTGGATGTTCAAAGCCTTGACCCCAATAATTCTCCCTGAAGGGCGAGGGAGAAGAATTTCCACTAAGAAAATACTAACTGCTAACTTTTATTGGATAGCCTTTTCTGGTTTGTAAAAGCTCCCTTTAATTTGCACTAGCACCATGATAGTGTTAAATGTGGAAATGCAAAATGGCAGATTTGCCAGGTCACTTTCTAAGAAAGTGCTAGGGCAGACTTGGCTCTTTAAAGATGGGGGGCTGGGATGGAAATAAGGGGAAACCATGTTTTATACAATATGCGCTCCATTTAATACAGGCCACGCATTTCGAAGCTGGGCCACCCAGTTTAGAGATCATTCCCCACATCCTAATAACCTGATCAGGATTTTTGAAGTTCTTTGAAACAGCAGCAGCTGAAACAGACACTTCTCCACAGGGTGGAGCAGGATTTTCTCATTGGTATCAGATGGGCCTGCAGCTTTGAACTTCTCAACTGATTTGTGTGGGTTTATGTAATTGCTGCAATGAACCTGAAATCATGTGAAGAACAAAGGCCAATTTATAGGATTTTTCCCTAACTTGTGTAAAGCAGTTATAGCCACAACTGCTTTCTTTTGCCAGGGGCTTATGTTACAAGGTGATCAAATGAAGAAAAACCTGAGTCCATCTGGCTGGGAAGGGTGTCCATCCCCCCAGGTGATGGTGGAATTAAGCACAAGATCACATTCTCTGTGATCACATTAGTGGGAAGATGATGAGTTAGATGGGGGTGTGTGTGGGAGGGGCAGGGTTATCTGGGGGAGGGACTGAAAGCACAAAGGATGGGCGTGCCGAGTGAGCTGGATAGGGATGTGCACCCCGGTCTCCAGGCTGGACAGCCTTTAGGAGTTGAGATTGAGGTGAGAGGATCTCAGATAAGCCACCCATCCATGAGAAAAGTGCTGAGACCTGAGGTTGAGATTTTGGTCTGAGACTTCAAGGAGAAGTATTTTCACCCTTCTCCCTACAGTGGGGGGCAGTGGGGAACAACCTATACTCTCTCCTGGAAATCTCCAGGTAAAGACATTTCATCATCAGTGTAGATGAGACTTCGACATATAATGATAAATAAAATAACTGCTCTCCAATGCAAAACTGTCTTGGCAGAAATTCTTTTCTGTGGAGTTGGGTGGTTATTTCAGAGTGTCAGGAGGGTGGAATGGGCCACAGAGGGGCAGGAAGCTCTTTTAAGAAAAGAAAAGATCTCTTTGAAAAAAAAGAAGTTATTTCAGAGCTCTGGGGCACGGAGAACATGGTGTCATACATACATCTCCAAAACAGAAATTTCTGTCAGAAATAAGGGAATTTCAGAGTGTCACAGTGACCAAACCATGATGTGGAGGCTGGGATAGGAGACAGAGGAGATGTCCTTGAGCCCCCAGAGGCAGCGGCATGAATTTTTGAGAATCTACTTACATTGTTTGACATGAAGTCTTGCTTGAATCACATGAGATAAGAAAATGATCACTTGCCAGGGCAGAAATAAAAAGATGTGTCACCTCTTCTTTCGGATGTAATTGAAAGTTGTTTACCCTGTCACGGGAGGTTACAGCGCCCCCTGTGTTTTAACCGAGCACAAGGCATGGACACTCTGTGAAGCGAAAGCCTCCGTCTACTTTTGAGTCTTCCAGGCAGACTCACAGACCTGTTTTGCAGGCTGATGGCTTCTGGCCTGATTTTGCTAGTGTTTCCTAAGGGTTTCTCCACTTGTTTTAGTTTTGTGAACTGTTCTTTTTTTAAATCATAAATTGACTTTTAGCAGTGGTACATGACCTGGTTTAATGTTTGGTTCTGAACTTGTAAATGTATGTGTTTAGATATCTTAACATAATTTGACAAGGCTTCATAGGGAGCCATGAATTTCTGTAACATTTTGCTATGTTTTGATGCACCTGACTTAGATCTTGTTAAATAAAGCACTTTTCAAAGACAAGTCTTCTGTGGATGGGTTTGTGCATGTCTGCTGGGTGGGGAGCTCTGTGGTATGGGAGGGTGGGGAATAGGAATGTGGAAGTGTACCCAGGAGAAGCGTTGATTTCCTTGGCCTAGAGTTTATGGTTTGAATGGGTTCACACTTGGCTGTAATATTCCAAATAAGTGAAATAAGAATGCCCCTGTATAAGTCTTGAGTTCAGGTCCCAATGGAAAGATCTGGGAACTACCTTTCAGTGAGGCTGGATTTTTGTCCTGACTTGTTGAGACAAACTCATTGAGCCTTTAGGACTTGGTTTCCTCACCTATAAAATAGCCAAGAGGGTGTGGGGACCTGGGCTTGCCTCTGTTGAAGGCAATCCCCTAGGAGTCACCAAGTGTAAGATCTCAGACTAGGGCCCAAGTTCCACCCTAGGGTTAGTTTTACCTGTCAATTTGGCTAGGCCATGGTACCCAGGTATTTTGTAAAACACTAGTCTAGATGTTTTTGTGATGAGTCTACATTTTTGTGACTAGGTATTTTTAAAGATGAGATTAACATTTTTTTTTAAAGATTTTATTTTTAGAGAGGGGAAGGGAAGGAGAAAGAGAGGGAGAGAAACATTAATGTGTAGTTGCCTCTCAGGCGCCCCCTACTGGAGACCTGGCTCGCAACCCAGGTACGTGCCCTGACTGGGAATTGAGCCAGCAACCCCTGGGTTTGTAGGCTGGCACTCAATCCACTGAGCCACACCAGCCAGGGTAAGATTAACAACAATTAAATCAGTAGACTTTGAGTAAAGCAGATTCACCTCCACAATGTTAAAGGCCTTAGAGAAAAAGACTGATTCCCCTGAGGGAGAGGGAATTTTACCTACAGTCTGCCTTTGGACTTGAGCTGCAACATCAGCTCTTCTCTTGGTCTCCAGCCTGCCAGCCTATCCTGCAGTGTGAGCCAATTCCTTAAACTAAATCTCTCTGTATACATGTGTATTGGTTCTGTCTTTCTGGAAAACTCTGACTAACCCAGAGGAATCATGTGGCTAATCCAAAACACCTGAATATGTGACTGACAGCTGTCTTCCCGGGAAGCTGGCTATGGAACATAGACAAAGACCAATATGATTTGATCTCTAGAAAAGAAAATAACCAAGACAAGAATTTTAACAATGCCCTCAGATGATGCTTGTATGTTTTTTTTTCTTAAGAGAAAAGTTTGGATGAATCACTACTCCCTTTAAGTGTTGTGTTGATTTCCTATGTTTAGAGTTTTCACTCTAAGTGGTTGTTTTTCAGTTGCTGAGTTGATGAAGCTGGATGAAATGACGGGCAGACAGTTGACACTTCCGGGGTGATGCAGTTTCTGTACTGTACAGCGTGTAGATGTAGATGTGTTTGTAGGTGACCTAGACAACATATGATAAATGGCTTATTTGGGGGCCCCACTGAGACCCCAACTCAAGCAGTAAGTCATATAGAAGTTAGGGTGTCTAAAACCATCCAATAAATGCTAACAGCCTTCTGCCAAAGGAGGCAGCAGTTCTTGGCTTGCTTTACGGAGACAGATTTCATGAAATAATTTTGTGTTGCCTATTTTAGGTAATGAAGTTTTTCCTGAGTTGAGTTTGCTGTGAGCAGAAGACTTTACTGTGAAGTTTTTGAATAGATTTGAATAGATTTGGCTGAGATGCTTAGTTGCAAGCAAACCTACTGAAAGTCGGACTTGGGTAAAATTGACATTGCTCTTTTTATTTTAAAACCATGCAAAATAAAAATTCTTCTTTATGATTTAACTATATGTTATATAAATACATAAGTTAACTTCACGTGAGTATATACTTTTGAGTAATTTAACTTTAAAAGTTTTAAAACTGCGGGCCCATTGGTAGGGGCTGGAAGCCTGTGTCCAGCCAGGACAGTTCCCGTTCTGTCTGTTATTCCGGTGCAGTTATCGACAGCACCTCCTCTTGCTCTCCAACTGTCCCCAGGCAGATGATGAATCTGGTTCCCTACACACTGGCCAAAAGCAGCTAACTAATCATAATGTTCATACATGAGGTTTCTAAGATGAAGCCATAAGTTGGAAAAAGTTCAACTTTTACAAAGTCTAAACCTTTATATAAAGTTTAAAAAGTTAAGTTTAAATTTTAGGATCTCTAAACACATGTTTTGATGAAAGGCAAATATATTTTATATGCTGAATGTTTTGATAATGCTGATTTAAATGTTCTTGCATTAGAAATGCATTTTTCTTAGTGGAGTTATAAAACTGGGCGCATTGTTGTTCATTAACATTCATTTGTGACCGTGACCATCACCCTGTGCATGCCCGCGGAGCCATCTAAGGATCGATAGCACCAAGGTCTGGGTCTTTTACAACATCCTGCACTGAGAGAAACCTGGGTTCCCAGGAGGGCAGCTGGAGCCGGCTCTGGGACAGAAGGATCAGGATGGTGTGGGTGTGTTTTGCCAGCGGAAAGCCGTTATGTCTCAGAGACATCTGGGGTATAATTTCAGGAACAAACTGCTGATGATAACTCCCACACACAGCAAACATTGGATGTGTGGGGTTATGGAAAACCTGGAATTTAAAATGATCCCAAGGAAAGATTCTAAAGGTAAGGGACACATTTACAGAAATGTAATGTGTTGTTCACTTAAATTGTTCAGGTTCCTCAGCCAAATTTTGGCAATAAAACGAGTTGTCACAAAAATCAATTTAAGTAGTTTGTCCAAAAGCCTTTGTGCTAACCAAGCAAAAAAAGCAGATTATAACATCCATGACCCATTAAAGGAAACCAACAAGTAAAAGTGGAATTTAAAATGATCATCGTAATGTAGAAAGAAATTATTAGAAATACTAAATAAATTGTGCAAGGTTGCTAAAACAATGTTACTACATACACATTAGTTTCATTTCCATATATCAGCAATACAATTAGATTTGAAAATAAAATTTGGAAATGGAAAGGTGCGCCCTGTTTATGGATTGCAAAGACAACAGCTCTCCCCAAGTAACCCTAACGAAAGCCTAGCAGGTGTGCCTCCATTATGGAAACAAAAAAAGCCAAGTAGGACTTTTTCTTCTTTCTTCCTTCTTTTTGTGATAAAGCTATAGGTAAAATAAAAAACATAGTCATAAATACTATTCAGCCAGTAAAAGTATAATAAAAAGTTCACTTGAAAACTTAGAAAGTATTATTAGTAAAGTGAATAAAATTGCCTGCTCAGTATGACTATAGAGCTATGTATAAAAGCCTGTGAAAAAGTTCCTCGGAGTGGGGTGCTGACATTTATCTATGTATCTACCTGGCTTTCTTCTTTTTTATGTTTCTACATTGGCTTCTGGATACAAATTTCCTATTTAGTATGTCCAAAAATATTGAGGTCCAAAAGCACACATGTATGCAAAAACACAAAACACCCCAAGATCAAAGCCAGCTAGGCCCTTATCTCACTGCTGCAATGAGTCCATTTTCTCCAAGTAAAAAGCATCAACATCCCTTGTGTAATAGGAGGCCCAACAGGCAATTGAAATGCAATCCTCGTGCCCAAACCAGGTATGTGTGCATGTCGTGTGCACTCACACACACCCCAGAATGGGAGGACCGCATCCATAGTGCCAGGGCCCTTGAGAAGACCAGCTGCCCCGATGTCTCTCACTGTGAGAAACTGGGGAATTCCTTGTGTCTGGGCTCAGTCACCCCAGACACCAAACCCCCTTTCTAACTGTACTCTCAATGCTTTCAGACACTGGACAAACAAAAGCTTTCGAATGGAGAAAAAAAATACCTATTGTAAATTTTGGAAAACTGAGATTGGCCAGAATATGTTGTCAAACAGTCCAACTCCGTTTCTTACTGATGCAGTGCCTGCGTGGCTAACCAAGGCCTGTATGGAAGATTCTGGATGTGTGCTTCACCCTACCTGGGCACACAGGACACTCACTATTCGCCTATCCTATCTTGTGTGCCTTTAAAAAAGAAAAACCCAAATGTATTGGTGTAGTGTATTCATCACAGGGGCTCAACCAGAGACAATTTAAAAAACAGACACGAAACAAAAATGGCACCACAGCATAAGGTATGGAGCCCTACACAGAAATCCAGGGAAAACAGACCATCTACGACAAATGGAGACAACTCAAGGACAGAGGCTGGACTGCCCGGGTTGGGGCTCTTCGCTGGAGTCCTACTTTGAGTCTGGTTCTTGCAGGTTCTTGTTAAAGGCTGTGAAATTTTCCCAGAGCTCGGCAGCCTGCATATTCAAAGGGCGATATGCCTGAAAGACCATACCAATTGAAAAAGATCATAAATAACCCTAAGAAAGTCAATATATAATTTAAAAGCTCTAAATGACACCAATGCCAAATAACCTTCAACAGTTCTAAACAACTGTAAAACCTAAAAAGTTTAAAATCTAAATCCTTAACAACGATAATTACGCTAAATAAGCCTGAGTGAATTTTAAAAACCCTATACAGTAATAAAAGATCCTAAGTGGTCATAAAAGATCCTAAATGATCTTTAATGGCTCCTAATACTCTCAGGGACCCTAAACCTCGAATGAACCTCCTCTAAACCTAAAACACCCACATGATGTTCAATGACCCCAAATTGCTAAGTCCTCATCCAGCCTACTTAGACCTGAATGGTCTCTCCCCACCTACTCCTGGGACCCCATTGCCGTCAGCCTCCTCGACAGTCACCGTGCTTCACACTGAGCCTGCTGTCCTGCAAACATGCCAGACTTCGCAGTCACCATTCTCTCTTTCTGGAACATTCTTCCCCTGGCACATCACATGCTCGGCTCCTTTTTGATTCGAGTCCAAATACAACTCTTGCTTCCTGGTGAGGCTTTTCCTGAGTGTCCCACCTCAATCAGCTGCCCTGCTGCCAGTTACCCTCTGCTTCTATTCTCTTCAGATAATACATTAGTTGATTTACCTCTCTCCTCCACTGGAACCCAAACTCCGGGAGAGTGACCCCAAAACCTAAGTAGGCCCTGACCTTTGGCAGTCACCTTGATAATATTTGTGGAATGGACAAATGAATATCCAGATATATCCTAAACACAAAGACCTCAAGATGCCAAGAGCCCCAAAGCTGACAACCACAGGTCTTGACCCAAGAGTCTTAAAATCTTTATTCCCATAATCCCCAATGAAATAACCTCAGATCATCGCAACCTATTGAATGGGTCGTAAATCACTACAAATACTTCTAAACCCTTTGTGATGCCCAAATACCTGAAATGGCCTGACTTCAAGCAAAAAGATCCCAAAGTGGCATAAATTAACTCAAAGTGACTTTAAGCCCTAAATGATCTTCAGTGACACTAAATGATGCCAAATGGTATTAACCGTCCTTGAAAAGCTCTAAGCAACCCCAAAAGAACCTAAATCTTATAAGTCTCTTAAAGACTTTATTTCTGAATCCTAAACAATTTTAACTTCAAATGCGAATATCCTGAATAATAATAATAATAAAAAGCCTAATTCTAAAGACTCTAAAGAACCCAGTCATGTCGATGACTCAGTGGCTGATGTGGCTGACAACCCTGAGGCCCTAAAGACTGAAAATGATCCTGAATGACCGAGAATCCCTCTAGAACAGAGGGGTCCCGGGGAAGAGGCTGTCTTATTACAATGTTGACTCAGATTCAGCAGATTTGACTTGAGACGCTGCCTAACTATCCTACCCCCATGGGCTGCTGATGTCCTGGTGCACACACCACACTCTGAACAGAAGACTAGAAGCTGCATAAACCCAAGTGACCCAAAAAGACCCTAAGAGAACTAAAACTACTCTATGTTCTGTAATGTTCTCAAAGATCCTGTGCAAAGATAAACTCTAAATCCTAAGCAATTCTAAATATCCTCAAGTTACTGAAATGGTGTTTAAAACCCCAAGCCCCAAATTATACCGCATGACCCTAAACTAACTCAAACAAGTCTAACTGCCCTTAAGGATTGCAATACACTGCAACAGAGTAGAAATCTTACATCTTCCTAAAGTGCTTTAAAAGTTCAAATTTACTTAATTTTTAAGTGACTCTAAACCCCAACAGTTCAAAATAATCTAAAAGACCCAAGGGATCCTAAACATACCTAAGATCCCAGGCTCCCTAAACAATTCAGTTAGATCCAAAATTTTTCTAAACCTAAATTGACCTTAAATGTGACAATGGAGCCCAGATCTAATGAGCCTGACTCTCCCAGTCTCAAGGACATGAATGCCGACAGCTCTAGTGAACTTGATATTGACGACCCAGCAATCCAAACACGGAGCAGGCACTGTGTTGGTGGCCTGGCCTGACCCTGATTACCCCACACCCCAATGACTCAGCATTTATGCTCCAAAGGGCAGGGCTCTGTGTATATGCCTTTACTTTAACCCTGAACCAGAGGAGCTATTTATACTGACTTGGAAGACCCCGAGTCCCCAACAAACAGCAATGGGTGATCTGACTCTGGCTCCACTGACACTGACAACCTGCAAGTCTAATTGCCATGAACTGATTACCCTGAACTCCCAACCCTGGAAAGGAGATTGGAGCAGCCCCACGCACACCCTGACCAGAACCCTGACCTTTAATGATGGGATACCTTCACCCTAACAATCCTAATGGCATGAGAACAGTGACAGAGATTACCCTGAGGTTTAGCTGGGCCTAAGCTGGACTGTGACCCTCGGAGCCATAAACCCTAATAATCCTGACTTTAAACCCCAACCCCTTGAACAACAACAAAGTGGTATTAAGATAGCCCAACGGTGGCAGCGACGCCAACCCCCCCCCCCAGTGTGGGATATCGTAAGCCCTCACTGCCACATTCCTTGCCTTTGCCCCACGTGCACACCCATTGTCTGAGCAGCTAGTTGCAAAATAAGGTCAAGTAATATTCTTTAGAAGTTTATTGCATGTCAACCTGGGGCCCAAAAGTCGTCTGAGGGCTGTGCACCATGTCCTCCCCACCCCCACAATGCAATTACTGAAATTCATCCTGAATTAAGATGAAAGTAATGCAGATTTTAGGCTTTATAAAACCAAATTTAAGCTGCCCTTAGAGTCATGAAGTTGCTTTTTAGGCCAGTGTGACACTCAGCATGTTGAAGGAAAATTAAATGCCTGGAATGCCACATAATGGACAAGCCAGGCACAAGAATCCGTGCGGGATATTGTGAGTGATCCTGCCGAATACCCTGATGTTAACTGCTTTGTCTCTCCATGGAAAATGTTCCCAAAGTGCATCCCCTGCAGATTCAAGATCTATAATACTTTCTCGGACATACTGAAAGATAATAATTCGATTTCCATGAACTAGACAAAAGGAGCTTAAAGTCCTGGAAATAAAGATTTGTCTCACAGCATGCCATAATTTCTTTGCTCAGAATCCGTAGAAAAAGTCTAGTAAAGTCTATGGGCCTAGCACGAAATCAATTCCACTCACTGAAAGTTGGTGTCGAGAAATAATGTTGAGTGAAAACGACTAGTTGGTGAAAGATACAGACAGGATGTTATTATTTATGTGTCACATACACACGCATAAATACTTCATACATAAATGTGTAGAAAGAGGCTGGAACCATATATAATTGTTTAAGGTTACCGAGTGAACTGTGGAAGCTCACTAGGCTGGGCAGTGGCGATGCTGCCTTTTCCTGTGACGGGCTAATGTTTTTCAAAACATAGTTTCCCTTTCTTCAGTGATACACATGCACATAATTTAAACAGCCAAAACCTGTCTCTCCTGTTCCTTCTGGGCCTCACTCTTATTCCTCCCACCACACCGAAGGCATTCAGCTGATTCTCTGTGGTCTTCTGCTTTATCTGGAAGTAATACACAGCTGTTGTCGCCCTTTCTGATTTGCTAATCTGGGCTCTTGTTTATATCTCCATCTCCTTCCCCACCTTCTTGCACCAATCGTAATTTTTGGTGGGACCCATGTCCAGCCTTTACATTGTACTACAAATGCTTCATAAAGCCGAGCTGTGTGTGTACCCTGATTATTTTTCCTTTCTTAGCCAAGGCGGGGCTGACCCCAGACCCCTTGGCTCTAAGCACCCTCACTTCTCAGTGATTATTCCCTCCTTCTAAGCCATCTTCGGGCCACCATGTGCTTATGAGTAATTCCCAAAGCAGCTAGTGAACTGTGGAAGCTTCAGTTCTTTCCCCTGTCATTCATTTAACAGTGGAAACCATTAAGATGTAGACACAGAGAGATAAGAAAGAGAGTGTGTCTGGAGGACAGGGTGTTCCAGGGGAGGGAGGAGCCACTTGGTAATTCAGAAGGCCAAGCCCTCCTCTGTGTAAGCTTTAAAGGCAAGCCGAAATTTCCCCTCTCTGTTCCTGCTCCTTGCCCAAGTGATTGTTCATCTTGTCTTACCTCCGGTGAGTCTGTTCTCAGATGACAGCTGATGGTCCCATCTCAGATATTTCACTTGGCTTTTCCTTCTCTAAGAAGGCCAGGCCATTGGGTCTTTGGGGGCAGCTTTGAGTTGCTTTCCTTCATTCTTCTCAGTGCCCACAGCTGTGGACCCAAAGGTACCCTCCAGGCAGAAATAATGAGTGAAGCCATCTTGGGAACTCACTGCTGAGTGTTCGGCAACCTGCCCACATTACAGAAACACTTTGCCTTATAGACTCCAGGCTTCGTTTATGCTCCACGTGGACCAATTCATCTGTTCCCTGGGACACTGGGCTTCCTTGGGTTGTGTCCACAAGATGGCCTGTGGGCTCATAGGAGGGGGCACTACAGAGCTCAGGCCAGTGGTTGGACAGTGCTCTCCCTGCTGATGGCATTCGGCCTTGTCTCTTTTCTTCTGATTCACATTTTGGTTGTGTTCTTGGGGTTCATTTTAGGGACATACACCAGTGCCCACCTGTGGAACCCCCCAGGCCTTGGGGCCCTCCAAGTGGGCCTGGCTCTCCCTGACTTCTAGGCCCTGCCCATTCCCTGCTATTTTTTCTACCTGTGGCCACAATGCCCTCCCTGGGCAATCTGCATTTCAGTTGTCCACCTGCGTAGGTCACTCCTACCACCAGTCCTCACCTAGCTGCTTCCTTTTCCCTTTTCCTTAGGCTCTGCCTGGGGGAGGTGTCCTTGGGGTCCATCAGGTTGGGGAGCTCTATCCTTCCTCCATCTGGTCCCCGAATGGCTTCCACCCACCCTTAGAATGAACTTCTACACAGTTTTCAACACCCTCGTCATCAGCCCCTGGCTACCTCCTCAACCTCATCTCACATGCCCACCTTCCTGCTCCTTTTGCCCACATCTGCTTCCCTATGCCCTCAGCACATTCTCAACTTGGGCCTTTGAACACAGTTTCTCTTCCTGCCAAGGTGCAGCAGGAAGAGACACCAGTCATTTTGCCACCACTGCCTCATTCTTATTTTTCAAGTCTCAGCTCAAATGTCCCTTCTGCAAAGAGGCCATCCTGATCACCCTAGTAATGTCCTTCTTCTGCAGTCACTCTTTATTACTTAAAAAAAGTTTTTTATTGAGGTAAAATCTATATACAGGGAAATGCACCTATCTTAAGTATACAGCTTGGAGAGTTTTGACAAATGCGTACCTCTGCGTAGCAATTCCCCCATCAAGAAGCGGCCGTCCCTCGGTGTCTCGCCATCACATCACCTTGTTTCATCGAATTCGATCAGCTCTGCCCAACACTGTCTTGTTCATCTGTTTGTTTTCCATCTCCTCTTCTACAATGGAAGCCCCCATGAAACAGAGATCTTGTCTGTCTTCTTCACTGCTGTTCCCTCATGTTCAGGACGTCCCTCTCGGTCCCCCTGACTGAGTAAATGAGTGGTTTTCCCATTTGTATGAGCATGTGGCCCCTGACTTCAATGCTGCAAACTCACCCAAGGGGTTCTGTGGGGTTAGGCATCGCCCTCTCCTTAGTGGAAAGGAATTCAAATGCAGGTCCCCCTGAGGTGAGTAACACTCGTACTACCTCCACTTCTGCGGGAGTGAAGTTGGCAGAGCTCTTTCTCCTAGCTGGTGCTCTGCTTCACCGCTTCCCCACCCACACCTGCCCATCTGAGAAGGCCATCCTGGGAAGTCACAGTCGGGAGATCAAACTCAGTCCAGAAGCCAATGTCATTCATGTGAACCTTGCAACGTTTGGGTGAAGCATGAGTGTGTGAGCTAGAGTTTGTGTGCATGGAGGATGCATTTGAAAATCGACTTCTGTTTAGGTAGAATGTCTTCACAGATACTTTCCCCTGAGACCATGAAGAAAGTCTTTACAAACCTATCTCCAGGAGGTGGTAGGTGGAGGCTGAAGACGAGGTGTCGTTCCCTGTTGGTACCTTCTAGCTCTGTGACTGAGCATTTTACAGTCCCTGTCCCGCCCCCGCATTAGCCGAGTGCCACAGTCCTGCTCCACATCACAGGCCCAGTCCTGAGAAGGTCCGAGGGTCAAGAAGGCACCACCTTTCAAACTGATGGTTAATGAGAATGTCAAACGTGAGCTCTGCAGAAGACCTCGTTCCAGACATTCAGGTTCCTCCCGAATCCGGGCAGTTGGGCCCTCGCCCGTCTGAGTCCGTGGTTTAGGGCGCCCTCTCGTGGTGTAGATGCTCTGCTACTTCCACTCGCCCGCCTCTCCTGAGAAGTGGCAGACCTCTGCCGCGGCGTGGGAAAGAAAGACTACAACCTCTATTGTAATGGAAATAATGGAATTTTTTAAACCTTAAAAATAATGACATTTTGACCCTGGTGCCTTGTGTATCACGTTGCATAAGGTAAAACGAAGGGGTTCCCTGAGGTCACATGAGAGGCTCCGGTGAAAGCTTCCCTGGGTTCAGTGGTTTGTACAGGACGCTTTGGGCAAAGCCCTGTGTGCTCTGATGATTTCCGAGGTAGACTGCTCAGGTTCCCATCCTTGTCCCATTGCTGTGAGCCCTGGATTACTCTCTGCCCACCTCCATTTCATCAACAAGTGAATGGGGAAAATATTAGGACTCATCTCGTGGGGCTGCTGCAGGGATTAGATGCTTCTAGAACGTTTAGAAAAGTGCCTTGGTGGGGCCTATATGAGTGTTAGCAACTATTCTTTTCTAGTTTTATTTAGACTAACCCCCCCCAAAAAAAAAATCCTAGGAAGCTTAACAATTGCTGCAAAAATATAGGTAACTAATAATGCAAGTGCAAGAGGTAGAGAAGATAGACCACTAAAACTAATGATACGTTAAAGTATGCGCATACAATTTATGAATAAATATCAGCACATACTAAGAATGCTCCCTGAGCCGGTGTCCAATCTGAAAAGCTTGAGGACCATTAGTTCTGAACCTGATGGGGACCAGTGATCCCCAGCAGAGGTATGGGCTTCACTCTGGGCATCTCCATGGGTTTGCTCAGCTGTCCTTTGGGCTGGCAAGGGACTCACTGTAACATTTCATGTGGGGACACTGAAGCACAGAAAGGTCAGCACCCCTGTCCAAAGATATACGGTGTGTCCACCAGCTAGGCAGGGCCTCTTCTCTGCAGAGGATGCTGGTTTTCACCTGGATGCTTTCCATGACAGTAAGCCTCTTGGCTGCCTCCTTCTCCTTGGAGTCTCCAAGGGAAGATCATCAGCCTTTATAACTCACTTCTGACTACCTTCTGCTCCCCACCTGCTCCCTTTTTGAAAGGCTAAGCAGGTTTGGGACCAGGGAAGTTTAGGGCCAGGCCCTGTGCTGAACTTTACACACTCTGACATGTCCAGGGTAGAGAGAATGCCCCGCACTGTCTTCGTCCCCAACAGAGCCATGTCCTGGGCTTTTTCTGCCATTCTGGACTGCAGGTGGCTGTTGCATTCTCAGGCCATGTCCAAAGCAATCACTAACAAGCAGGCATGAAGTTGCACATGAGTAAATAGAATGTTCCATTCTTGAGCAAGTTTGTCTGTGTCCAAGTCAATCTCTAGAAAAAGCCATTTCTGAAGATCCAGCTGTCACGATGGCTTTGTAGGACTGTTGCTTGGGCTCCAACACGGATTTTTGGTTTGGAAGTTCATTCAAATGAGGGACTGGTAGTACATCTGTCACTGCCAGACACTGTTCTGGGTGCTGGGGATATCAGTAAAGATAATAAGACAGGTGAGTTCCTTGATTGCTCGGAGCTACTTTCTAGTGGAGAGGGAGAAATAAAAGTATCAATCACAAATCAGTTGAATGACTGCGCTGATTCCTCATCCCTCCATGCACCCACGTGCCTGCCTGTACTCATTGAGTGTGGAGGACACCCCTCCACTCCTTGACTTTGGGCTTGA
Organism: Anoura caudifer; assembly: GCA_004027475.1. Classification (NCBI taxonomy): domain Eukaryota; kingdom Metazoa; phylum Chordata; class Mammalia; order Chiroptera; family Phyllostomidae; genus Anoura; species Anoura caudifer. The sequence continues at coordinate 293,801 of PVKU01000946.1, forward strand.
TCACAAGACTTGCTTTGGCCAACGGTATGTGGGTAGAAGTGACAGTGTGTCTGTTAGTTTTGAGCCTAAATCTTAAGAGATCTCACACATTTCTGCTGGCTCTATTGCTCCTCTGCCATTCCCGTGAGAAAATATGCCTAGTCTGGTCCCAGCAGGAGGACAATAGACATCTGGATCAGAGCTGCCCCTAACTAACCCTCAGCCCTCCCACGAGGAGCTTAACCATCTAGCTGAGCCCAATTCAGAGCAGCTGAACCCCAGCCAAACTGTAGATGTGGGTGATAATACAGGATTGTGGTTTTAAGCCATAGAGTTTTGAGGTGCTTTGTTACACAGCAATAGTTGGCTGATACATGTGCTTAGAAGAGAACAAGAACCTGAGATAGATGCAGCAGAAAGGACCTACTTTATGCAGAATCATCTGGGAAGTTTTGGTGAGAAACTGACATATAGGCCGAGACCGAAGTTTGAGAATGGGCTTCCCACCTGATGAAGGGAGAAGAGTAAGAACAAACGAAGCCCTGAGGCTGGGGAGAACTTGTGTTTCAAAGTTGACGGAAGACTCGAGTGGCTGAAACAGTTAGTCAGGGAAAGAGGGGCCAAGATGAAGTTAGAGAGGGGAACAGAGCTTTTGAGGCTAGGGCAAGGAGTTTGAATATTATTCTTGGTACAATAAGAAGCTTTTAAAAAGAGCAGCGGGGCAGGGGGGAGGAGAGAGAATGTTTTATGTTTTTAATAGACTGTCCCTGTTCCTGTGTGAACAGAGGCAGGAATACCAGCTGGGAGCCTGTTGTAGACACCCAGATGAGAGGAGGGTGGCCAGGACCAGGTGGTGGCAGTGGCAGTGCTGAGAAGTGAGTGGATGAATAATGCATTTTTAGAACAGGTTTTATAGGACCAAGACTTCTGATTTGGGGTATGTTGAAAACTACCATCAGCTACCAATTCCCCTCCCTGCAAAACTAGTCCTGGGAACTGAGGAGAGCAAGGAAGGTAGATGATGGGTATGTATGTGGCATTGGAATGAGAATGCAGAAGTAATGGCAGCCTGCAGTCACTAATGTTTGTTGGGTACTTCCTATGTCTTAGGCACTTCCCTAAGCACTTGGCTTTCTCACAGCAACCCCACGAGGTAGGTCATTACCTGTACTTTACAGATGAGGAAACAGAGACACCAAGAGGGGCAGTGACTTGCTCAAGGGCACACAGAGCTGGTAAGAGGAGCAGAAGGCTGGGACTCAGCGCAGTCTCTGTGTTGGTTGTACCCTGGGGAAGGACCCCGGGAAATGGTGTCAGTCACCATTTTAAGGCTTTCAGAGGTCCCTCATTCAGATCTGAGCAGTGGCCCCTCTACACTCTGGCACCATGGCTTGGGTACTGGATCCTCCAGGCCCCCGAGTGCCTCACGTGTTGTCTCGTGTCAAAAACCTGTCAGGACCCCATAGCCCCAGCCCCAACCTGCAGACTCATCTTTGCTCCCATCCTGGATGGTGGCTAATTCACTTGAGAAACCTCTTTCTTGGCTAATAAGGTTAACGTACAAGAGTTTGTTTTTTTGTATTTGTTTTTTTTTTAAGATTTTATTTATTTTAGTAAAAGGGAAAGGGAGGAAGAAAGGGAAGGGGAGAAACATTGGTCTCTTGTATGCGCGCTGATCAGGGACCAAACCCACCACCTAGGTGCGCGCCCTCTTGGGAATCCAACCGGCGAGCCCTCGCTCTGTAGGACGATGCCCAAGCAACTGAGCCACACCATCAGGGCTTTTGCATTTGTTACTTGCTTTTTGACATGAGTCTTGTTTTAAATACATATTGAAAAGGTCAACTTTTTAAAACTCTGCTTTAAATCCCTTTTGAGAACTGAAAGACAAATTCTGGGTGAGAGCCCCGTGTGGTGGTGGCAACATGGGGCTCTCTTGGGCTCTTAGGCACCTCACAAGCAGCCGCTGGTTCTCACGCAGGTGGCTCCCGCCCTGGTACTGTGAGGTCCGAGGCAGCTGTAACTGCTCCCCAGGCAACCTCTGATTTTCTTCTGGTTCTTTGTTCACCCGGTTTCCCTTCCTTCCCGCTCCCATTCTTCCCACCAGCAGGAAGAGATGACAAAAACCGGAGCCAAAGCTTCCTTCAGCTGGCCCCCATGGAGTCCTGGACACCTCTGGGCCTTTCGGAGAACAATGAAGTTGTCGAGGGGCTCAGGAGAGCCTGCTCCCTCTGGACCATCTTCATCCTCACCTGCCATTTTTGCTGACTGAAGCTGTTCCCATTCATTTTCATGGACCATCGCCTGTAGGAAATGCCTTAGAAGGGGATGGGGTGGGAGCGAGGCTCCCCCGCACCATGGCAGTGTAAGGAGGGGGACAGTGCACTAAACAAGGGAGAGAAGTCCATGAACTTGACTTGCTCAGCTTCCATGGTTCCTTGATTCCTCATTTCCTAAATGAGAGGGCAGAGCTCAAGGCAAGCCAGCTCTTGCTCCCCCCGCCCCCCCTCCCCCCGTGTCTATGGTCATTTCTAAGGTCCCTCACTGTATGCTCTCATCCCTGCCTGGAAGCCACTGCAGAGGGTCCGTCCTCCCACTGCCCGAGTTGTTTCCAGTTTGAACAGAGCAATGTGAACATTCTTGTGTCTTTTGGCGGACCTGACACTCCATTCTCGTGGGTCTCTATCGAGGATTGGAACTGAAGTCTGCAGGAGCTCAGGCTCAGTTAGGCTTTCTGTAGGGCAGAGGGAGAGTCAAATCAGTTCAGAGCTGGATGAGTGGCTGCTCCTGAACCCCAGTGGCCTCAGCCCCATCTGTTCAGTCAGTGTCTAAGGAAGATGCCCCAAAAAGGCAGGGGTTTCCTTCAGAGCTTCGTCAAGCGCTTCTTAGTGAAACAGCCCAGTCCACCCCTCAGCCAAGCTGGGTGGAGGTCTCACGTGAACTGGAAATGCCTAAATGAGAGAAAGAGGGGCCATGGATTTTTTTTGCCCTCCCCCCCAAAAAAGGATAAATAGAAACAGAGGAAAATCAGGGGACCAAGCAGGGAGCAGGACTATTTATACAACCCACATGCAGCAAACACGATTGCCAGCCCCAGGAATTCCAAAGCTTTTGGTGGGACAGCTGGAACCGGGCATGCCATCCCCACAAGCCTTGCTTTGGGTGGCTGTTCTGATGATTCAGAGCTGGGAGCTTGCACGCCCCTCCCCCCGCCCCTACACGAGGGCCACGGCCTTCCATTAAAGACTCCAGCAGCAAGAAGTGACCTTCCAACCTTGTTGATGAAAAGTATAAAAATACTGAAATTTACTTAAAGGAGGCAAGAAGAAGTGGAGGTTAAAGTGTGGCCTTTGAAGCCAGACTGACTGCTTGGGGCCCCTCCTCACTAGCAGTCATGCCTGGTCCCTAAGCCTCAGCCTCTCCTGTAAAACAAGGATAATTGTAGCACCTGACAAGGTTGTGAGAGTTAAAGCAATGACAGGTAACTTCTTGAAACAGGGCCTGGCACTAAGCATTCAATAAAGTGCTTGCATATGTTTTTGAAATGAGGGATGAGATAGAAACATTTCTTTATGGTTCTGAAAGGCAATATAAAACATGCACCTGCTTCAGAGCGGCTTGCTTGCATGGTCTCAGTGACACATTCAATAGCCAGAACAGCTTGAAGGTGCAGCTTTAGGGCCAACATAACATGATTTTAAATTCTCTGCACTCAATAATAGCATTTCTTAAGAAACCTGCAGTGTGGTGCAATTGGTTAAACATGGAAGATTTAACTCTTTCCCAACCTTAGATAATTCTTTTCATTCATCAGAGAAAGAAATCTATAGCACATTTTAAAATCGTACTTAAAAGACATGTCCAAGCACTCCAATGGAATAGGAAGAAGCTCTTTCTCGAACTCAAGGCATCAGAGAGGATTAGGAACTCGCAGGTTTGGGGGATAGGGTGGGGAAAGTAGTTGGAGAGGTTGGTAAACAGCACAAATTTCAGCTGTAAGTAAGGTGAACAGGGTCTGAGGAGCTAACGCAAAAGCATGGCGGCGAAGGCAGACAGCACTGCTGCGTAACTGAGTTTGCTAAGAAAATAGAACTTAGCTGTTCTTACCAAAGTTAAACAAAGATAAATATGTGAGTTGACAGATGTATTCATTAACCACATGGGGAATCCTTTGGCACTGTCTGCGTGTAGCAAATTACCACGACGTACACTTTAAATATTTTATTTTATATGCCAATTATACCTCAATAAAGCTGAAAGAAAGTAAACCAGCTTAAATATAACATTCAGCATTCCTACTTTTGCATGTGACAGGCCAAAAACAAAAGAAATGTTCTGATGTATCAGATCCAATAACACTGAAAGAAAGCAGCACAATTTCAGGCCCATTTTTGATTCAAACATCCAGAACTGACTGGCAGACGTTGCTGTCTTTCCAAACAATCTAGGAAGTGAATTAGGATTTTCTAATTTAACAGAAATAAATGGTAAAAGAATAATCTAGCTGGAAATGGGACCCAAGGAATAGCTCAAGCCATCTTCAATTTTTTCTTGAATTTACTGGGGTGACATTGGTTAATTAAATTATATAGGTTTCAAGTGTCCAATTCTATAATATATCATCTGTGTATTGTATTATATTCACCATCCCAAGTAAAGTCTCCTTCCATCGCCATTTATCCCTCTTATACCCTCTTCTATGTCCCCCCACCCCTCTTTCCCTCTGGTAATTACCATACTGTTGTCTGTGTTTCTGAGGTATGTTTTTTCTTATTTTGCTTAATCCCTTCACCTTTCTCACCCAGACCCCGAAGCCCCTCCCCTATAACAGCTGTCAGTCTGTTATCTGTATCTACAACTTTGTTTCTATTTTGTTTATTTTGTTCATTAGGTTCCATATATAAGTAAAATCATATGGTATTTGGCTTTCTCTGACTGGCATATTTTAATTAGCTTAATACCCTCCAGGTCCATCCATGCTGTCCTGAAAGGTAAGATTCCCTTCTGTTTTCTGGCTGAGCATTCCATTGCATAAATGTACCACAGCTTTTTTATCTACTTGATGTACTGATGAGTGTTCGGGCTGCTTACTAATCTTGGCTGTTGTAAATAACACTGCAATGAAATAAGGGTGCATATATTCTTTCAATTAGTGTTTCAGGATTCTTTGGATATATTCCCAGAAGTGGAATGGCTGGGTCATAAGGCAGTTCCATTTCATAGAGTCAGAGATAGAAACCTTGAGGGAAGATTACATTTGGAAAATGGGCCTAGTGTGTGCTTCTGCACTGCCCCCTGCTGGCTGATGCTAGAACACGAATTCCTCCTGTGGCTCTAGAAGACCTAGTAGGAGGCCATATTGCTGCTCTTGGGAGGCAGGAGGCTCCTCAAAGCAAGTGTTGAGCTAGAGGCAGTGGGAGTTGGCTGAGACTCTCCCATCAACGAAGGCCAGGCCTGGAAAGTGGGTTTGAACAGCAGCGAGGAACAACTTCTCTAAGGCATGTCAGAGCTGGTTAGTGCTTCCAGGACAAAGGCACAGGATCTTAGTGGAAGGAAAGAGATTTAGGGGCAGTGGAATTCGGGAGTCAGGCAGGTAGAGAGGTGTTGAGTGCCTCATTGTGAGTGCTCCAGTCCCTGCGGGTGGTCCGGAGCGGCTGCTGTGCAGAGGACACAAGGTGACCCAAGCACATCGCTGCAATTGGAGGGACTCTCAGTACACTACGGAAGACATACACGTAAATGAATAATTATGTCATACGTGACAAGGAGGCAAGTTATTTCACCCAGAATGTTAAGACAGGTCTCCTGGAGGTCATGTCTGAGCTGATCCTTAGGTGTGAGTGGGAATTCTGCAGGGGGTGGGGAAGGGCTTGAGAAGGTAAGGCAACAGGGTGAGACTGTAGGTGTGTGTTGGGGATTATGGAAAGTGAGCTTGGAGACCAAGGCAGGGCTGGTTGCAAAGGACCACCTGCACTTTGTTAAGGTGCCATGACTTTCTGTGCATGGTGGCTGCTCTTAAAAATTTGGAATTGATGTGGAGGACCCTCAGAGACAAAGATACAAAACAGATGCAAAACAGATTGCACGCACCAGGGGGCAAAGTCCTCTACTTTAAAGGGCCAGGTACCAGAAAAATAAAGACTGCCACCATAACCCAACGCCTGCTGAAATTACTCAAACTAGCCAATCCTGAACTGTTTACTCTGCCTTGCCCTCCCCATGGAAAGCCCAATAAAGGCTTCTGGCCTAGGCTGTCCCTGGGGTTCCTCGTGTGGTCCCCTGCATGACTTGCCATGCCTCTCGTTTCTATAGGAACTGAGGAACGTCAAACTTTCCTTTCAATGGCATTGACCTCTTTGTGTCATCACTCAGTCACCTTTATAAATTAAGACCTGGGCACAGAATACCAGGTTACAATTTATATCATAAAAGTTGGCAAATTGTACCAATCAGGGCTCCCCTCACCTACTTACCTCACCCAGAGGGCTGTTAAACTAGCACACCAGTACACCTCTGTACACGTGCACACACACGTGTGCCACCAGGATGTAAACGTCCCATCGGCAGGCCCATTGCTTTTCTTGTCCACCATTGTCGCCCCAGCAGAGAGTAGACTGGCGCACAGTAGACACTTCATTTGAGCTTGCTGAATGAAGGCATGAACGAGCCCACGCAATGCCCAAGAGGAGGCAAAGAAGGACATTAGCTAAAATGTTGCACTTAAGTTAGGAGCTGAAATAGTGTCCAGAGGAAAAATTATTTGTAATTCTAAGTAAAGCCATCTGCTAAGGCAGAGGGCCAATGACCTTGAAATAGAGACATGGAGGCCCCACAGACAGGCTCAGGCCCTGCCCGGAGGGAGAGTCTGGAATCTGAACTTCTTGGAACGTCTGTCTGCACAGGTCAGCATCCTCTGTTTGAGAGGGAACAGGTCTGTGGACCATTCTAGGCTGGAGATTCCTTGAGGGCCTTTTTAGCCTCTGCTTTTGAGACAATGAACCCTGAACAGCCCTTTAACTTTGGCTGGGCAGGAGGTCCTCTGTTTTTTGGCTATGCCGTGTGGGCCAAAAGCTGAAGAAATACCCACCAACCTTTGCCTCCTGTTCCCCTGTGTTTTTTTTCCTAGGGGAGCAGAGCTGGTCATGGGGTTTGGCTTAGGTACTGGGAGGGATAAACCACATGTAAGAGATGCTTAAAGGGTTCTGGACCCAATTTTAATGTGTGTGGAGTTTTCCCACACACCCAAGCCATTTTCTGACACCAGCTGGTTGCCCTATAATTTAATTCAATCCTGATGCTATCTACCTGGAGACAGCATCATATTCCTCAGGGTAAGGGCTCAGTCTTACAAGACTTCCTGCCTCTCAGACACCAATCCCCAGTCCATGGCAGGATACAGATCTGTGCTTGCAGTCACCCCCTCTTTGGGCTCCATTATAGGGTGGCTCACAGAACTCAGAGAAGCATTTACTTCCATATTATTGGTTTATTATAAAAGGATATAACTCCGGAATAGCCAGATGGGAGACACGCGTACAACAAGGTGTGGGGAAAGGGCACAGAACGTCCACGCTCTCTCTGAGCACACCACTCTCCCCAAATATTCTCCTGTTCACCAACCAGAAGCTCCCCAAAGCCCATTCTTTTCTATGGGGCTATTACCATACAAACGGGGCTTGTATGGTGACTTCAATGCATAGGTATGATTGAGTAGAGCATTGGCCATTGACGATCGATTCAATCTCCTATCCCTCTCCTCTCCCTGAAAATCAGTGGGTGGGACTGAAAGTTCCAATCCTTTATTCTTGGTTGATTCCCCTGACAAACACCTCCCATCCTTAGGTGCTTTCCAAATGTCACCTCATTAATATAAACCCAGTAGTATCGGAAAGGGCTTGTTATGAATAGCAATGCACCCATTTCACTTTTAGGGCTCTGAATGATTTCAGGAACTGAAGACAAGAGACCAAATATTATAACAAAAGATTCTCCCATTGCTTTTATTTTGCTCAGGAAATTAAAAGGGGTTTGGGAGCTGTGAGCCAGGAGCCATGGATGAAGATCAGATATATATGAGAAATTTATTTTGGTTATCTGAATGGCCAAATACATATTTCTTATGAATCAAAATATCACAGATGCCATAAGCTCCTTTATTTTGTTGTTGATTGCTAAGTAGTCCTTAGTCAAAATAGCCAGTTAAAAAAAATGGAAACCTTAATTACGGATTTGGAAATGCAAGTACGACACAACTGATGCGGGTCTCGCTTCGCCAGGACTGGACTCTGGACCTTTCCCTCTGCTCAGCCCTCGAAAATCTCTCTCCTTGATGTAATTTCTTGAGCCCAGAGCCCTGGGGCCACAAAGCCCACCCTGTTGGATGCTGAAATGACCTCTGATGAGTAATTCTTTCTGAGGGTGGGCTTCTCCTGTGCCCCCTTCCTCACAACCTCCCCCCTTGCCCACCTCCCTTCATCTAGGGAGACCAGCTGCGTTAGGTGTTCTGGCCCTGACCTGTGTCTTTCCAGCCCCCTTGAGTTCCTCTCTGGCCCTCTGCCAACTTCTTTTCACAATTTATGCTCAAGCCTGTTAGAGTTAAAGCAATCTGTATTGTTTAAGAAGGCTACACTGTCCCACCAAAATATTTGTATTAAAATAAGGCCTGGGGAATTCCAAGGATAGACTGTGTGAGTGGGTGGATGGAGATAAGAAATTCAGGCCAGTGTACAGGGAAGCACCTTGGGGACGCAGTGACACCTAAGCATCAGAGGATAAGTTCTTCTGTGGGGTCAGCTCTGAGCTGGGTGCAGCTGTCAGGAAGGCTCCTTTAGAAGGGGTGTGGTCAGTGCAAGGGACCCATTTCAGTACAAAGCCACCCATGGGCCCAGGTGAAGGCTCTGAAAGGGTTCAGATCAGGCCTCCCCAAGATGTATTACTTTGGCATGGGGATTATTTTTAGCTGAAGGCAGATGAGACTCTCTGGGCTCAGGACAAACTTTTACCTCTCCCTTAAAGACTCTCAATTTGGGGCCTTGCCCATAATGAGTTATTACCAGAAATAACTTCTTTAAAAACTATATTTTATTGATTATGCTATTACAGTTGTCCCAGTTTTTCTTCCTTTGCCCCCCTCTGCCCAGTACCCTTTTCCCTCCAGCAATCCCCCCTTAGTTCATGTCCATGGTTGTGCCCATGGGTGGTCTTCCACCACCCCAACCCCCACTGGTTTTTATAGCCAGAGTTATGGGGATCTATCTTCCCGGTGCTGGAACCCTGGGCTGTGTGGCCTGGCCTGGAGCTGGGATCACTTGCTCCCAAGGTACCCCTCCTGGTTTTTATCCACCACACGTGAGTGTGGGACCAGCTGTTTCATCACCAGGGCTGCCTCTCCATGTCACAGCACGTCTCCTCACCTCTCTGCCCGTCTGCAACTCCAGTAACTTTTTGGCACCTATTTTATCCATAGGGCAGTACAAACATCTAATTACTGAACATCTGTTCTTCTTATCATCCTACAAATGAATTTTTTGCTCTTTGAAGTTCTAAGGCACCTTATCTTACCCTTCGCTCAGTATGTCATATATACTTCATTTGCTCTTTCTCTCCCTGAACCTCTTATGTATGTGGGACCTCTGACTTTCTCATGTATGTGGGGTTCCTGTACATACAAATGTAATTAAATTTGGTTATGTTCTCTTTGTTAATCTAATCCATCTCATGTAGATTTAATTATTAGGCCAGTCAGAAGAACTTAGAAGGATAGAGTAAAATTTCTTCCTCCCCCACAGCTCCCCTTTACCAAGGGAAAAGTGCTGAGTCTGTTTTCTGGAGCAGGCTTTCTGGAGCAGTCTGGGATGGGCTCAGAGATGCCTGAGAGACACAGTGCCTTCTTCCCAGTTTTCAAGGCATGTCTGATTTCTTCCCATTTTGCAGCTGCCTGTCTTTCCCATTGATGTAGGAGTTTATCTCCTTTCTCTTCCACCAGGGAACATGGTACCCGACTGAGAACAGGTGTTCTGCCAGCAGTGGGGATAAGAGAAAAACCAGTCCTGTGCATGGTCTTGGGGTAGAGAGAGCAAACGCACAGCTGCTGGCGTGATCTAGGCTTGCTGGAGGTCAGCTCTTCAACAGAGCAGGGTCTGAGCTTTCAGGTAGGGAAACTGCAACTTGTCACAATGCCATACCTGTGTGTCTTCTCGGTCACTTCCCCGGCATGTGTGGTCTGCCAGTGTGCTAGCCCTGCCCACATGTGGACATGTGCATCGGGCTGTCAGCATTTCAGTTGCTACCCCCTCGGACTCTGGAATGTGCCATGCAGCAGCATGTGGACATCTTAGGGTGTCTCTGTCCAGCCATATGCAGCACATGAAGAGAAAGTGTTGGGTGGAGATGCAAGATGTGTCCAAACTGCAGGTACGAAGAAGGATCAAGGTTCCCTGACCTAATGGGCCACTGCTCCCATTCAGTCACCTGTTATCAGAAAGCTGGAGGTAGTGTGGGTGGCTCAAGACAAATGAGTGACCACTACCTGGGACACACCTCAATAGCAGCAGAGGGTGGGATGTCTAACTGTTACCTGGCACATCCTAAGCAAGGTAGGGCTCCAGGGGCTCCAGGGGCTCCAGGGAGATGCTGGTTCAGGGGAGCACGGGCTACTTTAACCAAGTCTGCTTCATGCCTGCTCCTTTCGGTCTTTATGACTGGCAAATACTTGCGTGTGTAATTTTACTAAAGATTCATTGAAAAAGTCAACTTTATGCCTCCCCTGGCCAATGGGGATTGTGGAGTTGTACAACCACACCTTCCTCTGATCAGGGAGTCTGCACACACACTGCCTACTTTCCAGGCTTCTCATCCAGATGCTTTGGGCCAAGGACCAGATTTAGAATGGGAATTGCTCACAGTTTTAGGATTTTCAAATGGTCCTGTGATCAGAAATTACTTGGGAAGAGTTAAATGTGTCATCTGCAAGGGGGAGAAGATGCTCAAGCAGCATTTGTAGAAAAGGCAGCTTTTCATACTAAGATGACATGGCAGCTCTTATACATCAACGCCACACACTGCAGGTGGCACCGGGAACTGCTCCACCCCTGTGAACATAATCTAGTCACATTGAGAAATATTTAAATTAGACTCAGTTTTGTTCCAGAAATTCTGCATGCATAAATCTATTTCACAGAAATAAAAGTAACAGACTGCAAGGTTGTATGAACAAGGATGTTTATTGTTTGCAGCAGTGAAAAACTGGCACGACCTGAAGGTCCAACTAGAAAATGATTCAATTAACAGGGTCCGTCTGTACTGTGGAATATTATGCAACAATGTAAAAAGACAAGTTAGCTTAGTTAGCTAGCTGTTGAACTGGAGAGAGGTTCAGGATGCAGTGTTAAGTTATAGAGGCAAATTGCAGAGAAATGAATGTGACATGTATGATTATAGTATTTTTAAAAGAAGCAATCAAACAGAAAAGTCTCATATATCTGAACACAATGAAAGTGCAGAGGAGGAAGGAAGGAGGGGTGTGGGTTGAGGAAGGTGGAGGGGGAGGCACCTCCCAAAATCATAGGAAAAATGAAGAAAGCATACAATAAGGTTGAGAAAAAAATTGGAATAAGATGCTCACTTATATAATTATTGCAAATACGTACATTTATATATGCAAATGGATAAAGGCTGGAAAGCTATAGGAAAAACTGAAAACACTGACTTAATCAGATGTTAGGATTGGGGACAATGTTTTGTTTGGATTTTTGTTGTAATTTTAATGTCACAATAAACTTTAAAAAAATCAACACTCAGGAAGAACAAGAAAGTGGTGGTTGGTGAAATTATTTACATTTCAAATGACTCTATCAGGAATAATTCAGAAGCCCCTCCCAAGGTCTTGCGTAGAGCAGGTGCTTGGCCTACCTCTGCTGAAACGCAAAACCAGACTCACACAGCCTTGACTTGGCCTCATCATTCGTAAGCATGAACAAGGATGTTCAAGCACACACAGTCTTGATTAAAAGCCCCATAAACAAAATTCACATCTGAGTCGCCATGTACAAATTCGCTTCACACCCCACTTGAATCTGGTTTCTGGAACTATTAAAGAAATGAGAAATGACAAGCCATTTTAGAAAATGTACTAGATGGTGGACTAAGTGTTTTCATATCAGAAGTGATGTCAGTTTGCTTATGTGGCTGTGTGTGCCCTCGTAATTAAACTCAGAAGAGCTGAGACCTGAAATTTCCACACCAGTTTATAAGTATTTGTTCTTTCTGTCTGCATTGCTATTGTTGTTACTAAGAAAATAAAAATTAAAAATTGGCATGTAAGAAATAACCCCCATGTGATTGGTACTTGAACTTTTTTCTGTGAAAGAATTCAACAGACTCCTGGAAGTGGGCGGGGAGAGACGGGCTGGCAGCCTGAGAACTGAGACTGCAGGGTGGGGCAGGGATGGGGGGTGGGATGTCCTCTGTGCTGTTTCAGTGCAGGGTGGGCCTCTCCCCGTGGACACAGGGGCAGGCTGCTCCCCTGGGCTGCCCCGGCCCCACGTCCTCCACCCTCTTTCTACGTTAAAACCTTCCAAATGTATCCATGAGAAGAACACGATAACAGTGGAGGCTCAGAACAAGAGGTACCATTATCAGCATTGATGTTTTGAAATACTTCAGATAAAGTGTCTGACAATGCACTTTTTTTCTCTCTCAGACTCTCTTTATGGGAGAATTGATAATCGTCAGCAGCTGTTATCTCCAAATGGGTTCAGCAACCCCATGAATCTCTAAGGTTACCCAAGAGCGCCCATGGGGCACCTTTGAGCACTAGATCCCTTACTTTTATTTAAATGTACTTATATTGTGTAATATTTATTTTTAACTACAATTAACAAATAATATTTTTGTAATATATTTTTAATTACTAATAAACAGATAAGAAGTGGGGTATCTATCTTTGCTTATGTATGGATGAATTATTGTTATTTTATTCTTCAATTACAGTTCACATTCAACATGATTTCATGTTAGTTTCCAGTGCACAGCATCGTGGTTAGACAATAATGGGCTTTACAAAGTGGTCCCCTCAGCAGCTCAAGTGCCCAGCACTGTGCACAGTCATGACAATATTACTGACTGTGGTACCGGTACTGTGCGGCATGGAGGGATTGTTCATTAGACCTCCCTAAAGGCACTTTCTTTTTGGCCAGGGGGAACTAGTTCTTTGCAGTGATAGGCAGTTCACAAGAATGACGGCCTGTCCCCAAAGTGGTGGTAAAAACACTGCTGGAGGTGTGTGGAGTCCCAGTAAAGGAAGCACATGTAAAAGATGCTCATGCGCATGTGCCTGCAGACATGTACGGGGAGTGAGGGGAACATCAGAAAGCAAGCATGTCGTTCAAAGCTGTTTTCTTAAACATGTGGACTGTTTGAGAGTCGGGAACAGCAAACACTTACCCTTCTTGTGAAAAAAAATCTTGTACTAGAGACACATCCTGCTGTGGATCTAATCTGCTCTGAGAATCAGCTTGGCAATGTTTCCTTACCGGATAATTTCCAGGCCTTTGTCTGGTTCTATTTCTATTTTAATACCTTTATTATATTTTAGTTTAATTGGAATCGAATAAAGCCTCCCTGTAACAAAGGTATCAAAATACATGACCGTCAGCTCAAGTCTTTTTGTATTTCTAAAAAAGGAATTTCCATAGGCCAACCGAGATATGTGTTTGGATTTGGCCTTGAAAGCCATTAGGGATCACAGGACAGCTCTGGGATTGGACAGAGCAGACAATCTGGGGTTAGACAAGCCAGGGTTGAGTTCCAGTTTTGCCACTTTCTAGTTAGTTTACCTCTCGGGGCCTCAGTACAATGGGAATAACACCTACCTCTGCGAGTTGTTAGGAGGTATGGTAAAGTGCCTGGCACAGTCCCTGGTGTGTTGTTTTATTGGTTCACCAGACATATATTATGTAATACAGTGTGCCAGGCACTCCGCCGGGAGCTGAGGATGCAGTGATGAGCACACACCCTCCGGCAGAGCCTGCAGGGAAGGACACACAAACAATCAAATTCAAGCAGATACCTGAGTAGACAGGTGTGCTATTTGAAGTGTTGAAGAATCACTGCTCTTTGGTACCTTCAGAATATGTGTGGGTTGGATACTAGGGGAAGAGAACTGGGATGACTCTCATTTGCTCGTCTGCCCATCTACATGGCCGCCTGCCTACTCGAGGGCTTATTTCACAATGAACCAAATGAAAACCAGTAGGCAGAGCATCACAGACTGGTCCATGGTGACCTGAAGTCCTGCTCCCTTTTCCAACCAAAAATCACAGTGCTTGGCAGAGCAGAGCTCCCTGATCAGCCTCCACAGGATCCGCTGGTGAAGCTTGCCCTGTTTCTCTTGGAACAGCTCCTCCTGGTTCTCAGCCTGGGTGATGTTGATGCAGCTGGTGACAAACTTCTCCTTGGTCACGTTGGCCTCGGAGCAGCCATTGTAGTGGATCCCGTCGGGGAACTGCCAGTAGTTGGCCTCGTAGTACCTGTTGCCCTCAGGTCCAAAGTCGATATCCAGCTTCCGGCCTTGCTTGATGAAGGCCCCGGGGCGCATCTGCACCTCCATCCTTTGGGCCTCCGTGACCGGGGAGCTACTGGGCAGGGCCTTCCGGTTCCATTTGATTCTGTGCTTTATGCCTCTTGGCTTGACTGCAGCGAGCTGGCTGAAGAGCAGGACACAGACAATGGCCAACCAGCATCCACCCAGGTGCTTCCTCATTGTGTCCCAATCTGCAACAGCAAAGGATGTGGCAGTTCATTTCCCCGGTGGGATTTCCAGTTCCCTTGCCCCCTCCCATATGTAGATTTCAAACAAGGAATGGCATTCTTGCCCCATTTGCATTTCCCCAGCAGCATAATTGTTTTCCCATGCTTAGGCTGCACAGGGTTAAGTCAATACCAAGTTTCTTGCATTCGCCTGGAACTATACCCATTTAGGGTGGTGACCCTGGTTTTCTCAGACAGATAAGAAGCTGCAACTAGCAATTATAGAGCCTTTGAATTGTGCATGGGAAAAGAAAAAGAGTAATGACTTAATACATACAGGTTTTCTTTGGTACTCTCAAGTCTTCCAAATCAAGGGATCTCTGGGAGGCAAATACAGTAGAAGAGGTAGAATCAGAGGCTTCCGGGCACAGGCTCTATTTAAAAAGAATAAATTTGTTAACCAATGTTAACATAGAAAATGAATCTATATATTGCTAGTCAGAGCAGCTTACAAAATGCATAAGCTCTATTTTTAATCTTCCCTCTTTATTCTCTACTGCTCTGAGCCGGCACTGTCTTGGGCACATTCTGCCATCTATTCTAAAATGTTAGTGGCTGCCGATTGTGAAGGCATTTAAGGTAGAGAGAGAGGAGATGGGCTCAGGGGCGGGGGAGATGGGATGGGAGTATAGGGAGGGTCCCCCCTGCCTCTCCCTGTGATCACCAGTAATCTTTTTATGTTTCGCCTCTAGGGACGGTGTGACCCCATGAGCCTCCCCCAGATAGTTTCTTATCACACATTTACTACGTGTCAGCCACTGACATTGTCTAACTTAGTTCTCTCATGGGATAGGCATAATATTGCCCCCATTTTATAAAAGCTGTACTGGGAATCAGAAGTTAGGTGATTTGCCAAGGCTGTACAATGACAGGTTCCGACACTACTCCCACTAGGCCTCACAGCCCTTCTGGGCTGCAGGAGCGGATGGTGCTCCAATGTTGTGCTTTTGACTAACTGGGCATGAAGGGCAGCCTGATGGGCCCTAAGCTGAGCAAAGAGCAGAGCTTGGGAGACATTTCCAAGGAAAAGAAATGGAGAGGACAGGAGGGCCTCAGGGAGCACTGAGGTGACCCTAGGGCTCCTGATAATATCAGAGAATACCCCTCCCTTCCAGCCTCCCAGACTGGTAGTTTGTCACATCTGTCTCCTGAAGTCACAATAGTTATTGTGGAAATCCACCTCCCAAGGTCAACTGTTCGGGGCACTGAGCAGCTGGACCTTTGTCTGTGCAGATCAGGGATGCAGGAAGTTACTATAGCGGAGCGTGCCTAGGCTGTCTCCCAGATAAGATTTACTGTGCATCCACAGGTGCCAGAGCCTCAGGGGGGTGGAAAGTTAGCATGCCTTGCCCCTACCACAACCCCCATCATCAAGTTGCAGTATTCCTAAAAAAAAAGTGCTTAGTTCATTTCTGTTAAAATGTTCAACTCTAGTGAGATGCTGGTTTTCATGTGGAGAAACAGGCAAAATGCAACCTAAGTGTACTTCTAGTCTTCTCTGGGCACCTATGAAGAGGCTTCTGCTGACCTCTCTTAACATGCAGGCATCGCCTGGTCTCTGCCCAGGGAGGGCATGGATGTGCCCAGCAGCAGCCTGCGCACCCAGACTTTCAGCACCCCAACCCTCACGGCCCCCTAATCTCAGTGAGCTCAGAGCAGCTTTCTCCAAACTGATTCAAGCAAACATTCACCCCATGTCATCAGCCCTTACTCTTTGGTAGGAGCAATCTTAAATAAGAATAATAACATCATTTGCAGGTGCATCAGATTAAAAATAGCATAGAGACCTTGAGAAAGAAATTAGTTTTTTTAGGCAAAGGCTTAACAGAGAGAAAATCCCCACCAGCCAACCCTGAAATAGCATTTCATCACAGCACTGAAACACAGACATGCATACCTGGAACGACTAACAGTCTCACAAGTGTCCCCTGATTCATGTCCCATCCCAGGAGATCAAGTAACCATTGCATGGTTTGCAGCCTGATGAGAAATGAGCAACCCCGACTACAGAAATAGAGTTCACACACAAACTCTGCCTCCCCACCTACCTTGGGCTCTCTCTAGGAGCGTGCCTTTGGAGCCACGGCCAGCAGCACTGTCCTCTAGCACACCCTCTTGGCAGCCAGGCTTGCACAGCTTTGTAGGAGCGCAGAGGGAGTGGCATCCCTGCTCCTCTCCAAATATGGCAGCCTCCCCTCCCTGGCAGGACCAATCAGGAGTTCCCAGGTGCTCCTTTGTCTTGAGAAGGATGGAGCTTCGCATCACTTTTTACTAATTAGCATCATGTGAAGATCTTGATGAGGTTCAACAAAACTTGAGAGTTGCCTCTTATTTTAGTCATGTATTTATTTACTTACTACTGCCAGTTTATTATAAAGGATACAAATAAACAGCCAGATGAAGAGGTATAGAGGACAAGGTCTGGAAGCATCCAAATGCAGGAGCCCCCAGAGTTTGGGGTCCTCCACTCTCCTGGAATATGGATGAGCTCTCCAACCTGGGAGCTCTCTGAACCCCACTGTGCTAGGAATTGGGGACAAAAACCAAGTAATATAACAAAATGCTCCTATCGCCCCTCCACTCAGGAAGTTATAATGTTTTAGAAGCGTTGTGCAAGGAATTGAGGGCAAAGATCAAACACATATTTCTTATCATGTGACAACCTCACAGATGGATGGGTGGATTGATGAATGCATCCATCCAAAGAGTCCAGGTGGGGCTATTTTTAAGACTAGTATGTTTAGAGGTGCCCTTTAGAATAGAAATGAGAAGTGTTAGAAGAGAAATGCTTTCCCATTGATATCTACAACAGAGGGTGGTTTCAAAGGCCTTGCTGGATATGCACACTGTCCTGCACCTTAAGACCAGCTCCAGAGACCAAAGGGGGCCTTGCTGGGCACCCTTTGTGGGAAGGATCAGGTCAGGAAGAGGAATAGTGTTCAGATAGACCACGTGCTGGGCAGCCTGAACCCACAGGGAGTGAGGGGCCCCACTTCCATTGGTGGTGGGAAAGGCAGAGTTAATGGTGGGTAGAAGGCCAAACCAGAGAACTGGCCAACACTTTGGGTTGCTGGGGTCATGTGGGAGAGCTTGAACCACTGAGTTTGTCCAAAGGTCAACAAGTTGATCTGTGGCAACCCAAGGGACAGAGACAGATGGAAATGAAACTAACACTGTTTAAAGATGGTGGAGGCCAGGAGTGGGTTTCTCTAGTGCCTCTGTCTCTACATGATGCCCGGTGCAGCCAGAGGGGAACTAGAGAATCAGTCACTCCTGGTATAAGGGACTATGTATAGTCCCTCATTGGGTGACCGCTCCTTATACAAAAGGGTCTTGCTCAGATGTCCCCGTTACAGTCATTACTGCAGCTCAGAATCAAAAGTGAATGTGGAGGTGTATGGAGCGAGATTTGCCCGTAAATAAAATATAATCACCATCCTGAATGCGACATCATCTGGGTTCTCCAGATTCGCTTCGAAGTCCTTTTGGGAACCAAATTAAACGGTTGCTTCCAGATTCACCAGCAGATGGCGCTAGAAGAGTTTACAAACACTTGGCCCTGGAGGTAGGAAATCTTCAACTAAGGCGAAGCTTCAGTGCTCCAGTTGGATTTGGGGACCCCAGTTGGACCTTTTCTTCTCCTCTGCCTTTACTTTTAAATTTTATTTCGTTTTACTCTTTAAAAAAGCTTTACTATTATTTATTTACTTATTTACTTACTTACTTATTTATTTATTTATTTTAAAGAGAGAGGAAGGGAAGGAGAAAGAGAGGGGGAGAAACATATGCAAGATTAATCAGTTGCCTCTCACACGCTCCCAACTGAGGACCTGGCCCTCAACCCAGGCATGTGCCCTGACCGGGAATCGAACCTGCGACCTTCCAGTTCACAGACCAGTGCTCAGTCCACTAAACCACACCAGCCAGAGCAAAACTTTACTATTTTTATCTAGAATCATAGACTTTTGATCTTGTGAACACATGCACAAACACAGTGGTGCAGACTTAGAGTAAACGTAAAATGCAGAAAAAAAAGGAAAGATCTCTTAATATTTCACTTTTCAGAGACAAGTGTCAGTACAATTTTGTTTATTGCATAGATGCATAGGATCATAATTAGGGTTTGGGATGTTCAGAGCTGGAAAGGATTCAGAACCCTCTAGTCCAGTGCCTTCACACTGTGAGGTCACGGGACCCAGATAGGCCCAAGGTCACCCTGCCAGGCAAGCAGTGCAGTCCTTACAGGCCCATTGCTGTGTTCTGAACTGTGTGTACTGTTCAGCCTGCCTGTCCCCATCTGGTACCGTCACCTCCAGGCTGCCTCCGTCCTTTCCTTTCATCCCTTTTTGAGCAGGACTTTGCCCAGAACATTGTGGGAGGTTGGTTTAGAGCTGATGAGGCTGCAGATTCTTCTTGTCAGGGAACAAAAGGCTGTTCTCAGAGGCACACAGGGATGTGGAAGACTGAAAATGTTCAGAAGAAGGGAGGAGCTCTGGAAGCTGCAAACGAGGCAAGAAAACTGTTCACCAGATGCAGCGAGTGCAGAACTGCTCCAACTCCTCCTTGCAAAGACAAACAAACAGCCAAGGAATTAGCATGAGGATATTCGTTTCTCTAAATGAGCTGAGAGGTGAGGGCCTGGTGAATTGTGTCTTCTGGCATCAACAATTATATTAGGAATATAATTTAATGTTGGTCATATTTGTGAAAACAGGGAGAATGAGATTGATTCCATGGGGCTGGGTGTTCCAGGATGAAAAGAGCTGTGATATATTTCACACAAGTGTATGAACGATAGGAAATTATGTGGATTAACCAAAAAGGCAATAGGGAAAGGCTGAGGTCTAGAATGCATGAGTGGGTCATTATTATACCATTTCCTAGTTTGATGAGGTGTGGACCTTTAGAGAGCTTTTATAAATAAATACAGTGATTGTTAAGCTACAATGCCAAACTGCCAGAAGGGCTGGTGTGTGGAGAGATCACCCACCATACCTCGGCGTTTTGAAGATTTATCAAGAGTCCATCACGTGCCTGGGACCATGTTGTGCCAAGGAAGGCAGAGCATAGGGTGGGATAATGCAGCTGAAGGAGCTCCTGGCCTAATATTAGAGAAACAATTGAAATGTGTTTTGGAAAATAATATCATGCTTGTTAGAAAGCTGTGTAGCTGTCTAAACAGCCATACTCATTTTTTTCAAAGAAAGCTACACACATCCTAAGTATACCGCATTATGTATTTTTACAAACTGAACACCCCTATGTAACCTGCACCCAGATTAAGAAACCAAACTTGACAGCACCCCCAAAGGCTCCTTATGTCACCACCGGGTCTTTGTCCTCTCCCCTATACTATTCTGACTCTTTCCACCATAGGTTAGTTTTACTTGTTTTTGTACTTGATATAAATGGAGTTACATGGAACATAATCTTTTGTGGGTCTTACTCAAATTACTTCTGTGAGATCTCCCCACATTGTGTATAGTTGCAGATTGTTCATTCCATTGTGAGATTATCCCACAACTGACATCTCCGTTTCCCTCTTGGCGGGCTTATGGGTGATTTCTGGCACAAAGAGTGCTGTGAGCATTCTGGTAAGTGCCTTTTGGTGGACGTCTGATTGCTTTTCTGTTGGATGTGCTCTCTGAGAGGCAGCCTTGCTGGCTCATAGTTTATCAGGAACCACTGAAGGCACTGACTCATCTTAGGTGTCACTGAATGTTCGTGGAATAGGATGTTTGTAATTGAGAAGAAAGAGAGCCATTGAAGATTTAGGGCAGGGGTACCAGGCTGAATGTTGTCATTTCAGTTGATCCAGAAAGAGTGGACTGGGAAAGGGCAGACCCTAAGAAGGGCAGAGATGCCACACTTGGCCACTGGGTTGAAGTTCCTCGTTCAGCCTCCCTCCACTTTTCTCATCATCTCTGATTTTTTTTTTTAAGCCTAATTAACCTGATCATTTGATCTGTGAGTTTCTTCTCTCCCTAATGTGTAGGAAAATGTCCAAAAGGAGAAAGGCCTTCCCTAGGGTGCAGTTACCTGTACTAGGTGGGAAAGACAAGCTACAGTATCAGAGGCAGTAACCCCTTCGTTACCCATGGTGGCTGTCATTCCAGGGGAAGCCCTGGGGATGATGCAAACAGAGCTGGCACCAACCAGAGACCCAGGTTCTAAACTCCACCCTGCTGTTTTCTGCCTCGAGTGACCTTAGTTCTCATCTGTTAGAGGAGAGCTTAGCCTTCTCTGTCACATAGTTGCTCTGTCTCAGATGGTAAAATGTCTACTTAACATGTATCTTTGGGGGAGGTGGAAGCACCTCAGTTTTCACAACTGTTCAGGAGGTATCATGTCCCCCACTACTCATGGGGCTTATCAAACATTGCTTGGCACTGTTGCAATCATAGACATCAATACAAATGCTTCCCCCAAGACATTATAAGGGGAAGTAAGCTGTGGTCTAAAGCGGTTTTGAGTACACATTAATCACTCAAGAGTCTGCCAGAATTACTAGTGAAGGATTTACTCTTGTGGTGACAACTAGCAAAGCTGAAGGTGTTCGTGCCAGAGGCTGGGTCTGTGATGGCTTCAGCCAGGAGGAAGGTTGGCGCATCATCAAGACAGGTTGCAGTCGGTGTGGAAAATAGTGACCAAGTCCTAGAGCCAACCAACCTGGCAATGGCAGGGTAAGGTCGCTTCTTGATGTTAAAATCTGCAGGGATGAGATCTGGCTGCAGATGGGAAAGGAGGACCCAACATTTTAAAGGAATGCTTTTATTAAAATATAACTAACATGCAGAAAAGTGCACATCCTGTAAGTGCACAATCCATTTTCACAAACTGAACAAACTTATGTAACAGTAGCGTTAGCTGTACCTGTGATCAGAATTCACTAGAATCACAGATGTTTTCATGTCACATCACAGGCCTGTGGCCAACTGTCCCAGTTTGCCAAGGACCAAGGGGGCTCCCAGGACACGGGACTTTTCAGTGTTAAAATGGGAACATATGGGGCAAACCAGGGCAAGGTGGTTATTCCAATTCCGGGTGATATCACTTACACTTGTCATTATGAAATTGTGGTAGTAGGTCCAGCAGGTCTGTCTTACTGAGTTTTTAAATATTACTTACGCTGATAAGTAATCAGCGTAAAACTGTTTTTGATAAATACATTTTAGCATTTGGTTTCCTGTGTAATCTCTGTACTTTATTTTACGCATTTAATTTAAATACAATGTTCTGATCCCTCGCACAGCGGGGCAGAAGTCCCAGCACAGTGGGCCAGCCAGCAGGAGCGCGAGAGCAGAGGCGCCGCGAGAAGCCTGAACCTCAGGCGCCCAGCGAGCCAGTGCGCGTGCGCGGCGGCGGCCAAAGTGGCGACTGTGAGCTGGACGCGAGGTGAAGCCCAGCCTGAGTGATGTGGACGCGGAGCAGCTACTGCGGCAGGGTGGCTGGTAAAGCAGGCGGAGTGCTACCGCAACAGGACCTTCGTTAGGAAGGCGGTGGCAGAGCTCAGTGAACTTCTCTCCAGTGAAGGTCGAAACCTCTCTCCGTGGCCTTCAAGAATGTGGTTGGTGCCAGGCGATCTTCCTGAAGGGTCATTAGCAGTACTGAGCAGAAAACCATGGCCGATGGAAATAAAAAGAACTTAGTGAAAGTTAAAGCTTACCGGAAGAAAAGTGAGAAGGAATGGGAGGCAGTGAGCAATGGTGACAAATTCCTGATCAATAACTGCATTGATTTCCAGTAGGAGAGCAAGATATTTTACCTGAAGATGAAAGGCAATTACCACCGCTACTTGGCAGAAGTAGCTTTTAGGGAGAAGAAAAACGTGGTCGAAGCTTCTAGGATCGCTGTTATTGCAGAAGCTTCAAGCCGGGGAGCTACATTTCTGTTCGTGATATTATGAAAAGACCACCAGGGGGACCAGCAGATGTGGACATGCCAGTTTATTACTCACATTACAGGGGAGTGCACCGATGGCGGCAGGTCAGGCAGAAGAGATGGCACCTCACCTTCAGCCTCGGTGATAACTTCTAGGGTTGGGGAGAGAGTAGCATGTGAAAATTCTACGCTTTTGTGATGAACACAAGAGCCTTGAGACACAGGGGCCTGGAGAGGGCTGGGACATCCAGACACAGACTGTTTTGCTCGTTCCTTATGGCTGCTGACCAGGCAGATGCCTGATCTCTGAAGTCATGGAGGGGCATGTTCTGAGTTATCCCACAGCAGCCTACAAGCAAGTCTTTGAAATCAGCAAAGAGCACATTATTCTTCTCCACGTCATGCCTCTTAGGCAAAGAAGCCTTGGATGATGCCATAGCTGAGTTGGACCCACTAAATGAGGATTCCTATAAGCACTCCACACTTATCATGCAGTTGTGAGATGACCTCACCATCTGAGCAAGCGAACAGCACAATGGAGAAGCAGGAGAAGGCAGCTGAAAAGCTTTTGGATCCCTGGCCTTCCTTCACTCTTCTCCCCCATTGTCACCAATCCTTCCTCGCAACAAGCACTAAATATCTAGTGTTAAACCTCTCTGCAGTGACAGCACAGCTGCTCAAAACTGCTCCCCTGCCCCTGGAAAGCAGCTTCAAATAAATCTTGATTGGCATTGCTGGACTGATGGTTGCTTGGAGCCTGAAGGAGCTCCCTTTTCAAATTGTGCAGACAACTGCCCTCTGAATGAGGCATTTTATTATGCCTGTTGATCTATGTGAAATCCAGGTGAAGCAATAGGGAAGTTTAGAAAGGAAAATTAGCTGAAACAGGCTACAATGATATTTAAATGATCCATTTAAAATGAGCCTAGTGTTTTGTTAAGGTGTACATCCTGTGCATGCAAAAATTAATTCACCCCTCCCACCTCTTTCTTCAGCTAGTGGAAAACTATGAAGGTAAGCTGATAAAGAGACCACTTGCTTCTCTCCATCAACTTTGTAATAAACTCTTAATGTGAGGTTTCAGTAGCGCCTTGTTTTGCCTCTTTAAATTGTGATGTGCACAAACCTTCTTTTCAATGCAATGCATCTAAAGTTTTGGTACCTGTAACTGTTTTGTTTTTGGTTGTGGTTAAGAGTCACGGATTTATTTTTTTTTTGCAACTCTTTGGCATTGCCCTTGTGTGCCCTGATGGTGCTGTATGTGTCAGCCCATGTCAGTGAACATGGGTTATTATTGAGATGCCAGATTTCTAAATTAGATGTCTTGGAATTCAGTGGGTAAATAAATTACCCTTTCGGGGTAAATTCTGGCTTTCGGGGTGGGAATCAACCAACAACAAAACAAAACATTATTCTGAACAGGGTCCGTAGTCTTCACTGGACTCACAAAGGGGTCCATGGCAGGGATAGGCATTTCAGCTGGGTCTTGATGTATATATAGGAGTTTTTCAGGTGCGAAAGGGGTAGGGAAGAATTCCACGTGGAGGAAAGAGAGTGAGAAAAGGAATGGTGCACCTGAGGGTTGCCACTAAGGACAATAAGGTAAAGATCCATTATGTGCTTTAAGATACCTTTTAAAATTAGACTTGGGGAAATGATGGTAGTAAGCCATAACCGCTAATATTTGGGATCCGTGCAGCAGACCCTTGGCACAGTGTGTATAATGGCAGGTACCAGGCAGCGGTTGTCAGAGGGAAGCAGAGGTGGCGATCATGGTGGTGGCTGTCTGCAGAGATGACTGCCTGCAAGGAAGACGATGAGGCCAGTTCTTGGTGGGAAGTGAGGATGGGCAGGGCGTGCGCCAGCGGAGGATTGGACTGCCACTGAGAGGGCTATGGAGAGGAAGGAAGAGAGGGGGACGGCCAACACGTTTGGTGTTCTGGATTTCTTTCCCAATGTTTCTGCCCTGCCAGCTCTTCCATCTAACTGGGCTTGTGGCTGGGAAGGAAGGGCTAACACTACTGAACAATGCAGTCTCTTTTCCAGCCCTGGATAATGATCACCCCCACCCCAGTAGGGGGGTGGGGGGGCAGTTCATTCATTTGTCTCTAGCTGCAGTTGACAGACCACATCTACCTCCACCACGAACATCCCTGATTTCAAGGGCTGACCCGGTCCTCTTGCCCCTTCACTTCAGCTGCCATATGGAAACACTGGGGATTTTCCAACAGTACTTGAACCAATGCCCCTGTCCCAGCTTCTCTGATCTCATGACCTCCAGTGGAAGTGACACACAGGTGTGAGCTGACACACAGGGAAGGAGGATCAGGTATAAACTCCTGAGGGAAAACCAGATGGAAGGAGAACCAATGCAGGGAAAGCCAAGACATCATGAGTGTGATTCAGCTGGGGAGTCCAGTTCTTAAAGGGTCCAGCTAGGCCTCGGAACAGGGCAAGCAGGTCAAGGTGAGTAAGACAGGAATGTGATTACGGGCAGTTTGGAAGCTGAGGCACAAATGAAGGCCTCCATTTTTCAGAGCTTGGTGTTCGCACTGCCCAGTCTCGACAAAGACTTCGCTCATAGCAGGCCAGGGTGTGTCCTTACTTGTCTGCGTAACTTTGCTGTGAGGTGGGGAAGGAACTGATGCAGCTTTCTCTGCTGGGCAGATCGGCAGACTAAGAAATGGGGAGAAATGCCTTCTTTGGGGCAAGGGGTAAAGTTTCCACCAGGTGGATGAGAGTTTTGAAATAGTCCATATGAGAGTAACTTGTAATCTACAAGACTTGTCACAAAAACTGGTACATGAAGCAATTTCCCAGGACATTCATTCATTCATTAATCAAAGATCCATAGCTTTGTTTGAGTAACCTTTGGTATTTAATGCTGAGTAAAGGGGGCTGAGTTTCTGCCACATCTGGGTAACAGGTTTGTTCACCTGGTAACAATTCCATCGGCTCTTGATACCCGCTGCTCTTCCAGAACAATCGAGGGACAGGCAAGCAGGTTTAAACTTAATGAGTCTGTGATTAAATATAGGGGTGGGCAAAGTAGCGTTACAGTTGTAATGCAAATAAATAATACAATAGTTAACAAATCATAATAGAAGAATAAACTCTGTGTTTTGTGCACTCACAACTGTAAACCCACTTTTGCCCACCCCTGTGTTGCTGTGCTCACCTTTTTAAAGGCAAAGAGTGTCACATTATATTTTCCAGCTTTCACTGATTTAGGCTTCGACTGTGGCCAGGAAAGCCTTTGGGCCAAGTGCTTATAAACACAGTGGACACGAAGCTATCAGTGCTTCTGTGCATTTTCCTGGAACACCTGTGAGAAAAACGAGTGGGCAGAAATGTTTTTATAACAAATTAAATCTCAGACAATGCCTAAACCTTCCCCTACCCTCTCATCTCTTCTATTATTAGGCAGGTTAATCTAAACTTTAAACAAAAAAAGCTTCATTGAGATATAATTCACATATCATGAGATTCACCATTTCAAAGGGGACAGTTCAGTGATTTTTAGTATGTTCATAACATTGTTCATTGATTACCACTGTCTAACTCCAGAATCTTTATCACACCGGAAAGAAACCACAGGCCCATTAGCAGTCACTTCTCATTCCCCCACTGCTCTCCAGCCCCTGGCAATCACGAATCTACTTTCTGTCTGTGTGGCCTAACCTGGGCATTCCATTTAAAGTGAATCATCCAATATTTACCTTTTTGTGTCTGGCTTCTTTCACTTAGCATCACGTTTTCAAAGTCCATCCATTCTGTAACATGGATCGGAACTTCATCCAGTCTCTCTATGCTTGAATGACACTGTGTGGTCTACATTCTTCACCTTGGAGGACACACGTGCTCTTCCACTGGAGGTTGCAGTTTTATTATCGCACGCTAGGAAATACTGAATAAAACACTTCTATTGTCCAGCCGTGGCTGGTGTGGCTCAGTGGATTGAGTGCTAGCCTGTGAATCAAAGGATCATGGGTTCGATTCCCAGTCAGGGCCCATGCCTGGGTTGTGAACTGGGTCCCTGAGGTTGGGGGTGTGTGAGAGGCAACCACACATTAATGTTTCTCTCCCTCTCTTTCTCCCTCCCTTCTCCTCTCTCTAGAAGTAAAGCAAAACAAAACAAAACCCAAACTGCTTCTATTGTCTAGTTACTCTTCAGGTGATTATATAAAAATCAAGATGGTGGTTTCAGTGGGTATTTTCTATAACTTGGATGAACAGAGCCAAACAGCTGGTCCTTGTTTATTCATTGAGTTCATTCCTAGCATGTGCTGGGGAGGTAGCAGCTGAAGCTAGTGGGTATCAGAAGTGCCACAGTCACAATGGCTGGCAGTGAAAAATCTTGCTCTTAAAATTCTCAAGGCTAAGAATGATCTCTGACAGACTTTATGGGGTGTGGTGGGGATCTGGGCTTGGCTGAGCATGTATTCTTTTTTTCATTCACCAGAGGGCAAACTGAAAGGAGATTCAGACATGCAGAACGGGAAATAGGGCATTGGCTAGAACAAGAACATACAGCCTCCTTCCTCATTGGGTTCATTCCCTGGTCTGAGTCTTGACAATGGGCAAGGCCACCTGGCACAGTTGGGAGGGTCTGAAATCTGAGGGGCTTTCCTTGTATGTTGGAGTTGGAGCTTCGGGAAGGTGAGCTGGGGCCACAGAGAAACCTGAGTGGACACATTCCACGTGTGGGCAGCTACTGTGAGCAGGGCGATGGGCATGCCGAGCATTCAGAATTTGGCAGCAGTGCAGGATAGAAGCTCGCCAGCTTTCTGAAGCACCCACAAAATTACAGCTAACACTCACCTTTGTTAGTTAACTCAATCCATGTAACTCAAAGCCAGGTGTGTCTGAGTCTGTGTGTGTGTAGGAGGCACATTATTGGGTTTAGGGTTTTAGATCTTCCTAAGTATGAGCCAAAATAAACAAACTTGCTTGATCAAGATGCTCTTCACTTTGCACCAGCCAGGGCATGTAGTGGCTGGATTTCAGGTGCTGGACCCAGAATAGAAGCATTTCTGTTTGCTCCACCAAGGGCACTGAGGTAGGCACCCCTGACAATCCTCAGTGGAGTGATGGGCAGTGGGTTAGCCTTGAGGACACAAAGTAATGCAGATGATGGCATTTTTAGTACGGGAGTCCTGGCAAAGTGTGACTGTGGTTCCCTACCAGGCACTCAGCCCAGGGGTGCCTCTGCAGTGTTGGGAGTGACACAGCCACCACACTTCTAGACAGATGGTATTATGGGCTGAATTGTGTCCCCTCCAAGTTCTTATGTTGCGGTTTTAGTCCCCGATACGTCAAAGTGACTCTCTTTGGAGATTAGGGCTTGAAAAGTTAAAGTTAAAATGAGGCTGTTAGGGTGGGCCTTAATCCAACCTGAGTGGTGTTCTTATAAAAAGATTAGGACGTGGAGACACCTAGAGGGAAGCAACCAGGTGAAGACACAAGGGAGGAGAGAGAGGCCTCGGAAGAAAGCAACCTGCTAACACCTGATCTCGGAATTCCAGCCTCCAGTGAGGAAATAAGTCTGTTGTTTAAGCCACCCAGTCTGTGGAACTCTGGCAGCCCTGACAAACTAAGAGATGGTATATAATCAGCAAGGAGGGCAATGAAAATGGAGTTCTGGAAGTTTCCCTGGAGTCACTGGGTCAAGTAGGGTGACTGAAAATTGATATATTTGCCCAATAAAAAGTTTGAGATAATGACTCTGTGTTTGTTTATTGCTAGTTTTTAGAGAGAGGGTGAGGGAAGAAAGGGGCAGAACTGCCAAGACAGTTAGGTGTCAAGGGGCCGCCCCAAGCACCCTGGCAGCCTCCAGACTGGGGGCTCCAGCAGGAGGTGGGCCGTGCTTGAGTGGCCACAATGGCAGACTCCACAGAGGACAGTCATCTCAGCTCCTGTTTAATTGTAGTCGGATATTAAACATTTACAAATTTTTTATACAACAAGTACATGCAAAGTTACAAATATAGAAAATATAAAGTACATGCATATTTCAAAGACCACTTTGGATCCTTATACAAAACTATTCAGTGCACATTGTAAGCCTAAGGACCACACAGAAGGGTTTCCCACATATTATGCATTTAGTACCTTACAAAAACAGATAGTGCAGCAGATACTCCAAATGTTAACTGCTCTAACCAAAATTTCATTTGTCATGTGCACCATATATATATATATATATATATATATATATATATATATATATATATGTTGGGGTTTTTTTACATTGAATACCTGCACATGTCCAAGCCAATCACATTGCAGAATAATAACAGAGATCTGCTAGGTGACAATATTGAACAACCCAAGGAGTAATTTTACCTTATTTAAATAACAGAAACAGAATTTCTTTTTCCACTCTGAACAGATCATTTTTCTGTAATCTCCAGCCTAACATGTTTGTTTGTTTGTTTTTTTGATTCCCTACTCTTCCATTCAAAAGCCGATTACAGAGATGAAAGACTCAACCTAATTCTGGTTTTTGACAATTATGAGATAGCTTTGAAGAAATGAAAGGGCTTCTTTGTATACTAATCATTTTCTTCATTGCATAATCTTCTGATACTGGTGTTTTTGCAGCTGCAGCTTCCTCTATATTAAAATCTGGTTTCACCCAATGTCAAAATCATTCTTATTTCCAGGTAAACGAACAAAGGAGATTTGTCCTCAGTGTCCAGAAGGTAATTTAATTTTTAACTGCTTTAATTATCTACAGTTTATGTTAGTAAACAAAGGAATGCCACGTGTAGGTGCCCTCCGAGGACACCACCCCCAAATGTTGGACAGTTTTAGCCCCAGAAGCCTCTCATGTTATGTCAGTTATGTTCATGCCCTATGAAGCCGTCCTCTGCTCAGAGGTCTCACGTTGCATGAATATTCACGCTTGATGCAGCTGCTGTGTAGCCTGTACTGCAAAATGCAAAACACTGTCGCAGCTCTTTGCCGACACAGGCACACCTTCTCCAGCAGGCCAAGCCTGGGCCCAAGAGCTGAGGATTTCTATTGTTTTTTGAATGAGTATCCTTCCAAATTTGGCAGAAGTGCTGTTTAAACAGGCAAATGCAGTCAGGTTTTCTTAAAACGAATGAGAAAATGTGTCCACATTGCTAACAAAGCACTGCTAACTGAGATGGAGTGTTAGTGTGCTGAGCTCTCGCAGAGCCAGGGGTATGTAGGCAAAGGCATTTGAAGAGTGTTTTGGGATTATTTAGTCTCGATCTGTTGCACTAGAGAAAAAATAAGCCTAGATCATGGAATGACGATTTGCTGTTACCCCCTTAGCAGCCCAGCACTTGCAATGGCCCATGAAGGACCCAATCAAATGGGCTTGACTACGCAGCCTGCCAGGCCTGCTCTGCATTTCCCTGTGGCTTCAGGGCCAAGGGGATTAGCCTACTGGTGACAAAGGGAGAAGCGAGAATGAGACACTGCCACTAAAGAGCTATAGGTGGATACCCCCTCCCCCAACCTGGTAAAAGATGAGGATGGTGGAAACAGAAAGCTGCCCTCATCCCACAACTAGGAAAATGAGGAAAGAGAGGAGGAGGATCACAGCAGGGGAGGAGAAGAGGATCACGCTCGCCCCTCTTTGGTAAGCCTGGTATTCTCTCTGGTACTGGATGGTGCACATCTCCTCCACTACACGCTCCATTATCTTGACGTCAGTCTCGGTGAAGTTCTCCCCCTTGGTGGTGGTGGTGACCGTGTGTTCCTTGACTGTGATGTTGACGCAGTCACGCACGAAGTTGTTCTGGTTGCTGTATTGATCCACAGGCCTGTAGTACACTTGGTTGGGGAAACGGTTCATGTTTTCACGATAGTAACGGTCCTCATAGTCACTGCCAAAATGTATGAGAGGCCTGCTCATAGCACTCCCCAGCATATAGCCACCTAGGCCCCCCACCACGGCCCCAGCCGCCGCGGCTCCTGCCACATGCTTCATGTTGGTTTTCGGCTTACTGGGCTTGCCGCCATAGGGCTGTCCCCAGCCTCCGCCACCATGGGGCTGTCCCCAGCCTCCGCCACCATGGGGCTGTCCCCAGCCTCCGCCACCATGGGGCTGACCCCAGCCTCCGCCACCATGCGGCTGACCCCAGCCGCCACCGTGGGGCTGACCCCAGCCGCCACCGTGGGGCTGACCCCAGCCACCACCCTGGGATGGGTAGCGGCTGCCTCCACTGCTGCCTCCTCCTCCAGGCTTTGGTCGCTTCTTGCAGAGGCCCACGTCACTCCATGCGGCCACAAAGAGAACCAGGATCCAGCCGCCTACATGGCTTTTCACCATGATGGCTTATCTGCAAAATGAAGGTGTCAGAGTACAATGTCTGTGCTGAAACCACTTAACTTTTGCTGCACAACAAATGAATGCAGCGCAGTGGCATCAGCACCTCGGTCAAAAATGCTCTTCACTCTGCACTTCTCCTTTGCAGCACTTACAACAGAAGTAGCTGTTCAGTAAAGGGTTAACACAATGCTTCTTCACTAAGGACAAATTGACCTTAGGATAATCTCTGGCTGTTTCCTGGAAACTTGATAAAGGTGCAATGCCAGCAACATTGCTTATGGTAAAAATAACCTGACTTATAAATTGCAACCAGACTCGGAAACCTACAAACATTTGGTGGGTTTGCCATCAGTTTGGACTTCAGACTGGTGACCCTTGCACCCAGCACATCCATGTGGGGACCCTTGAAGTTGTGCCCATCAGGCTGTTATAAGGGACACTGGCTTGTGTGGGGCCTGGGACTTCTATGCCAAGGGGAACCTGTTACCCACTCGCATGAATCTCATGCCCTTGAACCTGAGCAGTCACTGTGGGGCCTGGGGGTGGAGACATGTCATGGCTGCTGGGTGGACCACAATGACCCTGGTATGGCATCTATGGAAGTCTTGTGAGTCTAATGTCTAGTTAGGAAGACTCCCAGGTGGGTGTTGCTGTAATGAAATAACTTTGCAAATAGTTGGTTCCTGTCTTTGTGAGAATGTAAGGAGGAAAGAAGTCTCTTGTTTGCTGCTATTTCTGTAGGGGCTAGGGCACGCCTGGCACAGGGAAGGTACACAGTACATACTTGTTAAGTGAAGGAATGAATATCCCCTGAACATATGAGTGCCGGCAAGAATTTCCTCAAAGGAATACAATTTTTTTTGAAACAAAAAACATGCTGAATTTTGCAAGCCCACTTGTAAATTAATCTTTCTTTTTATAGATGAACAGACGGATGGAGCTACTTAAAGTGGGGTAAGGATGGCTGTGCTCGTAAGATTTGCAGTCACTCACTGAATCTGTTTTAGTTCTGCATGTAATGGCTTATGAGTGACTTACTGTCCTCTAATTTTTGGTACAAAAGAAACATGTCTTATATGAAAGGGCTTAGGAAAAAACAAACAACCCAAATATCCTCGATGATAATTTATGCCCCTTTGCAGAATGTATATTCATTCATCCAATTAAAAAATCTCACTTCAGACTAAAGATCTCACTTATCCTGCATGATCAGGTCCATAGGCAGAACTCAAAAGCACATGGTAGAATGATTATTCAACGTCTACCCCAAGTGAAACCATATGCTCTAAATTATCATTAGGTGCCATAAAACCAAAAATGGCATATGCTGTAATGCTGCTGTTAATCTTTTCCCCAGCACTGTTTATCCTCAAATAAAAGTGGCAGCAAGTACTAGAAAATTATTTTATATAACCTTCAGAGCTAAAGACTAAATTGGATAATATTCTGAAGAAAAAGAAGGATGAAACAAATCAATGAATTAACATCCTGTTTATGTTTTTACTATCATTGAAATGTCTTAGTGGTCATAAGCAAATAAAAGTGCATTTGAAAGTTACAAACCAAATTAAACTGCTCAGATCATGCCAATTTAGGAGTTTTAGACGCCCTTTTGGGGAGGGGTCAGAGGGGCAGGGTGCTGGGATGAGCTACCAGCCCCACTCTGCACCAGCCTCTCCCAGCAGCCCAGCCTTCTGCAGGCCCCTTTTCTGGTCCACTCTCCATTCACTCAAGGCGCCCAGCTCCTGGCCTCCATGCTGCTCCCCCTTCTGCGCAACCACCCCCGGGGAACTAAACTAGGGGATTATCACCCTCAGTCAATACCTCCTACTTGAAAGGGGTTCTGTGTCCACAACTATTTCTTTCACTCAGATAAGCCAAGCCCAGTCAGCACCCTGGAGCTATTCTTGAATTTTCTCTTTCTCACAGCACACATTGATTCTATCAGCAAATCTTATTAGTCTATCTTGAAAACAAACCCTAAATCCTGAAACCTGTCACATTTTCCAGCCCTACCATCCTGGCGGAAGTCTTCCCCCATCTCTTCTGACAGCAGCCAGCTGGAGTCTTTCCGCAGCCTCTAACCAGCCTCCCTGCTTCTGCCCACTATGTTCCCCACTCAGCAGCCTGAGAGAGCCTTCCCATCGTCAGGATCCACCATGCCACTCCTTGAAACTCAGGATAAAACCCAAAGTCTTGACCCTGCCAGGTAGGCCCCATATGACCTTCCCACTGCTTCTCACACCTGGTGACCCTCTCCTACCTTGGGACCCTTGTCCCTGCTGCTCCTAGGGCCTGGAAGGCTCTTCTTCCAGTTCCTCATATGGCTCCAGTCTGCTGTGACATCACCTCAACAGGGGGTCCACACCACTCTACATAAATCAGCACTCCACAGTACCCCCTTACCCAGCAAGTAGGATGCTATTTGTCATCTATTATTTACTGTTTGCTTATGGTTCATCTCCTCCAAGACAGGAGTTTTGTTTTGTGCACAGCAGTATCCCTAGTGCCTAGATGCAGTGACCAGCTCATAGACTTGCAAAATAAATGCTGAATGAATGAACGAGCATCAAAACATCTATGATAAAGTATAAGAAACAACCAAGCTAACAAACAGCTATCTACAGTGAACCATGTTTATAAACTTATAAAACATTCTTTTCTGCAATGGCCAACTGTCTACCATCTTCAACTCAGTTACATAAACATTTACTTCTCGTGCCAGCCATGAATGGAGATGTTACCTGAAATGGTTGTGGCGGGAGACAGAGGCTGCGAGGGGAGTAACACCGAGTCCGGCATTGATCATGCCTTGTTCAAGGTTGTAAGGATTACAGCTCAAAAAGCTCAACTGGACGGATGAGCAGGTGATGACACCACATGGTGAAAGAGGCACATAGAGGAACTTGGTCCTCAGAGGGCCAGACACAGAAGGTGGATGAGAGGTGGTGAAGAGGACTGGCAGGTCTGGAGACCACAGGGGGTTTCACGGAAGTGACACTTCAATGGGGGACACTTCAGTGGGGGAGAGGCAGGTGGAGGTCATGTAATGAAGGGCCACATGAACAAGGTGAGCGGCATCCTGACTGGCTGGGAGGGTTTTTACATCTGTTGTCCCTGTGCTGATATTAATAGTGCCCCTTTTATTCTCAAGAGTGTCCCAGTTTAGATGTTAGGTTACACGGTCAGCCTGATTAAAAGGCATGTCAAGTAGTCTGAACTTGATCCTGAAGGCAGTGGGAAATCACTGAAAAGTTTGGGGTTTTCTTTCAGAAAGAACATTGTGGAGAATGGATTGGAGATTTTGTGGGTGTGTGGTTGGAAGCACAGAAACTAGTTAGAAGGGCACTACAGTGATCAAGGTAGAAGAAGGTGATGGCCCTGACCAGGGTATGAAGAATAATAGATGGTTTGATTTAGAAGGTAGCTACCTTCTGGAGGGCTTGGTGTTTGACGTGGAAGGTGAGAGATGGGAAGAACTGAGTTTTCTGCATCAGGCAGCTGTGTGGACAGAGTGCAGAAGGTGGAACAGGTTTAGAGGAAGATTAATGAGGGGTTTGGCTTTGGCACCGCTGTTATCAAGCTACGTGTGGGGCAAGAGATACCAGCAGGCAGCGTGGTGAGTCTAGAGTTGAAGGACGCCCGTGGACTAGAGATACAGGCAACAGGGAACCAGCGCCACGGCACATGCTGCTGATCAGTACTTTAAAACTGACTACTGAATAAAGTTGGCTAGAACAGACTATTCTATATTTTATTGTGTTCCTACTATTGATACTTTCCTAGAATCTATTAAGACTAGATCATTTTAAAATCAGTTGAGAACAAAAGCAACATTTAATTATGAAAAACCTTAAAAATAACAACTACATTTTAAAGTAGACAATCATTTCTAAGGACAAGAGGGACCCAAAACTTAAATGAGACTTGGTGAATCTCTTTCTGTTTGTGATAAAATAAGGAAGACCTTATAGTATTTAATCCAAACCTCTTACTCTACAAATGAGACTACAAATATCCAAAAAGGTCAACTGACATATCCTTGATTACAATTTACTTTATAAAACTTTGTTTTATGAATTAAAAATCTGTGTGAGATGGATTGCCTTTCTATTAAAATATAAATTACAAATATTGACTTTAGAATGAACTGCTTCAACAAATATTTATGGAATAAGTACTATGTGCCAGATTTTAAAGAAATGGAAAACTTGAATTGATCAATGACCACAGAAAAAATGGAGCTCTTGTCCTCCCTGCCTGCTTAAAGATCAGCAGCCATCATGAACGACACAGGAACTATCCGCACCAGGAAGTTCATGACCAACAGACCACTTTGGCGGAAACAAATGGTCATTGACGTCCTCACCCAGGGAAGACAACAGCACCCAAGGCAGAAATTCGGGGAAAACTAGCTGAAATGTGTAAGACCACACCGGATGTCATCTTTGTGTTTGGTTTCAGAACTCATTTGGGCGGTGGCAAGACAAGGGGCTGTGGCACGATTTATGATTCCTTGGATTACGCAAAGAAAAAGAACCCAAACATTGACTCGCAAGACATGGCCTATATGAGAAGACGAAGACCTCAAGGAAACAGAGGAAGGAACGCCAGGGCAGAGTGAAGAGAGTCAAGGGGACTGTGAAAGCCAATGTTGGTTCTGGGAAGAGTGAGCTGGAGACCTGACAACAGAAGGAGTAAAGATTCTTCAGTGACTTCATCTGTGGTGACTGAGCAGATTTTTCATGAGAGGATGAATAAACTAAGAACTTTTATGTGTCAAAAAATGAAGAAAAATGTCAAAAATGACATACGATTACTTACCAATTCATTCAATAAATATGTATTCAGTGTTTTCTAAGGATGTAGCACTGAGGAGCCGAGGACAGAATGGTGCATGAAATACTCAGCTTAGTGGTTTCAAGGACCAAAAAGGAGATGTACCCGGAGCTGATGAGACAGAAGGCAGGTGGCCCGTAGGGACTAGAGTGGGTGAGGACCAGCTCACAAGGCCTTGAGCACGACAGTTTCCAAGTCATTCGGAATGCAGTGGGGAACCATTAAAGGGCCTTAGGGAAGTAACATATTAGGGCTACTTTTTTTAAAAAAAGATCACCCCGATTGTTGTGTAAAGATGAAAATCAGGGGCAAGAAAGGAAATGGTGAGACCACTTAGGACACAATTGAAGGAAGATGGCGGTGTGGCCTGGAATGGTGCCAAAACTGCTGAGGAGCTACAGATAAATGATTTTGCAGAAATAATTTTGCAGATATGTATTTTGCAGAAAGAAACAATTAAGGCCTGCTGATAGAGTGGATGGAGGAGTGTGAGTTAGCCGGGTCTGTGGCTTTTGTGACCAGGCCCATGGTGGCAATGCCATCTACTGAAGTGGGGGAAACTGGTGGAGGGCCATGCTGGGGAGAGAAAACCAAGAGGTTTGGTTTGGACACATTTAATTTTGCTACATCTATGAGGCACTGTGGGAGTACCAATTCAGGCAATTGTTAAAAGAATCTGGAACTTAGTGTAGATATGCATTTGGGCATCTTTACCTGTTAATAGCCAAGGGGGTAAAGGTCAAGATTAAAATCCTAGTATTTCCATTGTAGGGTTCTTGCTATTAGTCACCCAGCCTCCAGAAATACAGGTGTCAAAACCCAAAAAGAAAATGCTACCAAACTGATTTCAACATTTTAGTAAAGGAAGAATACACTGTGACCAATAAAGGCTTATTTAAGGAATACAAGAGTGGTTCAAAATCAGGAAATCTATTAATAGGTTAAGGGAAAAAATACGATTCTCCGCAGATACTGAAAAGTTTTCAATTAAAATCAACATCCATTTCTGATTTTTTAACTTGAAGCTGTTAAGATAATTTCTACGGAATTAGAAGGTAGTCCTTTTTCATCATCAAGAATCACTACCACAAGTATATAGGCCACACCTTATCTTAATTTAAAAAGGACAGGCGCCTCATTAATCTAGTGAACAAGACAGGAATGCAAGCAATCACTTTATTTATTATAGTTATGGAATTCTAACAACATGACTTTCTACCTAGAATATCAACCAAAAACATCTCACAGTACATAAGTGAGCTCACGAGGGTGGCAGTTTTTGCAACCAATATATAACAAAATAGTCCCCAAATTAATCGGAATTAATTAGAAGATTTAGCATAGAAACAATCATTCTACTCATAATGGCAATTTAAAAAATTAAAAATATCTAAGAATTAATCTAAAAATAAATAGTACTTATGTGAGGGATGCGATAAAATTTTAATGAGGGACATAAAGGAAGACTGGAAAAAAGAGAAAGACATGCAACGTCTTTGGTTGGGAAAACCAATGCTGCAAGATACCTATTCATTTCCAAATAATCCATAAAGTCCACACAATTTTAGTCAGGATTCAAAGGGGATTTCAAAGAACATGAGGAAATGATACTCAAAGTTAAGACTGAAGAAACTTGAACAGGAAGAAAATCTAGGGCACAGTTGGCATGCCAGGTGTTAGAATGCATGATAAAGCCACAATAAATAAGACCACGTGGCATTGACAAGTGAGTGGAATGGGAGAGCAATGGAAATACAGAAGGTACGAAAAAGGCCCGTAAATTACCCTAATCACCATATTCCCATGTATACATGGGGACTGAGTCAAAGCTGGTAGAAACTTGCCCAATGGTTATATGACAGGAGCTAAATTTCTGATACTCAGAACATGTTACAACTGGAAACTTAAGTTGGGAAATGGCACCAAACAGCCCCTAAACTCCCCACCTCTTTGAGGAAATTTCCTGAGCTAAGTAGAACTCATTTGCAATACAGTAGTCCCCCCTTATCCGTGAGGGATACATTCTCAGACCCCTAGTGGATGCCTTAAACCATGAATAGTACAGAATGCTATATATACTATTTTTTTCTATATATACATACCTATGGTAAAGTTTAATTTATAAATTAGGCACAGTAAGAGATTAATAACAACTAATAACAAAATAGACCAATTATAATAATATATTGTAGTAAAAGTTACATGAATGTGGTCTCTCCTCTCACAATATCTTTTTGTACTGTATTAACCCTGGTGACAGGAGCTGATGCAATGCCCGTGTGGTGAGATGAAATGAGGTGCTCAGAATGGTGTCATTTTAAAACTTAGGAACTGTTTATTTCTAGGATTGTGCATTTAATATTTTCAGACTGAGGTTGACCACAGGTAACTGGAACTGCAGAAAGCACAACTGCAGCGAATAAGAAAGAACTACTGTATTTATTTATTCTTTTTTTCAGGTCACAGCCCTCTACAGAGTCTGCCACAAGCTATACAAAATTCTGCACAACAGTTTGGGGCGATGGGTTTTCACTGCTATTCTGAGGCCCAGTTCTGGGTTGAACAGGATGAAGGGCCCCCAACCTGATCAAACCTCAGAATTACTTAAAGAGTTTCTAAAAAGCGACAGAGCTGGAGCCTCTCCCAGACAGCAGTCTGGTGATGGGATTTGGGAATTTATGATAAAACTTCCCAGGGAATTTAACTCCTGCCCAGGCTTCAGAGCTCAGTCCTCAGAGGCCCAGCACTTAACAACATCATAATGCTTTTCCTAAAAGGGCACACATACCTCCCTCGATGTGATCACACAATACTGTAAGAGTAATGATTAGAATACAAGGAGAAAAAAGATGAACAAATTGAAAAAACAATTCTCCCACTGTAAGAACTGCTACACACACTATTCACTCAAGGATGATGTTATAACACCGCAGCCAACACCTCATGAGCCACAGGCACGATCTGAATGTTTAATATGAGGCTGTTCACAGCTGATACGGTTGCCTTGGAAGAGGAAATAAGATATGAAAAGGGAGAATGGAATAGGTAAGCTAAAACTGCAGCTTAGAAAACCTTCCCCTCATTAACACCTTTTGTCAGTTGGTTGAAAGTCACCTTCCATGCTAATTTGGTGCAGAAATGTATGTTATTATTTATTTTTAAATGGTTGCTTTGTTATATTGCAGCCATGATTCTAGAGAAAACTTCAGCCCTTCCTCTGAAAAATCAAGCTGATTTTTCTAGAAAGGATGATGCTATAGGTATGAGGTACACATATAGGCCTCCAGACCAGGTGCCTGTGATCACAGCTTTTCCAGACCCGTACTTTCTGAGACAATTGGGGATTTTCAACCATCAAAAGACCAAAGACATTCCAGAGGGTACATACGTCTGTTGTGGCTCAGCTAAGCTGGATTTGTGCCTCCAGGAAGACAAAGCTTCAGCTTGGCTAAAGTTGTTCAGTTTTCAGATATATTCAGAAGTCCTTAAAAACAAAAAGAAAAAAAAAAAACTAGACTTGATAAATAAATCTAAGATATGATTCCTTAAAATAAAAGCTTAATATATAAGTTTCTAAGCCACTAATAAATCTATTTCAGAACAGAATGGGAAATATTTGAAAAAAGCAATGAGGTCAACTAAGAAAGCAAACGTGACATTGAGCTTGCTCTCTTTCAAACTGAGTCCGTCTCACTCAAAAAATGACATTATTTAGAAAAGTAATGCAACAACAAAAAGAAAACCAGAATCACCTATAATTTCTATTAAAACTTTCTTGGTTTTGTTTTTCCTTTCAGATTTGTCAAATATGCATTCATTATGAGTAAGCAGACACAGTTTTGTAACCGGCATTTGGACCTGTCTTTTTTCCCCTGTATCGAAGGCTCTAAACCGTGACTTTCAATGATTACATAAGGTCCTTCCAGTTAA
This sequence comes from Anoura caudifer, assembly GCA_004027475.1. Lineage (NCBI taxonomy): Eukaryota > Metazoa > Chordata > Mammalia > Chiroptera > Phyllostomidae > Anoura > Anoura caudifer. Next base: position 333,546 of record PVKU01000946.1, read on the forward strand.
TTTGCCATGATTTCTTAGCTACTGCTCTGCTGTTACACATTCAGGTTGTTTCCCAGTAGGTTCTAATTTTAGGGCGTTCTGCCCCAAATATGTGCCTGTATAAACCTCTTTTGTTTGCTTGTTTTTTTCTTGTTTGGTTCTTCCATTGCAAGTAGATTCCCAGGAATGGGATTTCTGGGTCACGGCTTTTAAGTTCCTAATGCGTGGCCTGATTGTTTTACAAAAAGTCTGTACTGATTCCTCACTCTACAACACGCCCAGTGGGGGGGTGACTAGGAAAAAATACATTGGTATATATAACAATGGTCAATTTTACATAGATGGTTAAAGTTAGTCTTGAACAAATTCTGGAAGTAGGTGTCATTTCCTCTTATTTTATGAATGGGCAAAAGGAGGATGAGGAAACTAGGTAACTGGTCCAAGGTCATGAAGTTAGTTGCAGAGATATCTTTCTAATCCCAAAGCCCTGTCACCTTCCCAGATAACTAGATTATGCAAATTTAAGGGGTTGCTGTAACTGTTACTATTTACAGATGTAAAATGATAATCCAGACTTTCTTTAATTTGTATTTTATTCTGTAAATGACTCATCATTTCACCATTTATCTATTATAATCTCGACATTTTCCTTTCACAAGTATGAAAAACTTGTGTTAGGTACAAATAATACACAAATCACACCATAGCTTTGCTTTCTTTCCTTTTCCAGTTTAGTTCTTCATTGTAAGAGATCCTCAGTGTCTGTGCAGGTAAAAATGTTCCTTTTCACTGATTTTTTTCTTTGAATCTGAGCGAGTTAATTTTTCCAGAAGTCTGACATTTTCATTCAGTTTTCTGTTTCTACTTTTTCTGATAATTTGATTTGTAAAAATCTTTAATCCTATGCTACCTGGGCCTTTTCTCAAGGAAAGGGAAACCTCAAATACAAGGAGGATAACCTTGATCTGGACGGTGAACTTGCATTGTGTTGTGTATGAAGCTGGAAATGAGGAAACGAAAAAAATAGAAAGCAGTGGCTTTGGGATGGTTAGGGCAGATGTGAGGCAGTGAGTTTATAATTAAAATAATCCGTTTGCTGTAGCTACTGCGAAGAGTAAATGGAAAAACAACAAAAAGGCAGTAATGTCACCTTTCTCTCCACTGTTCAATAAACAAATGTGAAGGCACCTCCCGCACAGGTGGAGAAGAATGGTTCTCCGAGGGGGGACGCCCGGCCCGGATCCCCTCCTTGGGAGCCCCCCAGATAATCGAGTTCCCTGCTTTAAAAGGAACAGGAAAGAAGTGAAAAGCGAGGGCTGCGGATCTGCCACACCTGGGGTGCGCAGGAGACGCTATGTCCCGATGGCCTGGACCTCCCGGGTCCGCGAATGAAAGGGCAGGGACGTCCCAAGACCCCTCCCCGCTGAGGCCCAAGGCCTGTGCAGGCAGTCTGGCGGTTGCCAGAGCCCCTTGGGCCGCGGCCTCCCTAGGGACTGCCCTGGCCAGGAGCAGGGCGGGCGGGGCCGCCTCCTCCGAAGAGCTCGGAGGCTGCAGGGTACCCCCTCCCCCACTCCGCGCACCCCCTGAGCATCTGAAGAGCGAGGCCTGGCCAAGGAGCGTCCTTGTTCGGGTCCGGGCTTCTACCCGCTGGCTCTCAGGAGCGGCCGACTGGCGCTGAGCCGGGAGTCCCGCGGCCCCCAGAGCTTCTCCCTGGTTCTCGCGCAGCGCCTCAGTGAAGCCCGCTGCGGCCCCACCTCAGGTCCCTCGGCCGTTACCGCGGGGTGATCGCCCCCATTCCCCCCGCCCCGCAGCCCCTCTAGCCCCGAGACTCACCCATCCCGCTCCCGCCGCGGATACGCACCTGGGTGTGTGTGGGGTCGGGGGAGCGATCCCACTCCTCCGCACCACCAACCAGCCTCCCGAGGGGGCTCGGCCAGCTCCCCCCCACTCCCGCCCCATCCCGAATAAAAGCAGCTTCCCCAGCCAGAAAGGCACAGCCCAGCTGCGTCATCGAAGACCAAAGAGCACACCCGCAGGCCCGACGCGCCCAGAGCCTGCGGTGAAGACCCCTTCCCACTGTCAAGGTCGGCCTCTGGGTGCCGGGTTCTCACTCTCAGACTCCGCCGCGCGCCCGCGCACCCCAGTTGTCAGGACCCCGCCCCGAACCCGTGCTAGTTGTTCAAAGGGGACAAGGCTGTTTACCTGCCTCCTCGGAATAAGCTCGCAGCGCCGCGGCTGTCAGCGACTGGCGCGGAGGGCCGGCGAGGCGCGGGGACGAGGAGGAGGTGCCAGGGGCTGGGAGAGGGGGCGGTGGCGCCGGAGGAGGTCGGCGTGCGGACCAATCACCAGGAGGCTCCGCGCACACCCTGCCCCGGGAGCCGCTTTACCGGGAAGGTGCTTCTCCGCCAAGCTGGGACTTGGGTATCTGAGTCACCGGGGAAAAAATGAGTTGAGGTTCGCTTGAATTTATGTCAGCTGATACCTCTCCCGGTGTCATCACTCTCTGACGTTGCTCATTGACTGTGAAAATCATCTTTAAAGGGAAATTGCGCCGAAAGACCTAACTCCCCTGTTACATAAGTGAATACTCGAGAAAATACGACGGTAAGGAATAAGAAAGCAATTTCCGGAACTTTGGTCACCAGAAATTTCTGAAAAGGAAAAAAATTTTGCTACCCTGGATTGAGACGAATATTTATCAATTTCCATATAAATCATGAAAATCAAAGGTCTAGGAAGGACTCCCCTGTTCCTTCATTTATTCAGTTTCTGCTCCTTATGCAAAAGAGGTGACATAGATTATGATAATCACGAATGAGAAAAAAAGCACTCCGTTTGACAAGTCTATTCCGTACATTACAGAATGGTGTGTTCTTGCTCACTATTCCTGCTAAGGCATTAGAGGTTTGTCTCATCTAAAGGATGGCCAGGGATGAAGTGTTAGGACGGTGGTAGGGTTTGAGGGACCACATAAATTGTTATTCAAATTGGGGTGCTTTTGAGCGTGAAAGGGGCACCAAAATTAAGCCAAGTCAAAGGGCATAAACCAGCACTGCCCTAGGAAAAATGAGACGGCTAGTCCTCTCATGAAGGGCTTAAGGTTCCAACAATCTTGTAGGAAAAGAGGTTTAAGAATATCAAGACACCCATTGGATATGGTATTCGGATTAAGTATTTGTGTCCTGGAACCATCACTCAAATGGGAGGTGATAAGAGGTTAGGGTGGGGAGAAGCAAGGAGAATTGTACAGAGTGAGGAAAACAACTGTGGGTGATATTTATGAATGTGGATGGAGCCCTGGGAAAGCAAAATGTGTGGCCTGGCAACACAGCCACTGGAGGGAGATGATGCAATAACAGATAACTTGATAGTGGCCACTTAGAAATGAGCATTGGGCAGCAATGCCAGCCTGTTTTCTAGCCATTTGTGTTACATAATGATTATGTTGACAGTACTTTTAGAATCTTACCTTCTTTCCTCAGAGATGGCTTATTGGGAGGTGAAATGGGGGCCTTGTAGCATCTGAGTCTGGAGCTGGAGTGGGTGGCTGGATCAGACTGGATAAGGGGATGGCTCCCACTGGCAGGAGGGGGTCTCTAAAGCTTTATTAGAAGGTGCCAAACTCAACTTTTTAATCAAAGAATCCCATGTCTACTGGCTGAATGCTCTGCTTCCTCCACCCCTCTGCCCCCATCAGGAAAAGGCTCAAGAGGCAGAGGATTTCAAAAACACAGGGATGACGGAATGAGAAGGGATAGCCTTTGTCCTATTCTGGCTATTACTGCTATGTAGCAACTAACCCAAAGCAGCCAACATTTTATTACGCCTGCGGATTGTGTAGGCCAGGGAGTCAGACAGGTGCAGTGGGGACTTGACTCTGCCCCATGACATCTGAAAACTCAAAATCTCAGGGTGACTTGATAGCTGAGGGTTGGAATCACTTGAAGTCTCTTTCCCTGGCATGACTGACGCCTGGACTTGAGGATTAGCTGTCCTGATCGGAACACCTCCACGTGGCTTCTCCATATGGCCTGGCATTTTCCTGCATGGCTATCTCAGGTTTGATAGATTTCTTACATGGCTTGTTAGGACTCCAAGTGTGAGTTTCAGCAGACAAAATCAAAGTTACATTGCCACTTCTCACCTAGTCTGAGAACTCTTACATAACCTCACTTTTGCTGTATGCTATTGACTAAAATAGACATATGACCATCCAGGTATAAGGGTAGTAGGACATAGATTGCATCTCTCAGTGGGAGGAGTACCAGAGAATTTGTGGCCATATTTTTTAAAAGACTTAAAAGGAGGGAGAAAGAGAGGGAGAGAAACATTGATGAGCAAGAGAAACATCAATCTGTTGCCTCTCATATGCAGCCCGACCATGGACTGGCCCACCTCCCAGACATGTGCCCTGACCAGGGATTGGCCCTGTGATCTTTCACTTTGCAGGAAGATGCCCAACTGACTGAGCCACACTAGTCAGGATGAATTTGTGGCCAATTTTTAAAAAACTGCCAAACTAGGGTTAGTCATCTGGCCTGTAGGTTCTTAGGGGCTTTCATTGGCCTTATGGACAGTATCAGGGTGGGCTGCCCCGCAAGAGGAAGCTTTTGCAAATGTCCTTACATCATTCCTCATCCCAACCCTATTTACAAGTGCCTCTCTTTTCACCACAATCACCGTATCCCGGGATAAACAAGGAAGGCCATTTTCTGGACTGCTGGAGTTGGGCTGGGGGTTTGTCCTCTGGGGCCTATCTGGTGGCCTCAAGAGGGGGGCCCTGCTATGTTGAACTTCACAACACCATCAAGTCATTCTTATTTTTTTCAAAGATTTTCTTTATTTATTTTTAGAGAAAGAAACATTGGTGTGCGAGAGAAACATCTATTGGTTGCCTCTAGTATGGTCCCAACCGTGGACCTTGCCTGCAACCCAGGCATGTGCCCTGAGCAAGAATAGAACCAGGGACCTTTCAGTTTGATGGACGACACCCAACCCACTGAGCCACACCAGTCAGGGCATCAAGTCTTTCTTTGGAAGACTCCCATCGTACCCTCTGTGTCCTGGATCAGAGTTATTTGTCAACATTATTTAGAACCTCCTCAGCCAACATGGAGACGCTAAAGAAGTCAAATCCTAAATTTATCTTACAAAAGGAGAATCATTTTATTCAACAAATAATTTATTGAGCACCTAATATGAATTAGATAGTTCAGTCTATGACCTCAGATATCAGAGGGAATGAAGGAAGCCACAATGAAAGTGACCAGGTTGTGAGGTCCTAACAGCCTATGACAAGGAGTTTAGATTTTAATCAAATGTAATAGGAAGCTCTTGAAGCCTTAAGCAGGGGAGTAATGTGACCTGGTTTGCAGACCACTCTGGCTGCTGTATGGAGCAAAAGTTGAAGCAGGACCTGACGGGTGGCTTTTGCAGTGGCGCAGGGGAGAGAACATGGTGGCTGATCTGGGGTGGTGGTAGGGGGAGTGGATTCTAAAATGGTCAAAAGTGGAGGAAGACCAAGTTTTAGAGGGAACAAGTTTTAGAGAAGTTCCTTCTATTTTGGACATGTTGAGTTAGAGATGTCTGTGTAACCCCCAATGGGTGAACCTGGGAATTCTGGAACTCAGCGTGGAGGCTTTGGGAGGAAGGGTGGGTTTGTGCTAAAGATGTGCATTTAGAAGTGTCAGTATATAATATAGAGATGGTTTTCAAAGTCTTGGACTTGGATGATAACATCAAAGAAGAAAGTGTAGTCAGAAAAAAATATTGGAAAGCAGCTATGTTCACCACTATACCACCAATGCCTCACTGGAAAAAAAAAATACTGGATCAGGACTGATTGCAAGGAACACTAACCACTTTAGATGAGTAGTTCCCAATCTTCAGTGTGTGTCACCTGAAGGACTGGATAAAAACAGTTTCCTGGGCCCCACCCCAGAGAGTCTGCCTGAGTAGGTCTGGGATGGGGTCCGAGAATCTCCATTTATAACAGGTTCCTAGGTGCTGCTGAACCACACTTTAAACTGGAGGAAGAGCAACTGGCAAGAGAGACTAAGAAGTGATGGCCAGGCAGGTAGGAGGAAAATCAAGAAGTTTCCAGAAGCTGAGAGAAGAAAGTGTTTCAAGAAGGTGGGAGTCAATTGTTGAGAGACCAAATGTAGACAGGAAAGAGCTCACTGGATTTGGTGACATGGAGGTTGTTATGGGACTTGATGGGAGAAGTTTCAGTAGGGTTGCTGCAGTTGGCGACAGAGTCCAGGGTCTTGGTTGTCCCAAACAATGAATGGAACGACTATGCAAACAGGGTTGGGTAAAGCATGCAATGTTTATTAAGAAAAGTAAACTTCCCAAGATGTGGAAGTGGGCTATTCTTTGGTAACAGAAAATGTTCTCTTGCCCCCAAAAGATGCAGATTTTATAGGGGGCAGGCTTTTGCTGAGTCCCTTTGTTTCATTTCATGGGCTTTTTACTGCATATGCATGAGTAGTTATATAACCTCTAAGCTTCTGCTCATGTACTTTTCCTAATCCCTTTTGATTGCCCTCTTGAGGTCAAACAGCAATGCTAATTTATTATAATAGCATGATAACTAAGTGGGGTAAAACAGAGGTTAACTACAGCTACAGCGAAGGTTCGAAGATGGTGTGCTCTCTAGCTAGATGCTGTAAGGCATATCTGGGTAAGCAGGATGCTGGCTGATAACAAGGCGTCTCAGGACTTCCTCATCTCCTAATCTATCTCCTGCCTCAAAGTGATGCGGACAGATGTGAATTGAAGAGGGAGTGGAAGGTGAGGTAGTAGAGACAACTGTTCTGAGTTTTACCCTGAGGGGACAAGAGTATTGGGCAGCAGTTGGAGGAGAGTGCAGGCAAAAGGGAGGCTATTTTGAACTCTCTAACAATGAGGGATGTCTTCAGGGTGGGTCCCTCCCATGGGATGTTCATGTTCTCAAAGACCTCGTTCCTTCCCTCTCTCTACTCTGCCCACCCAGGCTGGTGTCCAATGGCTGCAGCAATTTGAGGTACCATACTAGAAATCACTGCAGACGGGGGAAAGACAGCCAGCTTGTTTTAGTGGTCTCCTCTTAGGGGTGAAGAACATTTTCTCTAAAGGCGTGTGCTCATGAATTTAAAGAGGATACGCTGTTACCACAGTACAGGTGGACACTCTTTAATGTTTCCTTCATAGTTAGACTCCAAGGTTTAATGTTACGTGAGAGGGCCCTGACCATGTTTCTGGGCTGCAGCCCTGTGGGCCACTATGTTTTCTTTAACTGCCATGTTGAGGCTCCACTCCAGCTGTATCCTCAGCCCCAAATCTCTTCACCCTACCTCTCTTCTGTGGGGTTCTAGCTCAGATGGGTCCTTCTCTGTGAAATCTTTCCATATTGTCTCACCAAAACTCAACCATCTTTCTCCTGCTCTGGCAGTAACTGGCTTATACCATCTAGCCTCATTTTGGTCAGTCCCATTATTTATCTGTCAGTCTTTAACTAGGTTGTCAGTCTCTGGGAGGAGAGCCTCAGGGCTTTGCAGATGATAGATGTCCAGGAAAATCAGGTGAACGATGTCCTGGGTGTGATTACCTCCTCCAGCCTTTCGTTTTACCCTTGCTCCTAATTTCCCCTTGGCTCCACCAGAATTTTTCCTTTTCTCTGTGTGTCTAGTTATGTGTGGAGTATCCCAGCTCCCCCCTCAAACACAACCAAATGTTTTGTGTCGTCTAGAACCTTTGTCATACTGGGGTCCTTCACTTGCTTTATGCTGCATCATAGGATCTATGGCATAAACTGTTCGATTTTGTGAGCATTCCCTTGTCTCCCACCTGGGCTTGGCTTCTGACTTGTTCCATTGTTGTGGGAACTGGAGCTATCCTGTATTTCAACTGGAAGTTCCTGCATCATTAGTAATTTTTCTTGTCATTGGCTGAAATGATTCTAACACCCAATTTCAACATAGGTGTGTGTGGTTTCCGCCACTATTAAGCAATGCTCCAACGCTAGCTGTGTGTCCTATAATTCAACTCAATCCTGATATAAGACCCCACAGGTTAAGGGTTCAGAGTCATAAGACTATGCTTCCACCTTGTCCCCCTCAGATGCCATCTGTGAGCTCAGGCTGTCACCTGTGCTTCTGACCATCTGCTATCGATCAGAGGTTTCTTTAGCCCCCTCCTGGGTTTGATTAATTTGGTAGAGTGACTCAGGTAACTCACAGAAACATGTTACTTGCTGAATCAGTGGTTCATTATAAATGAATATAACTCAGGGACAGCCAGATAAAAGAGATGCGTAGGGCCAGGTATGGGAAAAGGGTATGGAGCGTCTATGCTCTCTTCAGGTATGTCCTCTCCCCAAATCTCCATGCCTTCACCAATCGAGGAGCTCTCTGAACCAACCTCCAGTTTCCTCCCTGGAAATTAGGGGGTGGAACTGAAAATTCCAGCCTTCTATTCATGGTTGGTTTCCTCAGCAACCAGATCCCATCCTCGGGTGCTTTCTAAAAGTTACTTCATTAATACAAAACCAGTTGTGATGGAAATGAGCTTGTTATGAATAATGAGACACTCACTTCACCTTTATGTCTCTGAAATGATTTCAAGAACTGAAGACAAGAGACCAAAATATTATAATGAAAGATGCTCCCATAGCCCTTGTCACACAGGAAATTCGGGAGCTATGAGCCAGGAACCATGGATGAAGATCAAATATATAAGAGAAATATATATTTGGTCATCTGAACGACCAAATACACATTTCCTCTAAATCATAATATCACACAGGTCAACAGTCAGCTGCCACCCTCAGCCCCCACTTGGCATGTATAGCTCCTTTCTTTTTACATTGATTCTGCATAAGGCTGATCAGAGAGGGCCTGGAGAGGGGTATTACCGGGGTGGGGCTTTTCCTTTCATGCTTTATTAAACCCAAATTAATAACAATCCATGAGGAAGGTTATAGTGTTAGCATGTGCTTCAACACCTGGTAGAAGAAATATCACTCACCATCCTCTCTTTGCTTCAGAATCTGACATTCTTACAGTCTATGTAAGAAAGGCCCAAACCTATAGGGAACCTTTCTGAGTTTACTTGAACTGAACTGAGGGCAACTGCTGGGAAGCAAAACCTCAATGGATTGAGAAAATGCTCTGGAGAATGGCAGATTTTGAGTTTATTTTATACATTAAAACAGCAATCTTCAACATTTTTTCACTTTATGGCACACATAAACTAATTACTAAAATTCTGAGAGGCACACCAAAAATATATTTTTTGCTGATCTGACAAAAGAACAGGTATAATTTTGATTCATTCACACCAGATGCCTGTTGCTGTGTTGACATTTTTAATTTAACAATCTGAAGGAAAAGAGGTCAGTGTCCCTGACTAAATAGTCAGGTATTGCATGTTTTAAAATTTTTTGCAGACACCAGTGTGCCTCTTGCAGCACATCGGTTGGAAATTGCTGCATTAGATAGTAAAAGGAGAAGATGTAAGGAGGGTTACACAAAATCCATCAGTGGTAGAGTAAGGAGGCAGGAGGAAGCCCGACTGGGAAATCTCTGGGATTGGATGAAAAGGCAAAATAGAGAAATGCATACTTCTTACCCGTTGGTGGGTACGGGATAGTTAAGTTAATTAACATTTATAGCACATGGAGATGGTGTGCAGGGAGCAAGACAGCAAGGAAGGGGTTCCATGATGTCATGCTCTGGTGCAGGCAGTTGTGCCCTGAAGGGTCTGGAAAAGCTTACTCTGAAATTCCAAAGGCATGTTACCTTAGATGCAAAAAGACAACAGACCCACTTCAGGTAAAAATTGACCTTTGTCAAGGAAGCTACCGGCCTAGGGCATGACCACCCACCATGAATGTTCAGACCATCCTACGTGGTTACTTTCAGTCTCTGCGTTTGTCAGACCACCATGCAGGCCTCCCTTGAACTTGTCAGGTTTAGTGTGTGACACCTTTTTTGTCCATGTTATTCCTCCTTCCAGATTACTCATATAATTGTGTTGAAATCCAAGAAACTCATGATCAGGATTTTTTATTGGAAAATAGCATTGCACTTATGAATATGTGAAGGATTGACATCTTTATGTGCTACAGACTAAATGTGTGTGCCCCACCCCCAATTCATATATTCAAGCCCTAATCCCAATGTGATGGTATTTAGAAGTGGGGCCTTTTGGGAAGTGACTAGGTCACAATGACAGAGCCCTCATGAATGGGATTAGTGACCAAGTGAGATTGATGATGGCTCCCCCAGGCCCATTAGGACACACCAAGAAGGCAAATGGGGAAGATAGCTCTCACCAGGAATCAGATTGGCCAGCACCTTGATCTCAGACTTCCCAGCCTCTGGGACTGTGTGAAACAAATTTCTGTTGTTTAAGCCACCCGGTCTGGGGTGTTTTATTACAGCAGCCTGAGCTGACTAAGACATTGTATAAAATGTGTTGTTCCCAAATCAGGGAAATATGAATCTGTTCACTCAGGTGGTTCTGTGTACCTTCCAGTAGAGTCATGGCAGATGCTGTTAATGCTTTGTCCTACGTCCACTTGGCCCACGTGAGTTCACCTGTATAGGTTTTCAGAATGCTTATACCTTCCCACCTCAAAACCTTCATCTTTCTTCTATGCCTAAGGCCTTTCTTTGGCACTAGGTCAGCTTGCCTTGCCTTTCACAAGAGCACCCCCAAAATATGGGAAGTCAGGGCTCCCGGGCCAGTTCTCACTACTGGAAGATGTGAGTTGGTGACGAAAATTTCAGCTTCCCCATCTTGTGTTTGGATGAGCCGAGTTGTGCTCCCATCACCTCCCAGAAGGAACCCATTGGATGCAGCCCCAGAGCCCACAGTGGTAACCGCCCTACTTTTACTGGTTTTTCTCACTTCCCTGTTTCATGTTTCCTGCTCCCTCCTTTGCTTCCTGATAATACCTCCCAAATAAACCAGCTGGGTCTCAGTGTCCACTTTTGGTGGACCCTAAACTAAGACTACAGGTTTTGCAGTTTTTTTCTCTTATTAAAGGTTGCTATTTTGAATGCTCATGTTGTTTCCACAGTGTATATACAATAGGATATTTCACTACTGACAGCTACAAACTAGGCAAGACTCTGTTGTATTCCTGAAAAGGATACACTTAAAATTTGCATAAATAATTGACTCGTAAAAATAACACATAGCAAAAAGTCCCCAACATTGCACAAATAGAATTAGAAGCACAATAAAATATCGAGCTTCTTTTTTCCCTCCACATTTTTGTTTTATTTCTGCCTCATAAATGTCTGACACTTGTAGAGGGAAGGAAGAAAAGCTTTAACTCTGCATGAGTAATGTGAAAGTAAGAATTATTAGGGAGAAAGTCACCGGAGCATCCTCCAGGCAGTACTCAAATAGTAAGTAAGGGGAAAAAGTACTGTAGCATGTAGTTACAGAAATAAATGATGTTGCAGCTATCTGTCACACATGGGGCTGTGGCCCCATGATTTGTGACCTGGATGTTGGTGGGAAGGGCTTATTTCTAAGACTGCAAGTGGTTGTGAAAGGTTTGTCGCTGATGTGTTTGCATTGTCCTCAAGATGAGCTTTGCAGTTGCAAGATATCCCTTGTTCCAGTGTGATAAGGTGGGTGGCAGGGGCTGGTCCCTGCAGAGACCCTTTGAGTTTCATGAATGCTCCTGGCTCTGGCTGCTCAGAGTCTCTCTGGTGGAAGGTACCTGATAATCAGAATGTGGCTGGTGAACAAATGACAAGAGTGAAAGGATTTGACTGCTGTTGTTCTGAAGCTCTTCTGGGCAATGGTGCAGAGCAGGGAGTCTGGCGTTTTGTTTCTAATCTGTTTGTCTTTGCTAAAAACACCCTTGTCTTATTTTTAAAATATATTCTGTACTAAGGGCACTTTTCTCTGAGAGCAAGATTTGCTTCTCAGGTGCAGCCCAAGAGGTTAGCCCTCTGACCCCATGCTCGCTTCTTTTGGTCTGGTTCCGTGGGGGTCTGGTGGCCGTGGATTTAATTTCTATGTGGCTGCCCAGCTGGTGGAGAGGCGTGTGTGAGAGGAAAGGGCTGGGGCAGGTTGTCTCAGCTTTAGCCTCAGCTGTGTCCTGCTCCAGATCACAGTTGGGTCAGGCAAGGGCCTGACACCCTGGTGGGTGTGCCTGCTAGGAGCCCTCAGGGAAAACGTTTGTCTAAAGGGGAGAAATGTCAATCAGACAAGCCTAGCCTAATAGCACAGGCAATTTGTCCCTTGTGTTTGTCTGTGTTGGTTGGGGGTGCTATGACAGTAAAATGGAAAATATTTTTACCACATGAAACTTAAAAGTCTCTGAGATTCTAGTGAAACAGAGGAGGAAGAAGAGGTGTTCTTACTGCTGCCTGGGGCATGGTGGGGCCGTAGGGTGGGAAGGCCCACAGGCATCCTGTGGCTTCCAGAGCCTCAGCACTGGTGACTGCAGCGGCCCATGGAGGAGGCCCTCCTCCCACAGCCCTGGAGCCTGAGAAAGGAACTTGGTGATCACGGATACACGTGAACACACCTTCTGTATTTCCGAAATCCTTGGGCAGGCCAAAGGTGCTTTGCAGGGGACTAGGTCCTGTATTAGTAGACAAGGAACACAGATGCTTCCCAAATCTATCTCTCGTGCTCCAACATTTAAAGAAAGATTTTATTTATTTATTTGCAGAGAGAAGGGAAGGGAGGGAGAAAGGGAAAGAAACACTGATGTGTGAGAGAAACATCTATTCATTGCCTCTTGCACACCCCAGCTGGGGACCTGGCCTGCAATCCAAGTGTGTGCCCAGACCAGGAATTGAACCAGCAGCCCTTCGGCTTGCAGGCCAGCACTCAATCCACTGAGCCACACCAATCAGGTGCTCCAATTTGTAACTCACATTCAAGACCGTCAGCTCTTTACTTGTCTAAGTGGGGGCAATAAAAATAAAGAGGCATTTATAAAGGAGGCATATTTCCTCATCTGTTTTCTCGCCCCAGCTCTGCTAATAAAAACATGATTTGCTGTCATCACACTGAGCTTATTTTCAACAGCATTATGAATGGATCTTGCTTTTGATGGGTTTCTGAACATTTGCACTGTAATTCATGGTTTTTTTGAAATAAAAGTGTGAAAATATGTCAGAATGGTATGAACTTTTCAATCATTTTGTAAGGCATGTCATTTCTTAATATATTTTGTATGGCCATGTTCTCAGATACTGGGTTTGCAAGAGACATTTAGCACCGTTCTTTCACTCCTAGACCAGCGCCTGTCCCCTGTGCCTCACAGGATGCTGGCAGCCACCTCCATACCTTTCCCCTCAGCTGGAACTTTCTCTTTGCTTTGAGTACTGTCACCAGGGTCAGATTCTGGGCCTGCCGCTCTGAGCACAGTGTTCTTTTCCTCCAAGCCCATGGTGTGACTCACTGTTGACGTCTCACACATTACAAGTTCTCATTCCCCCAACTTCTCTAACTTGTTTTCAGAAATTCTGTGTACTCATCCTGCGGAATTTCCATGAGAGGCACATAAAGATTTTAATTGTTTTAATCTTCCAATGGACTGTGATTTTATGCCAGGACTAAACTGAGAACAAGACTGGCTTTTTAAATTTTTTTTTATTGTTAAAAAATTTATTTATTTTTAGGCAGAGGGGAAGGGAAGGAGAGAGGGGGAGAGAAATATTAATGTGTGGTTGCCTCTCACATGCCCCTTACTGGGGACCTGGCCCACAACCCAGGCATGTGCTCTGACTGAGAATCGAACCTGTGACCCTTTGGTTCACAGCCCGTGCTCAATCTCCTGGGCTGCACCAGCCAGGGCATGGTTCTTTTATTTCTAAAGAACTTTAAACTTTATTTTTCAATTACAGTTTGTATTCAATATTATTTTGTATTAGTTTCAGGTATACAGAATGGTAGTTAGACAATCAAATACTTTACAAAGTGTGCCCCCCAATATGTGCAGTACCCACCTGGCGCGACACATGATTACTACTATATCATATAAAGTATATGCTGTACTTTACATCCCCGCGACTGTTTTGTGACTACCAATTTGTCTTCTCGACTCCTTCCCCGTTTTCACCCCGCCCCCCAAGCCCCCTCTCCTCGTGCAGCCCTCAGTCTGTTTTCTGTGTCTGTGAGTCTGTTAGGACTGGCTTGATGTCAGTCGTAGTTGCTTGACTGGGGCGAACATGGAAAATGCCAGAAATGTTTTAAATGAGTGACATCTGAAAAATAAAATGTTAATAGCATAAAGCAGAAGCAAAACTGAATGGCAAATTAACAACCTGAAAGTAAAATGGCTGGAGGTCATGTCAGCGGTCATGCTCAGTAGTGTTTGCTCTTCGTCCTGCTGAATAGACTAGATGAGACAAACCGGGATCGGAAATGCTGCATTTAAAGAAATCTGAAGAAGCATTCTGAACACTCTGGTGTGTACGTGATTCTATTTTGCTGCTGATTTTTCTGCCTGAGAGCAGTGCCTTGAGACGGAACGGGGGAGTGAACCCTGGGGCAGGCGGGCCCGGAGGCTCAACGGCTGGGAGGGAGTCCGGACTCGCACTTGCGTTAGACGCGGTCGGTTCCACACCGACCTGGATCACAACATGGGGAGGTAAACGTGTCGGTGAGAGTGGAGTGTCCTCCCTGTGTAAACCTGAACCCAAACTTCCGCTTTTTTGGCAGTGGTCTGTCTGCGCTGGCAAGGAGGCCCTATTTAACCCTACTGTAGCAAAGCTGTACGATAGTCTTAACCACTCCGGATGTTGAGAATTTGAGTTTGTCCCCCACGAGTCCTAAAGATTTGGGCGGTGTCGGTGGAGATTCTGGAATCTACAAATCAACAGTTGGTTTTATTCTTTGGCCAGTACCTCCAGATGATACAAAGTTGAAACAGAGTATTCATGACCAAGGGAAAGAAACCCAACGCAGCCCAGCTCCGGGAAAGAGGGTTTGTTTTGGCGAAACAATAGATGACAAAACCCGCGCAGAAAGCAGCCGGGCCTCACCCAGCAGCATTGACAACAGTTAGTTCTCCCTCTTTTTAAATTATGATCATACATTTTTAAATATCCTTATTAAAATTTTCTTGCATAGGCAGTAATGCTCTCTATATTTCCATAGGAAAAAATTTATAAAAAATATAGATAAGCATAAAGAAAATAAAAATCATAACTCTACCCTTTTCAAATTACTTTTATGTGTATATATATTTTTTACTTACGCAAATATAGTCATAATTTTTGAACTAGTAACCCTCCACTGCTCCGTGGTACACTATGCGGGTATTGTGCAACAACATCTTGGCATAGCTTTCCGTTGTGTGGCAAGAAGAACAATCTTGCAGCTAAATACATTGCTAGAGATAGAACATGCATGAAAGATCGGCACATTTTTTTAAGCTCTTTAAGCATGCAACCAGAGTAGTTGTACCAATTTATATTCCCAGTAATGTCTGAATCTCCCAGCGAACTATTACATTTTTTCTAATCATTGCCAACTTGATCAGAGAAGTGATATTTAATTATTTTAATTAATGATTAAATCTTGCTGATTGCTATGAAATTAAAATATGAAATCCTGGCTTTTACAAAGACCCCCAAGAGACCAACTGAGGAGGAAGCATTTCCTAAAACTCTTTTAAGCCCTTGCCTATTGGCTTCTTGGTTCTCTTTTTCTCTTTCTTACTTGATAAGGAATTCAGCTACTCTTGTTATTGAATTTACCTCCTATATTTCTGGTGATCTTTGTGAATGCTCTTATATTTACCTGGAATATTCTGAAGATACTTCCTTTGCAGATGAGCCAGAGAAGTATGTGGAATTTCATAGAAAGTGTGGAAAGTGCAGAAAGTTGAGAATTTTTTTTCTGATCAGACTTTTGTGTGAAATTGTTTTCAACCTGTGGGCTCTGAAAAAGAAGATCCCTACCAGGAGGGACTCCTGGTGGTTAACTGGGCTCAAATTTAAAAACGGAACCTAGCAGCCATTTCTATTTAGGGGGCCTCTCACACAAACCACACTTCAGGGGCGAGCCTGCACTAACCTGCCTGCACCTGGCCGATACCTGCCCCGAACTGCAGGCCTACACTGTGTTCCTGCAAGCTGAGTCAGCCCTTATAAGGAAGTTACCGGAGTTGTACTTCAGCCAATAGGACTGAGGCTTTCCCTATCCAAATAAAGTTGTGCAGCTATATTCAGCATCTTCACTGACAAATCGGAGCAGCTCTATTCTGACCAATCCGGACAGTGCCTTTTGGGATCAATCAAACTGTGAGGATTTGAAGTCCTCATTTGCAGAGCAGACCAGTGCAGAGCAGAGGAGACTGGTGTGGAGTGGAGCACAGCAGAGCTGAGCTGAGTGGGGTGAAGCAGAGCTATGTAGCTGGAGAAGGCCCTGGCTCCAGTGCCACCTCACTCGCCCCAGAGCCACCTCACAACAATGCTGTTCCACAGCTGTGCTGCTTCATAATTGAGCTGAAACACTATTGAGCTGTTCCACAGCGGAGGTGTGTCACAACCGAGCTGTTTGCGCAGAACAAAGTTTGTCTTCGCCACACCCTGAATGGGGAATTTCTGTTGATGCGTCGAATCGACACCAACGACCATTGGTTGACAGCTATCCCTTTTCTTTTACATCCCAAACTCCACAAAGATAAGAACCAAATTATTCCTCTTTCTGTCCTCAGGAATGTATTAGCCACCTTAATACATTTTAAAAACTTATTTTGTTTATAATTTAACTTCCTATTTCTACAAAAGTTATACGTCTAGTTTTCAGAGTCAGTGTCACAGAATCCATGAAGTTAGCAGGCCTCTTCCTCGGCCAACTTCTCTTTCCTAGAAGCAAATATTTTGATCTCTTTTAGTGAATTATTTTTGGTATTTATCCCTGTATTCCTAAAAACACACTTCCATTGCTACTCCCTGATCTTTCAGTTGTAAACATCATCTTCTCCTTGTAGAAGAGGAACATTTATCTCTTTGCCCTTCCTGCTTGTTTACCCCCACATTCACCTTTCCTGTTCCTGACCCTTGATCGCCCCAATGAGGATAAATTACGATTTTACATAGATCAATATTTAGCATCACATTGCCATGATCAGAAAATATTGTTCACAACCGAGTCATGTAATAAACTATGACTATTTTTTTCTGTTCAACTTTTGTTTTCCTAGCGTTAATAATTGCTTTGTTATGGTTTGCTTATATTTCTTGCATTATCATGAATCCAATCCCAAACTCTTCTTCAATTGTCTGAATCTTTCAATGCATTTCGGTGCATCTGGGACTCATTTCCTTCTCCCTTACAAAGGCCATCCAGCAGTTTCCCCGGCTGCTCCGGTCGGCAGGCCATCGTCCCGAGTTCTCCCCCTTCCACCACCGCGAGGATGCCCTTTGCCTCCCCCACGCTGGGTCTCCTCTTTTTGGAGCGCCTTGCCTTCCCTTTGGTTTATGCGCTCATTTTGCTGGGGTACATTGTAAAGAAAAAAATTTACAATAAAAGGCTAATCCTTTCTATTGAAAATGAGACTTTCTTTTTTAAAAACTTCTCTCTCATGTGTATGTTAATCTCTTTATAAACTAAACAAACTGCTGGTCAGCTTTATGATCCAGGAATGTCTTTGCAAACACTGATGCAAATACATCTCTTTGAAACATAAATATCAAGGGAGATAGCACCCCTACCTCCCCGTTTCCGTGGGGGGTGAGGGGCGGCGAGGAGCCTAACTTTCAGGGGTGTCTCACTCCAAGCTGCAAAATGAGTTCCTTTTATAAAGATAGGACAATTTAATTTTTCCTGTGGATGAACTAATTAGCGCACATCGCTGTCCAGCCCAGTTACCAGGTGGATTTAAGATAAACTGTGTGTGGCAGGTGGTGCTGCCGGGTGCTCTAGAGGACTAATTACTGTTTATCCTGAAAACAAGTATGAACAGTTTGTATCTGTCTCCTTGGCTACATAAAAGAGTAAGATTTTCTTCTGCTTTTCCACTCTCTTAGTGGATTATCTGTAGTACAGATGGCATTCTGGTTTAAGGCTCATTCAACACTACCCTTGTGTAGAGGTTTTCTAGGTAGGGAGAAAATTTTGTTTTTATTTCCCCAACAATGTTCACTAGTAGGTGCCTAAGACATGGAACCCTGGGGGTAAATTTTCTGAGTTACTGAATTTCTGAACATTTTTATTGGAACCTCAAACTTAATTTTTAGTTTCCCCGGTTATAGAATTCTAGGTTAGATATATTTTTCCTGCAGAGTTTGGTAGACATCGATGGCTCCATTGTCTCTGGTTTCCAGAGTTGCTGTTGGGAAGTCCGACACTGTTCTGGTATCTGGCCTCCTGTATGAGACCTGTTCTCCCTGCTGGAAGCTCGTAGAATATTCTGTCTCCTATGTTCTTAAATTCCACAGTGATGTGCTTTGGTGTGGGTTAATTTCTTTCTTTGTGCTGAATACTCACAACCTCAAAAACTCATCTTTAGTTCTGAAAAATCTAAATCTGCTTAAATTGTTTCTTTGATGATTTTTTCCTCTCTAGTTCCTTTTTTTCTTTTCTTTTTTTAATGAGTGACTATTAATCAGACATTGGGCCTCCTGCACTGTTTTTGTTTTGTTTTGTTTTTAATTCCTTCCCCCTATGCTTTCCATTTGCATTTCTTCCTCTACTTTCTGGAGGTTTCCTCAACTTTATCTTGCATTACTTCTATTTTGTGCCTTAGATTTGCTGTCGTGATTCTAGTGTCTAAGTGTTCTTTTTGTTCTCTGGAACATGCTCTCCACTGCGTTCTGTTACCATCTCATGGGTAGCATTTCTTCTTTTACCTCCCTAAGGGTAGTAATGATAATAGTATTTTAAAGTCTTTTTTCCTCTCCGTGCAGAGTTTCTGTTTCATCCAATAGATTATTTTGAGTCTGCTTTGGATTTGTTTTTCATGGATGACCCTGACTGGCTGCCTGCTCACATCGAAAGCCAGCACTCAACAGCTGACTGGAAGCCCTGAATGCACTGCTGGGGCCGGCTGGTCGGCTTCAGCTGGCTGAGTCCATTTACCGGAAACCTTTTCTCAGTTTCCTGTCTGGGTGGTGACCAGCGTTCTGGGAACTGAATGCGGAGCGAGTCTGGGTGAGGTCTGTCTCAGCATTCAGAATACCTCCATTTGCATGATTCCTTTGTTTTCGGTGTGGCAACTCTGCTTTCCACTGAGTTTGGTGTCTCCTAACAAGCTCTCCAGTCTCCCTCTTCAGGAAATAAGTATCTATCTGCCTTCTTCAGGGGAGAGGCCAGTGACATAGCTGAACAGAGTAGGGAGATCTGGGGATCCAACTGTGTCTTAAATAGTATTTCAACCAGTTCTCTTTACTTTCGGTTTTTCTTTCCTCTCCATGCCCAGGGGGACCAGGTGTCTCCAATTGCTCAGCCTTTGCGGATTCAACAGTGTACACAGTGTAGGCTTTTTGCTTTCCCAAGATGAGCTGAGGATTCGACTTAGGATCAAAGATTTTATTTACTTCTCATCCATCTGCTTTCTAGTTCCCAAGATACTGTTCTGTGGTTTCCTCTCCCAGCCACCTGGTTTGCCTAGTTGGGCTGCTGTTTTCACCTGACTGTGCTGCTTGCTCCGTCGTGCACCACGCTCTTCCCATGGCTTTTGGGGCACCACATTCCTGTTCTCCTCTCTCACAGCCCTGTCCCTCTGTTGCTGCCCTTCCCCTCTACCATACATGGATGTGTGCCCAGGACTACGGCTGAGGCCGCTGTTTACTTTCTCCAATTTCCTCATCTAGACTCATGGTGTTAAACAATACAGTCCCTACTTTTGCTGGTGACACCCAAATGTTCATCTCTAGCCATGGCTGTTCATCTCTAGATGTGGTGCTTGCAGCCTCGCTCTTGGAGGGGAGCTTGTACTTTTGAACATTTGCCAATCGGGCACAGACGGGGCAAAGCAGGTGGCCTGAAGGCGACATATGCCCTCTGATGTGTGAATTCTCATAAAATTATTGAGTGAGATAGAGGTTTTAAGAAAATCCTCATTCCCTGGGGCTCCTTCCTCCACCCTCCACACAATTATGACTCAGTTTCTGGACCTGGGTGGGGAAGCCACATCCTGGGTGACAGCTAACATCTGGGGAGAGTCTCTGACCCCTGCTTCTTGTCACATGCGATGATCCCCAGTTGAGGAGACAAATCACCCAAAAGAACATTTCTGTTGCCCCTGGCTACTTTAGAACTGGGGGAAGGGGATAAGAATGGGGTTGGTTGGGGTGGAGGGGCTCCCATGTGCCTCCTCTTTTGCCCATGAGTTCTGAGCAATGTGGTGTTTGCTTCTTCATGTGGGGGGCTCTCCGGGGCCCTCTTTCTTCTCCTCCCCAGCTCTTTCACACAACCTCTCATGCCTGTCTTTTACTCTTGGTCCCTGAGTAGTCTTGGAGCAAAACCAACGGCTGCAAAGGAAATAATTAAGAACACGAGTTTACATGTTTGAAATTCAAACCCAACAGAGCTACCCATTTCAACTTAGAATCACTTTCACTTTTGCCAAAGGAATCCTTTAAGGCACAGATTTAGATGGAGTGACCAGTGGGGTGGCTACAGCGAGGTCAAAGGGAAGAGAGAGGGGGAAACAGAGAGGAAATTCCTTGGGGATTAAGAAATAATTTTACATAGCAAAATTATGTTTAGAGACATTAGCTTTCTAAATGAAAAAAATACACTCCTGTCAAACCCAAATTACAATTCAAGACCCTTTCTGCCACCAGAACACCAGGTTTCCACAGTTTGAGCTGAGAAGTTAGAGGATGCAGCAGCAGCCACCTCCTAGTATCCTCACTAGGGACCCCAGGTGGTGAAAACAGTGACACCGGGTGTAAGGATATGAGAGGTCAATGCTAAGGTAAGGGGTGACAAGGCCGTGGGGCCTCGCTGTTGGAAATGAGAGTCAAGGGGGTGACGCCTACAGGTTCAGTGGAGAAGCCATGTCTGCAAATGACCGGACCACAGGGAAAAAGTAGTGTGTGATGGCTTCACTATTCAAACTGTGGTCCACGGACCAGCATCATCAGCATTACCTGGGGGCTGGTTAGAAATGCAGAGTCTCAGGCCCATCCCAGACCACATGAGCATTTGCATTTCATCAAGATCCTCAGACAATTCATGTGGACATTGAAGTTTGAGAAATGCCGTGTTAAGGGTTTCCGAATGAAGGGCTGCTGGGCACTGTTTGAATGCAGAAGCTCTAAACTGGGGAGCTGTACCTGTGTTCCTGATGTTCTGAAAAAACCAAGAGGACCAGCAGGTGTGGGACATGCTGGGGACAAGCCATGTATTACATTGCAAGGGAGTGCACCAATGGCGGTGGATGGAGGGAGACAAACCACACCCTGCCTCCAGCCTCCGTTAGGTAAGAAACAGTGGCAGCAGGGAGAGAGCGGCAGTGTGTGTAAAAGTGCTACACGGTTGTGACAACACTGGGAGGGGCCTTGAGAAGGCTGGGACTCCAGATATAGAATGCTTTCCTCGCTCCTGTGGCTGCTGGCCAGGCAGCCACCTATTCTCTAAGGTTGTGGCCTGAGCTACCCTGCAGGCACTCAGAGGAGCGTGGGTATCCAATATTTACGTTTCTGAAGGTATTCTATTAGGCATTGAAGGGTTCGGTATGTTATTAGGTTATACAATAGCTGGTCATGGAGATCTAAGGGACACTCAAGCAGAGTGTCAGGGGTGTGTTGCTGAGTACCCCTGTTCTAGGGTGGACCTCCAAGTTTGGACCAGATGCCCCTCAGGTTCTTCTTCAACACTGAGGTTTTACACTTCTGTCCAATAACCCTCTTTGTTCACATATCATTGCCTACTTTTGCTAGTATTTCTCTTTGGCAAATTCTTATAAGTGAGCACACTTAAAATTTTAATAGATATTGCCAAATTTCTGACCTCCACCCAAAAATACCCATTTGTATTTCTGCTACTAGTGTTGAGAATACATGTTCTCCACCCTTTTGCCAACATTTCTTATCATTAATCTTTTAAAATTTTGGCCTTTGGATACATACAAAAATCATATTTAGTAACTTAAATTTACATTAGTTGTCATTTTTATTCTTTTCTGTAATTAATTTCTTCACATACTTTTCTAATTTTTTAGTGAGGTGTTTTTCCCATTATTGATTTACATCAACTTTTTTTTATGTCAAGAAGCTAACTTTGGTCTCTTTTATGTGTTACAGATGTTTTCTTTTGATTTAATTTAGGACATGCATACCTTCACTATATAGAAATTAAAAATTGTTAGGTAGTCATAACTATTATCTTACCTTTTGTGGCTTCTAGGGATCATATTCACATTTAGGAAAGGTTTTTCTCTGTTCCTCGCTGGTCAAAATATGTGCGCCCATGAAAAGAATGCTTTTTGTTTGCATTTTAACGATCTAAATGTTTGTTTCATGTAAGAGAAATTTTGAGTAAAAGAAAAGAAGAAATTACTCTATTTATTTTCTCCAAATGGTTACCAGATTACCCCTACAGGTTTTCTCATATAACAAGTTTCCCCCATTGGTTTGAAATGCCACTTTAAAATAATGTACTGAGTTTTCATATGTACTTGAGTTTAGCTCTGTACTATTTATTCCAGTTATCTGAAAGTTAATTCCATGTTTTTTTAAACAATTATTACTGTAGCTTTACAGTTTATTTTAATATCTGGTGGACCTAACCCACTTACATTCCCTTTTCTCCTCCATCCCACCCTAACATTTCCTTGGCTCTTCTCAAAAGTTTATTCTTGTAGGCAATAATAATAACAGAGCTAACATTTACACACCTACTCCATGCCAGGTGCTATTATAAATACATGTGTTAACATTTAATTTTTTATGATAAGAACTTCTATGATTTCCATTTTACATCCAAGGAAACCTACAGGGGTGGTGAGAAACTTGCTGTTTTGGTTGGGATGGTATTTAAGACAGACTGTATCGATCAGGAAGGATTGACTTTTTTACAACATTCTGTCTTCCCGTGATAAGGGGGATAAAGCTGCTTCATTGGCTTAATTTCAGGATTAACTGAGATAACCCCTGACAGAGCCTAGCAAGGGCCTGGACCATAGTTACAGAAAAACAAGGTCATTAGGCTGCTACAGTCTCATGCCTGACCGCGGTGACCTACATAAGCCAACCAACATCTAAGCCTTGGGATTATGAATCAAACATTAAGGACAACAAATCACAAACAGCCCACTGTGCTTTAAGCTGTGGCTGATCAGTAATTCCCTTACTCTGATTTCGACTTTTCTCTATAAATCCCTCCCCTAGCTCCTGTCATTTGAGTGTTACTCACAACTTCCAGTTTGGCGTTACTCCCTTCCAACAGATTTGTGCAGATAAACTTTTAAAAAATTTTAATATGACTCAGCTTATCTTTTAATAACTATTAATACTATTATTTATTCAAATCTTTAATGTTTCTCAGATTTTTTATAGTTACTTTTCTCTGGATCATGTACATTTCTTATCAAGAATTTGTTCCTATAAATTATGTTTGTTTTTATTTCTCTTCTATGTGGGATCTTTTCTTTCATTGTATTTTAAACCAGTTTCTGTTTGAGTACAGAAAAAAGCCTTTGGTTTTCGCACATTAATTTCATAACCTGTCACCTGACTAAGTTCTCTAATTGTTTCTAAAACGTTTTTCAGTTGGTACTTTCAAATTCCAGGAATGCAATCAGAGCGTTCACAAATTATAATGAGGGCCTCCTTCTTCCTTTGCTGTGTTTGTCATTTTGATCTCTAATTGGATTGTCAGGCTTTTAGAACTCCGGGTGAATAAAGTGAGAATGGCCACCCTTGCTTTTTCTTACATGTAATGGGAGCTGTTTCTAGGGCAGCATCATGAAGCACGGTGCAGTGGGGTATGTTGTGGGAAATATCCATCTTTTACCAGCACTAAAGATTTTAAAAAACAGGAATGGATATTGGATTTCATCAAATACTATTTTGTTGTTTATCCCTTTGTTAATACATGCTTCATAATACATTTCCAAGTATTGAGACAATTAACAAATAATGCATTATTATTTTAATGCTGCTGGATTAGCTTGCTAATATTTAACTTGGAAATGTGTTTCAATATTGCTAAGAGTGCCTGAGTTGCGGATCTCTTTTCCTGTACTGTCTTTGGCAGGTGTCAGAGTAGGGATTTTGCTGAAAGAGACTAATTAGCATGAAGAACAATGAATTCGCTCCTGGCACTGACAGTGCGGCATTTCTTTGTGGTATGTCTTTCACAACTTTCTACACTTTTGTGGTTCTTGGTCGTTTTCAGTCTTGAGTCAATTTTGATCACCTATGTTTTCATAGAAAACCATGCATATTAAAGAAGATTCAAAGTAGTTAAGAGTTGTGGATAGTATCCTTATAATTCTTTGATTTTTTTGTTGTTTATAGTTTATTTCTCCTTGTTATTCTAATTTTGTATATTTGTGCTTCCTCCTATTGTTAATGATTAAGTTAGCCAGGAGTTTTTCTTTAACAGTAACTAACTTTTGGGTTTACTTATGGTTCTTTTTTAAAAAAAAGATTTTATTTATTTATTTTTGGAGAGAGGGGATGGGAGGGAGAGAAAGAGATGCATCAATGTGTGGTTGCCTCTCAAGTGCCCCCTACTGGGGGACCTGGCCTGCAACCCAGGCATGTGCCCTGACTGGGAATCCAACCAGTGACCCTTTGGTTCATAGGCTGGTGCTCAATGCACTGAGCCACACCAGTCAGGGCTGGTTCTTTTCTTTTCCCCCCAAGTTAATGTCTAACTTTTGTGATTTTATGACTTTCTCCAAATTTTGTAGTTTTTTTCGTCACTCTTAAATTTTATCACCTAATTTATTTTTATGCTTTCTGTTAGAAATGAAAGCTTTAGATGTAGTGTATCAATTTTTGATATGTAACATTTTTATTTTCTAGGTAACCTGAAAATAAAGTGTTTCCTCTTTTTTCTTTATTGAGATATTCCTTACATACTGTAAACCACCAATTTTAACTGTAGAGTTTTGATGAACTTTGGTAATTGTACATAATTGCGTAAACACCACCACAATCACCTGTAGAACAGACTTTTATCCTAAGAGGATTCCTTGAGCACTTTGTACAGCTTGCCCTTTGCCCAGCCCCTGGCGATCACTGATCTGCCATCACTCGTTTATCCTTTTTCAGGTTTTCATGTCAATGGAATCACACAGTAAGTACTCTTTTGTGGTTGACTTCATTCACTTACCATACTGTCTTTGAGGTTTATCCATGTTATTGCTGTCTTTTAATATTTCATTCCTTTTTGCTAAGTAGTATTGAGATCATGGAAAACCCAGTACTTAGCCTCGGCCAGGTAGCTCACCCCACTTTAAAACACAAGCAAACAAACTGGTACTTGGGAGCCCAAGAGGGATTTGGAATGGAAAAGAACGCATTAGGTTATCTCCTGCAAGGCCTGCAGTGTAAGCTCTGCCTTCACTCTCCCCACAGAATCTCGTCTACAATCTATTACTTGCCAAAGCTCTGCAGAGCGTTCACTTTTAGGTAGGCCAACAAGGTACCGAGTCTCGCTTTCAAGTGGCGTTTGGTGCAGACAGAGTTCCCTGGAACATAGCACCCTACCTCTTTCCTTCGTTTTCTTCATTTTGCTCTGTGGCCTATATTTTATTTTTCCTTTTGTCCTCTTTCTTATTACTTTGGAAAAAAATGTCTAAGTTTTAGTTCCACTAATGGATATTTATACACTTTTAAACAGCATCTTAACTCTCCTTTAGTTAATCAAGTTTAGTGAAGGGGAGCTGAATATGCCACCCAACGTGCTACTTTGGCATGTGAATTCTTTTGAGATAAGGCGATAGAGACCCAGCAGACCCAGGAAAATTTTTACCTCTCTTTTAACTGCCTTTGATGAGTTTAGATAGGGTGCCTGTCCCCAAAAGAGCAATTTTGAAAGACAACCTGTTTATCTGACAGACTTAGCCTCCTGGCAGGGCAAACATCTAACAACCAAACACCATATGGTGTTTTTTCTTAGCTCCCTGTGAGGGGCCCTCCCCAGTTTTGCAGCACGTACCCGCTTCCTTAGCTCAGGACAGCGTATAAGCTCAATTGCCTGACTGCCTCTCAGTCTCATGTTTTGTGGGACACCCAGATACAAGAAATTAAATTTGCTTTTCTCCTGTTAATTTGTCTTTTGTCAGTTTAATTATTAGACCAGCCAAAGAGCCTGCTTTATATGTTCAAGGAATAACACAGAGAACAATGAACCAAGGCAGGGAGTCCAAGGTGAGGTCAAATATTTAGGGGCAAGGGAAAGGATTGGGTCAGACTTCAGGGTCCAGAGCATGCAGAGCTCATGTAAGGATTTTTTTGGTTTCCTCTCTGAAAGAGACAGGAAATTATTGGAGGATTTTCAACAGAGCAGCAACATGACGTGACTTGTGTTCAAAAAGAACAGAATGATTGCTGTGTGGTGAATGGACTGTGGGGAATGGGGGAAGCAAAGGAGGTAAGAAATGATGGCGGTTTGGACTAGGGTAAATGTGGTAGACATGGAGAGAGGTTGTAGGATTCTGGGTAGAACAAGGCAAGTAGAACCGACAGGAAGGCAGAGACATTAGATTTAGCATCAAAGAAAGCAGTACGTCAACAATGACCACAAGCGTTTTAGGTCTGGACACTTGTGGAAGAATGTTGCCATTTTTTATCTCGGAGACACTGAAGGAGGAGCAGGTTTTGGGGAAGGTGGGGGGTGATGATTCGGAAGTTCAGATTTGGAGCTGTTACATCTGAAAGGCCCATTAGACAACTGGTAGAAGTGTCCAGTAAGAAGGTAGAGGTACGTGTCCAGAGTTTAGTGGGGAGGTCCAGTATGGGGATCTAAACATGGATATTGTCAGCATGTAGATAGATGGTATTTATAGTCCCAAGACTGGGGGAGGCCACGTAGGGACTGAGTATCTGGATTGAGTCTTAGGGAAGATTGGGGGTCAGGGAGATGAGTAGATGGAAAACAGGAGGCAGATCCCAAAGCCAAGGGCAGAAAGTGTTTCAGAAAACTAGGAGAGATCAGTTGTGCCAAATGCCACTGAGAAGTAGATGAATTAGGTCTGAGACATGGATGTTGGCCTTGCCAACATGGCCTTGGCTCCTGGGGACCTGGATAAGAGCTGTTTGGGAGGGGTGGTGGGGCCCAACCTGACTGCAATGGGTTCATGAGAGGACAAGAGATGTGCTAGAGACACATCATGGACATCTCCTGAGGGTTGCCTTGTAAAGAAGGTGGAGGAGTGGGGCAGTGGCTGGGAGAGGGACAGACGTAGGCTCCAGGAGGGTTCCTGTTATCAGCATGTTTGTGTGCTGATGGGGATAATAATGACGCATGAGAGAGAGGAATGTCCCTGAATGACTGAGAAGGAAAGAGATGCAGGGTATAGACAGGGAGGCTGGTCTTTGCTAGGAGTGCGGACGGTTGATGCCAACTAATAGGAAAGAAGACAGAACACGGGCCCAGGTAGAAGCAGGCTGGCCGCACATGGAATGACTCCTCCTCTTTTGCTTCTACTTTCTCTCTGAAATGGACATGAGGCCCTCAGCTGCCACTGCGGAGGGTGGACTTGACTGTCAGTGAATTGGTTTCTGGCAAATTGACCCAGAGCTCCAGAACCAGCTCTTAGTTCACATATTTTCATTTTATTAATCATGAGCTGCTATGTTTCTCTTTGCTAATTTCTCCCTTCCATCTTCTTTATGTTATTTTGCTGAGTACTCGGGTTTTTCCATTTCTTCTCATTGAACAATGGGGAGTGTTTAAGGCTATAACTTTCCCTTTGGGCACAGCTCCCACCTGCCTCTCCGCGCCCCCACCCCCAACCAATGAGGATGTTGCAGTACAAAAGAACTTACTCAGCCTTGAACCCAAAGTCTAAATTCTTACTGGGTAATGTGGGGTCTGCTACAGTAACAAGGCCTGGACCTCCAGTTTCCTCCTTTTCTACTTCCAAGGCTTTCCCAGAACCGGAAAATGTGTTCGTCATACAAGCCCTGCTGTTCCGCAAACCCCAAACCATAGTGTGTGCTGTTATGTTCCAGTGTGGCAGAAAATGGCCAAGCTTTTCAAACCTCAGGGGCTAGTAGAAGAATGGCTATGTTTTCCCTATGGCCCTTAGCACTTTAAAACTCATCCTCAATGATCTAAGTATTTGGGTTTTATTGATTAGGAAAGATCACTTGGCGCAAACCATCTGTGAGCCTGTGTATCATCTACCATCTAAATCTCTGAAATGCTAGGTGTTAACTATGTTTAAGAATTAAATTAGATTACATAGCATAAGTACAACTAAGTGAAAGAGTGTAGCTAACAAGGCTTCGAGGATATAATCTCAATATTAATTGTGGTTCATTCTGCGTAAACCTTTTCCTTCATAATTTCCAATTTTCAACTTCTCAGCCATTACTGGGTATTTATTTATTAATTTTAAAAGGTTTTTTAAAATGTAGAAAATACAAATTTGTGTATTCCATGTAAATCACAATTATGCAAACAATGTGCACGTTAACAGAACTATTAAAAAGTGTATCAGATGTTAACAGTTTTTCTTGGTTTGGTGGTATAGTAGATGACTTTTATTCTTTTCCTTTTGCTAATCTATATTTCCTAAGGATATGTTTTTCATATCTTTTTCTTTATTCTTTTCATAGTGGAAAAGTTAATTTATTTTAATAAAGTAAAATTCTGCCAGGATGTCCTATGTATAGGACTCCTTTTTCATGGATGTTTTCTGCGATGTAGAGAGTCTTTTTAATTCAAATATTCAGATTTATTATTTTTTCCTTCTTGGGACAGTTTCCCTCCACTCTGCTTTTGCTCACTTGCTCTAATCTAATTGCTCCTGCTTTTCACCTGGGAACCCTCTATTCTTGGGTTTTGATCTCTGGTCTCTGTACTTTTGTACCTATCATCTTTCTTATCTTTTTCATCTCTTTGGTTTTTTTAATAAGATTTTATTTATTTATTTTTAGAGGGGTGGAAGAAAGGGATAAGAAGAGGAAGAAGGAGAGGGAGAGAAACATCGATGTAGAAAGAAACATCGATTGGTTGCCTCCTATACGTGCTCCAATCAGGGATCAAACCTGCAATCCTGGTCATTGGACCTGCAACCTTTTGGTGTACAGGACAACACTCCAACCAACTCAGCCACCCAGCCAGCGCAGTAAGTTGGTCTTTGCCCCTGTAGATGAGACCTTTATTAAGGATAAGAGTCTGGGCAAGTTTGGAGATGCTTACTCTTCTCTTCTACCATCCAGACTAGAGGGGACCTTTCTCAGATTATACCTGTGGGAACACGGTGGAGTTTCTGGGGCGACAGCTGATGTAAGCAAGGCTCCCCCACCCCACAACCCTGGTTCAGGTACTCATCTTTCTCTCTCACAGGTCTGTATTCAGATGCCTGCATTTCATCAAAATAATGATTTAAGTGCTCCTACGAGTTTATTGATTCTAATGATTTCTAGTCCACATAAGCAAATATTTCTGGATGCATCAGTCTCTCCAGAGTTCAAGACAATGCTTTGCCTGTGACCTCAGTTTTCTGATGGGTCCAAGAAGAGTCAATTATCTTCCATTTGTCTGGCTTTTTCTTGAACAGATGGGTATGATGAATTCGAAGCTCTTTACATTTGGAACTTGGTGTTTGTTTTTCCTTTTAGTTGCCTGAAGAGATGAGTAATGTTCAGTGAGTATGCTTCTCAGGCCGAACCCCCCATGGGAGGTGAGTGAGTTAGGCCCAAGCTCTAACCTCAGTTTGGTCAGCCATGCACACTGTCTTCTTTTTTCTCTCATGTAAGCATTGAAATGTTAATCAGCAGGTGAGAGTTGGATTAAACCAGGGCTGGAGTTTTGCCGAGTGAGATGGGGGCAGAGAGCTGAAGGTGTGTGCAAGGGAGTGATTATAATGGTGAATCACAAAATCTAAGTTTAGTAAGAAGGGGAATGAGGGATGGTGAAAAACCGACAGACCCTGGTTTCCCTATGTAGCTGTTTCTCTGCTTAGAATCTATTAATGACTCCTCTTTATCTATTTAACACTTTCAATAGAAATCAACAACTATTTTGGGACCATCACTAGGCAAGGAACTGTATTAGATGATGGGGCACAAAACAGGCCATTTGTGCCACCCAGGGAAAGTAGGCATGTAACCCAAGGAGACAAAGCCTCTTAATATTATACTAAAAACAGGTGATCCTGACATGAGTCTGGATTCCTCAGTTGACCAATCAAAAATCCCCGCAATGGGATATGAGGTGACCTTTTGGTCTTAAACAAATCCAGCCTGAGTCCATCATTGTTCCATGAACATGCTTCCCCTTTATCTCTCCTCTGCACCTTTGCAAGCTGGTGATATTCTCCCCGCAAAGCCTACCTGTGTGACTTCTCTCAACAAAACTCAAGTCATCATCCTGAAGGTGGACTCAAATGAGGACAACAGGAAGCCCTCCTGATATCTTTAGCAGCAAGTGATCTTTCATCCTTGCAACTGTTGACATGGCATCTGTCACACACTGATACTTGTCTCACCTCTTCCAGCAGGCAGCATGCCTATTTTTCTGTCTGCCTGTGTAGCAGTGTGCCTGCCCTTTATATAAAGCAATAAGGAAAGCCCTTGAGGGGAAAAAAAAAGGAATTTAAAGAACAAAGTTGGAACCAGAT
Source organism: Anoura caudifer (assembly GCA_004027475.1). Lineage (NCBI taxonomy): Eukaryota > Metazoa > Chordata > Mammalia > Chiroptera > Phyllostomidae > Anoura > Anoura caudifer. The sequence goes on from PVKU01000946.1 coordinate 364,252, forward strand.
GGTTAAAATCAGCCACTGCCTTGAGTTTTCTGGTTGCCATGGACACGGTATTCTGTATTGTTTCTATGGTGAGCTCACACTTTGAGTTAATGGAAACATAAATGGAAACGCACACCACATTCATGGATTAGAAGTCTCAATATTTTTAAAATGTCAATAGTTCTTAGGGCCAGAACCTTAAAAGCCTAGAGATGGGACTGGATGTGACTCACTCACTTCATATTTCAGTGAAAGGGGGAGACTAGGTATGGGGAGGGCAGACAAATGGGAAGAAGACTAAAATATGAATGTGTAGCTTTCAAATGGCTTCCCTCCCCCAACAAATATTATATTTTAAGTTAGGCTAGATCTTGTCTTAGATCTATTCCATCTGTTCCTGTTAAGACTGCAATATAATTCTCTCTACCACGTGATGCCCTCCTCACCACCCTGCAGTCATGGCATCTCTTAAAATGACCAACTGAATACTGAAAGTGAGGGGAAATAAACTCAGCAGAAAGGGGATAGAATCCCATGCCAGAAATTTCAAGGAATGTGTGCTTCCTTTGGTACCTATAGTATAACACAGAAGAGGAGATTAAGGGTAGGCCCTCTGATCCCCCTCCTGGTTAGAAGATGATACTCAGATGGAACTCTCTAACTCATGGTAAGACGTGGAGGCAAGGGTGTTGGGGGCAACAAGAGGCTTTCAAAACCCGGGCTACCTTTTTCTTTGTATTTATAGAACTGGCTTTAGTCAACATAAAACAGTGGCCTCAGGAAAGACGTAGGGTATGGTCTCAGCTGAAACCTGGCATAGTAAACTACCTGAGTTAGTCAAACTGCAAAGTGTAAAAACAGTCTTCATATAAGACTACTCTCACTTCTGACACTGACTGTAAATTTGAGGGTTCCCCTAAATCACCTTCAAGCCCTATAATTTATCAGAAATACTCATAGAGCTCAATGAAAGCTATTAGACTTACGGTGATAGGTAACTGCAGGGAGAGGATACAACTGAAATCAGCCCAGGGAAGAAGCATGTAGGCAGAGTCTGAGAGGGTTCCAAAGGTGAAGCTTCTGTTGTACTCTTCCCGGGGAACCCTGTCACCCTCCCAGTATCAACATGGGACAATACAGAGTATTGCTAGTCGAGAAGCTCACCAGGGCTTCAATGTCCAGAGTTTTTATTGAGACTTCATTATATAGGCAGGATTGGTAGATTGGTTGCCCACATGGTTGAACTCAGTCTTCCTGTCAACTGATACCGTACCCCGAAGCACTCACACTAAACCACATGGCTGGTCTTTCCAGCATGGTCAGTTCGTACCCTAAGACTGTTGGGTGTGACAAACCCCACTTGAAGATGCAGGGTGGCCAGCCTCAACCTTAAGCAAGACATTTCTATCAAATATGGTATAGATTACTTCCCAAAGCCGAGGCAAAAGCCAGACCTCATTTTGGGCAAGACCACATTCTTTCCTACAAGGCCACATAGCACGTTAGAAAGAGAGTGACTTCCAGGGATGGTAGTTTTTCCCATCAGAGAAAAAAACCCTTTGGTAGGAGAGTGCCTGGGTCTGGCTTGCTTTCTCTTGCCAGTTTCTAGACTGTAAAACTGCAAGTTTGTATCAACTGGCACTCAAGCCTAAGAACTTAGAGAAAGATACTAGTATCAAAGGGTCCCATAGTGAGGAAAAACATTCTTTAACCAAAACCCAGAATTAAATGGATTTTCTTGTTCAAAAATTATTCAAAAGAAACAAGCTAATATGGCAACTAAGAAAATATTCTATAGGTAAGAGATAGAGAGTCAAGGTATAGGGGGGTTAGTTCTTTGGGAAAATATTTAAATCAAGAAGGAGCACCTGGTTAGTTGGAGCATCATCCTGTACACTAAAAAGGTTGTGGGTTCGATTCCCTGTCAGGGCACATACCTCGGTTGCAGGTTTGAACCCCAGTTGGGGTGCATAGAAGAGGCAACTGATTGATGCTTCTCTCTCTCTGAAAATCAGTAGACATACCTCAGGTGAGGATTAAAAAACAAAAGAAGGAGCAAGTTCTAGAGAGCATCTGTGATATGTTCTTGACATAGTTAAGGTTAGGGTTCAAGGTGAGAGATGAATGTGAGTGACAGCGCAGTAGCGATGACAAGGCAGGTGGGTGATGAGTAGTCAGAAATGGGGCTTAAAAGATAAGGAAGAGTTTAGTTCTAGAATTTAAATCTTCAAAAATTAATAAAGCACTTCTGGCCAAGATGGAGGTGTAGGCAGACACACTGTGCCTCCTTTCACAACCAAAATTAAGGACAACAAAGATTTAGAAACAAGAGAACAATGAGAACTCAGAAAATTGAACTGTTTGGAAGTCCAACAATGATTCATCCAGACCAGTGAGAGGGGCGGAGTCGCAGCAGGAAAAAGCGGAGGTGCAGACCGGGCACGCAGGCAGCAGCGGCTGGCAGCCCCCAGGTGCACGGGAGGCAGCTAGCGGACCCTGGGCATGGAGTGGCAACTGTGCAGACCCAGTGAGGCCGCACAAGGCAGCTGGCTGACCGGGTGGTCCCACATTCACGCGCAGATAATCCAGGCAAAGGGGAAGCGGTGAAAGGGACTGGAATCCCAGAGTGAGTAAAGCAAGCGCCATTGTCTCCTCTCAGACCCCGCCCCCACATACAGTGTCACTACCCAGTGACTGGGCTGTCCCGCCCTGGGGAACACCTGAGGCTCCACCCCTCACTACGTAACAGCCGCAACTAGACCAAAAACAAACAAAAACAAAAAACAAAACAAAACAAAAAAAACAGAAATAAAAATGGCTCAAACCGGAGAACTAATCAAAGCCCCAGAGCCAATTTATCTAAGCAACCAAGAGATAGCCAACCTATCAGATGCACAGTTCAAAGCCCTGGTGATCAGGATGCTCACAGAATTGGTTGATTTTGCTCACAAATTAGATGAAAAAATGAAGGCTACAATAAGTGAAATGAAGAAAAATGCATGGGGAACCAACAGAGATGGGAGGAAAACTGGGACTCAAATCAATGGAGTGGACCAGAAGGAAGAAAGAAACAACCAAACAAAGAACAAGGAAGAAATAAGAATTCAAAAAAATGAGGAGAGGCTTAGGAACCTCCAGGACATCTTTAAACATCCCAACATCAGAATTATAGGGGTACCAGAAGGGGAAGAAGAAGAGCAACAGGTGGAAAACTTATTTGAACAAATAATGAAGGAGAACTTCCCCAATCTGGCAAAGGAAATAGTCTTCCAGGAAGTCCAGGAAGCTCAGAGAGTCCCAAAGAAGTTGGACCCAGGGAGGAACACACCAAGGCACATTATAATTACATTAGCCAAGATTAAAATGAAGGAGAGAATTCTAGAAGCAGCAAGCGATAAGGGGACAGTCACCTACAAAGGAGTTCCCATCAGACTGTCAGCTGATTTCTCAAAAGAGACCTTACAGGCAAGAAGGGGCTGGAAAGAAGTATTCCAAATCATGAAAATAAAAGACCTACATCCAAGATTGCTCTATCCAGCAAAGCTGTCATTTAGAATGGAAGGGAAGATAAAGTGCTTCTCAGATAAGGTCAAGTTCAAGGAGTTCATCATCACCAAGCCCTTATTATATGAAATGTTAAAGGGACTTATCTAAGAAAAAGAAGATAAAAAATATGAACAGTAAAAAGACAGCAAACTCACAGGTA
>PVKU01000947.1:0-41558 GCA_004027475.1 Anoura caudifer
TCATCATCACCAAGCCCTTATTATATGAAATGTTAAAGGGACTTATCTAAGAATAAGATAAAGATATATGAACAGTAAAATGACAACAAACTCACAACTATCAACAACCAAACCTAAAAAAAAAAACAAAAACAAACTAAGCAAACATCTAGAATGGGAACAGAATCACAGAAATGGAGATTGATTATCAGTGAGGGAAGGGGAGGGGAAGAATGGGGGGGGGAAGTACAGAGAATAAGAAGCATAATGGTAGCTTCAACATAGACAGGGGGAGGGTAAGAATAGTATAGGAAATGTAGAAGCCAAAGAACTTATATGTATGACTCATGGACATGAACTAAGGTGGGGAGTGTGGGTGGGAGGGGGGTGCAGATCGAAAGGGAATAAAGGGGGAAAATGGGACAACTGTAATAGCATAATCAATAAAATATATTTTTTAAAAAAGGCCTTGACTTCGGGCTCAAAGCCCAGTGAGTGGGGTGACAGTTGTGTAAAATTACAACAAATTCTAGCAAGTGGCACTTATAGGTGATTGGACCCTGTCTCGGGTTCCTGTGGCTGCTGTAACAAAGCACCACACACAGGGTGGCTGGAAGCCACAGAAATTCATTCCCTCGGAGTCTGGAGCCCTGACGGCTGGAATCAAGATGGTCAGCAGGGCTGCCCTTTCTATGGAGGCTTCCGGAGCAGAATCTGTCATCGCCTCTTCCAGCTTCCGGCCGCTCCAGGTGCTCCCTGGCTTGTGGCCACACCCCTCCGACCTTGGCCTCCATCTCCACCTCACCTCCTCCTCTGTGCCTGTTTCTCCCAGGGATGCTTGTCAGTGGATTGAGGACCATCCGGTAATCCCAGGTGACCTCGTCTCAAGAGTCATAACTCAATTACATCTGCGGACACTCCAAGTAAGATCACCTTCACCGATCCCTGTGACTTGGACATGGACGTATCTTCGGGGGCTGCCCTTCAACCCACTACAGATCTCTAAGGAAAAAATGACTAAGGCTCTTTGAGTACAACTTCGAAGGGAAGGTGGCCTCAGAACACTTTATAAGCATTGTCTTATTTAACCCCTTGCATGTGGGGAGGTGGGCAGCCCTCTTCCCCCTGGCAGGGACAGGTAGAAGATGGGGACAAGGCCAGATTTGGTTTGGAGCAACTGCCCTGGTTGGGGTGCAGAGAATGGGTGGGGGGAGGTGACAGGACCCGCAGGGTCAAGGACGATTCCTGAGACGGGGGAGGAGCAGCTCCTGGGATGCTACATGGTTTTGATCTGCATTGAGGTATGGCAGTGCCCTTTTCGAAGTCCCTCCAGCTTCACCCCCTCCCCAGAGGTCTCTCAGCCTCACTCTCCTGGGTATTGGTGATTTTCCACCCCTGAGAAGGACCATGGAAACCCCATCTCCTCCTGCCCTGAGCCTTTCCCAGCCCCCTCTTGTTTTTCTAAAATCTTTTCCTGCTCCTTCTTATACCCAGCAGGCTGGGGAGAATCTTGTTAGCACATATTTCTATGGTGCCTCTTCCCAGAAGGGCCTTGGTTTGAGTGCCTTTGGAGACGTGCCATTTCTGCGGAGCCTTCACGATTACTCAGCATTCACATGTTGCTTCATGCTCCTTGGGTGTGTTTCTTCCTCCCCCCAAGTCTGACCTGTCTTGGCTGCAGCTTCCCCATCGGGGCTGGCACAGAACGATGTTTCGAGTCTCGGCTCTGACCTCCAGGGAACGGAGGTTCTCCAGGCTTCCCTGGCTATCGATTGGCATGGAGCCTGAGAGCGCAGCATCCTGTGGTTAGGGAAGTGGTCACTGACCAGAGGAAGCCTCCTGAGGATTCCTGCTCGAGGTGGACGGGTCAAAGTGCCTGGAACCCACCGACCGTCCCTCGGCTTCTTCCTTGCTGTGGGATCAGGAGCAAGTTACCTCATGTCTCTGAGAACTAGATTTTCTTCTCACCTGTAAAACGGGGACAGAGTAGAAGACACAGACCCAGAAATCTGCCCAGCCCAGGCAGCCCAGAGCCTGGATGTGGGCTTCCCTGTGCCTGAGGGTGGTGAGGCTGGCACAGGCCCATGGCGATGGGTGCAGTAGCTGGAGATGGGGGAGGAGGTGGGGAGGCCGGAGGTGGACCTGCAAGGGCAAGGCAAGTGCTGTGAGTGTGTGCACACTCACTCACATGCATCACACATGCTCACACATTGACACATGCTTACTCACAGATCAGATACATTGCACACATGCTCAAGCACACACAGATCACATTCAGATGCACTCTCACATATTTGCAAACTTATTAATACAAAACATATACCAAACACCCTCACAAACTCACATATACTCACATACACACGCCTCTCCTCACACTTACATGCTTATCCACACATACATGCACACACGCAGAGCGACCCAACCAGTGACAGGCAGAGTCAGGAAGACCCGAACCTGGAGGCAAAAGCACTGAGAGGCACAGAGATGGACAGAAAGAGACCAAGGCATGGACGACAGGCCAACGACATCAGAGAGGAAAATGTCAATGGAACCCTGAGAGGTTCCCGGATGTAACCACGGAGAGGACCCCGGGGAGATGGCCTCCCAGCCCAGCCCTGTGCATGTTGGAAATGGCCAGGGCTGCTCGGGAGTCCGGCAGTGAGGGGAGCGGCAACTCCCACTTGACTTGTCCTGTGGGGATTTGCCAACGATTTCGGTTCCCACGAATCCCACCTTCCTCCCAACGGCTCTGCCTAGGGGTCTGTGCTATGTCACCACACCACAAGCACACTGAGGTTTGGGGACACTGGATCATTTGTCTGAGGCCCCATGGAGCTTCAAGGGCAGCGCAAAGGTTGAGTTTTCCACTAATGAGGGCTGGCTCTTTTTACTGTGCCACATGTCTCTCTCCTCCAGGCGACACAACCCATACCTCTGGCCCTGTATGAGACACTTGCCACATCCTCTCAGGCCACCTGTCTACTCTCATTGCTGCAGGTGCACCCTGAGGGCAGCTTGCCTCTCTGCCCAGGCACCCTCCGTTCCGCTGCCCTGAGGCTTGCACACACCTGGGAGTACGCAGGAGTGGACACTGCATCTGGTGGCCCTTGGCCAATGGCGGGAGGGAAGTAGGTGGGTGAGTACTCCCCTCTTCTGACTCCAGTGGAAAACTTTGAGGTGACTTCTCCTGGGCTCCTCAGAGGGTCCCAGCAGGGTGGCTCCCCACTGCCCACCCCAGTGACTGCTCCCTCTCACACCTTGTATTTGAAGCCTTCTTGCCTTCTTTCCCCAGGAATCACTTGCCCAATTAAGCCACTGGCAGGGGCACCTGTCTCAGGCTGTGTTTTCAGTTCAGCTGAAGCCCCAAACCGGGCTCTCCCGGGGCCAGCACCAGGGGAGCCAACGATCCTTGCTCCTCCTACTTCTCTTTCCCCAGGACACCAGGGTTCTGCTCCAGTCTGTTGTTTGCTGGATTCAGGAGCCGCCACATTTCCCCAGGGGGCAAATCACTCTTGTTTATCGAATAGCTGCTAATTGTCAGCAATCTTCTCTAGGCTCGAACCATACAAACAAAAGAGGCCTTCGGCCAAGAGGTATCCTAGTGGGACAGGCATAGCAAGGGGGTCAGGGTGCCCTCCAAGCTTCTACCCAAGCTGGTGATTCTGTGTCTACTGTAGGACACGAGTCACAGGCAAGTCACCCGAGAAGCCACTCATGGTCTTGGCTTGCGTGGCTGCATGCACGTGTGCGTTTTAAAGTAGATTTATTGTTTATTTTTTTTCTCCTTAGGGGAGAAGAGAGGGAGAGAAGCGGCGATGTGAGAGAGAAACTTTGATCGGTTTGCTCTCTCATGCGCCCTGACAGAGGACAGACCCCGAAACCCAGGCTTGTGCCCTGACTAGGAATTGAACTGGCGACCTCTCGCTTTGCAGTATGCTGCCAAACCAACTGAGCCACACTGGCCAGGGCATATTTATTGTATCTTTTGATTGCAAAAGCAATGCCTGCCAATCGTCCAGATTACCACGATAAAAAATGTATGGCTTGTTTCTTGGTTGTGGTTATTTTTAATTGTCCCTGGGCCAGGGCATTTCAACATCAGCGAGGCCTGTTGTTCCCCTCCCGGCCAGCCAATGCACTTGCAGAGGGCCATTTCTTCTTCGGGCAATCATCCACTCATTCAATGACTGTTCTGAGTATCCGTTAGGGGCCAGAGATTGGAGACGCAGCTGTGAGTGAGACCGATGCGGTTCTCGTGCCTGGCTGCCTGTCTCCAATTAGTTGTGTTTTCTCGGATCTCCTCTGTGGGCAGGACCTTGAGGGGCTCTCTTGCTCTGGAATATTTACTCAGTAGACTCTGGCTCCCAGGAAGGCACAGGGAGGGCTGCAGCTATCCTGAGGGCCTTCCCACATCCACAGGGAAGGGCCGTGGCCATAGCCCAGAATGCATCGCAGGGGCGGGAACATGCTGTGCTAGGTGCTGATCTGTTGTTGAGCCTTTGTCGGGAGGCTCCAGTCGCCTGAGCAGATCCTTCCCTCCAGCCATGAAAGGCCCCATTTCAGGTCCCCTCTGGCTGCCCCCTGTGCACAGCTGAGGGTCCGTCTGTCTTGTCAGTGAACCTGGGGCCCAGCAGAGCTGGCAGGCATCCTGGGGGCAGGGGCTAGGTGGCTCCTCCAGTCTTCCTGGATGCCTGGCCAGGCCCGTGTGCACTGGGTGCCCTGAGGGCAGGCCTGATGAGCAGGTGCCTGCAGCAAGGACAGGAGGCTTGTGGAAGGGCAGGGACTGAAGCAGTGAGGCCTGTGGTCAGGGCAGGAGATCGGGGCTCTCACCAGGTATCTGTGTGGAACACTCCCCTTCACGGTGCGGAGGACCAATGGTGGGGGGGGGGACGGGGGATGGTAGAAGGCCCAGCAGGACACCCACGGGTCCAGGAGCTCAGGGTTGGCATGTATGCCAGGAAAGGGAGAGGACCTCACAGTGGGTCAAAGTGGTTACCCCTTGGGCCAAAACAGGCCCAAACAGTATTTACCAGCTCTTTTCCTTTTATTAATACACGTCCCTTTGTTAAACGTAAAAATCATGCCTCCTTTAATGTCATGTAACAATTCATAATAAATGTTTGGACTCCAGACAAATTAAAACAAGGGGAAAGGTGCTGCTTTGTTTAAATTCTCCTCCTCCCAGATCTGATGTTCTGTCTCCCACGTTTGGATTCGAAGCCCTGACCAGTCTGGGCTGAGGCTGACAGCTTTTCAGAAGGAGTGTGAGGGACTGACAGAAACAGCTGCCAGGCAATCCATCCTCTGAGCATCTGTTCCCGCAGGGATGGGAGCTGCTGCCTGAGGTCCCAAATGGGCGCTCACGGGCGCTCCAGAAGCCACCTCCATCCAGAGTCTGGATGGCTGAGTTTCTCTCCTCTGGGACCCATTTCCTCTGCTCTCCCCAGGGGAGCCCATCCCCTACTCTCGCTGGCTGTCCTCAGCAATCCCCTACCCCTCTCACAGGCTTTTATTCCCAAACAGCCTATCTCCTTCCTTTCCCTTTATCTAAATTCCTATAGCCCGTAGTTGGCAAGGTGTTCGGTCAAAGCTAAGGAAAATAATTTATACTAAGGGGTAAGAGACTGATAGGCTTAACCATTCAAAGGAGCGCTTGAGTTTTTAAGGAGAGTTTGTAAATTCAAACACATCTCAGACAGGTGGAATGTGCACGGGAGATCTTGTAGCACGGTCTTTTCCAGGTCCACGTGCCCACAGGAACGTGGCTCGGCTGTGGGCGCGTGTGCGGAAAGTTCAGGCCCCGGGCTCGGGCGTTTGGGCTGCCAGAGTGGGCGGGGACACAAGCCCAGCACGCCAGGCCATCCCAAAACCTCAGCCCCGGCCTCTCTGCTCCCGGAAGGAAGCTGCTGCGGAGGAGCGGGCTGCCGGGGTGCCCCCAGCGCGCCTCACCTGCAGGAGGGCACGGCCTGGGCTTTTATCCTCCGAGAGCGGGCCTGCAGGGGAGGGCGCGGATTCGCCCATCCTTCCTGCTCAACGCCCACCCAGGCGCTTCCTCCCAGCGGTCGCCGACAGCCCGCCGCCCGGTGCTGGAGCGCTGGGCCATCGGGACCCCTCCAACTCTCGCCCCGCGCTCCTTCTTCCCCGCGCGGGTCCAGGGCCTGGAGCCTGGCGCCTCGCCCACACCCCCAAGTCCCGGACTCACTCGCCGACAGGGCGGTGACTGAGGGGAGGGAGGGGCGCCGCCCGCCTCCAGGGGCCTGGAGCGCGCGTGGCCCCGGAGCCGCCCGCGCCGCGCGGGGACTCACAGAGCAGCGCGCCGCGCCCGGACTCGGCTGGCTCGGCTCAACGCGCGGGCGGCAGAGGATGCTGGCGGGCTTCCTCGGCCTCAGCCCGCGCTCCCGCCGGGGAGGGCCCCGCGTGCGCCCCTAGCAGCGCCGCCGCCGCGACCGCAGCGGGGACGAGAGGAAGGGGTCCGGCAGCGCCGCGCACGCCGGCTCCAGCCCGCGAGCCTGAACCCTAGAGGCGGGCGCCCCGAATTTTCCAGTCCCCGCCGCCTCTTCCTCCTGCGGCCAGGAGCCTGTGGATGCTGAGAGGGAGCCCTGAGCCTTTCCCGGCGGGATCTGGGGCCTGACCGCGGGGCAGTCGCGCAGTGGCCGGGCACCGTGGGCTGGCGGGGCGGCGCGGCTGCGCGGGGAGCAGCCCCCGGGCGGGCTGAGCCTTCGGCCCCGCCCGCCGCACGCGTGACCCGGCCCCGCAGCCTCGCGGGGACCGGCCCGGGCCACGCGGCTCCCGAGTTCCCGCACAGGTAAGCTAAGCGCAGGGCTAGGGCCGGCCTTCCGGAGGGCACACAGTGCCCAGAGTCGGGGAGTCGGAGTCGCCGAGGGCTGGGTGGGAAAAGGAAGTAAACACAAGGAAGATTCAGGAATCCCCAGGATGGCTCGGCTTCTTTCTGGCACGTTGTACCGAAGGCGTGGGCCTGGAGAAGATTTAAGTGAGGAAGTCAGGGGCTGAGAGGAGAGGTGACCCAGAGGAGACCACAGGTGCGAGGGATGGACAGGCGGCCAGGCAGAGTGTTGCGGGGGACCAAGGGCGTGTGCCCGCGGGGGCGGGGGCGGGGGCGGCTGGAGCGGGCCTGGCCCACAGCCCCTTGCAGCCGCAGTTCTTTCTGAGCGGTGGGCGGGCCACAGAGAGAGCACAGGTGGGCAGGAAGAGCTGCTGCTACTTGGAGGTGTCTTTTAAGTTCCAGATGATCAGCGCTCCCTGTGCCCTGGAGACCCGTTCTGCGTTCCTGCCTGCGGTGGCCGGCACTGAGCCTTCCCCAGGTCTCAGAGAGCCCTGCTAGGTGGTGGCCCATTCCAGAGCCCGTCTTCTGTTCCCGGTGCCCTTCTCCAGGGCCAGAAGCAGCAGACATTAGCAAGGATGCCGAGGAATCAGGGCTTCTCCGACCCCGAGTACTCGGCCGAGTACTCCGCGGAGTACTCCGTCAGCCTGCCCTCTGACCCGGGCCGCGGGATGGGCCGGAGCCATGAAATCTCCGTGCGGAACTCGGGGTCCTGCCTCTGCCTGCCTCGCTTCATGCGGCTGACCTTCGTGCCCGAGTCCTTGGAGAACCTGTACCAGACCTACTTCAAAAGGCAGCGCCACGAGACCCTGCTGGTGCTGGTGGTCTTCGCAGCCCTCTTCGACTGCTACGTGGTGGTCGTGTGCGCTGCGGTCTTCTCCGGGGACAAGCTGCCTCCCCTCGTGGTGGCCGGGGTAGGGCTGGTGTTGGACATCATCCTCTTCGTGCTCTGCAAAAAGGGGCTGCTGCCAGACCGGGTCACCCGGAAGGTGGTGCCCTACCTGCTGTGGCTGCTGATAACAGCGCAGGTCTTCTCATACCTGGGCCTGAACTTCACGGGTGCCCACGCAGCCAGCGACACAGTGGGCTGGCAGGCCTTCTTTGTCTTCTCCTTCTTCATCACGCTGCCCCTCAGCCTCAGCCCCATCGTCACCATCTCCGTGGTCTCCTGTGTTATGCATACGCTCGTTTTGGGGGTCACTGTGACCCAGCAGCAGCAGTACAGGCTGAAGGGGATGCAATTGCTGAGAGAGGTGAGTTCCACCTTCCCCTTCCTTGTCACCCTGGGGCTTCCTGTCCCACCAGCTTGCAGCCCAAGTGCTACCTGTTTTGAGGGTGGGGGCGGCATCAGTGTTTTATGTTTTTGTGTTGGGTTTTTTTTGCCCTTGGTTTGTAATGTGTCCTGGGGGCCTCCGGGCTCTCAGCTGCCTGTGCCGGAAGGACCACCCAGCTCTCAACTCCTGCCCTTGCTCTGGGGTTCGCCGCTAGAGACTGAAGGATGTCAGGACATTGAGTCTCAGAGCCACCCTGTCACCTGTGCCCAGCTCCAGTGGGTGGCAGGGAGGCCTGCCTCTGCCTGGTCTGGAGGCAGCGTTGTCCTGGCCATGCCCTCTCACGGACCTCTGCCAGGGAGACCTCTTGTGGGGAAAGAGGCTCCCACGGCATCTGGTCTCTAGCCTGTCACTGACTTGTTTTGCATCTGGTCTCTAGCCTGTCACTGACTTGTTTTGGCAAGTGACGGACCTGGGGGAACTCCGTGCCCCTCTGAGTGTCTGCCTGTGCAGTGTGGTTGTTGTCAAGATGTGCCCGGGGACACCTGGAAGGCTAGACAGGGAAGGTAGGATTGTCACAGATCCCAGTCTGCGGCTGAGAGCATGGTGCCAGTTAGATTAAGGGGGCAGTTAGATTATGGGGGGGTCTCCCCGCAGAAGTGGTGTGGGGACATGCACAGGGACAGTGGTGCCGGCCGCAGCCGTGGAGCGTCTGCTACTTCTGGAGGATGCGCACTGCTGGAAGAGTGGACCTTTAGCCTCAGCTGCACTGATGGCCACTTGTGCCCTGCCGGGTTCCAAGACCCCGGCCAGGTGGGAGGGGCTGCGGGGACCGGCAGATGTGACCCTGCCCTCTGAGTTTGTTATCTGGTGACCCATCTGGGGACCCCACTGGGCTTGGTGTCGATGAATTCTACAGTTGTGTGTCCTGCCTGCTGCCTCCTTTTATACACGATGGAAAGTGACTGCCCAGGGCCACACGGCTAGTTGCGGCCGTCATCAATCTGGCTGGAGGGGCCGTGTCTCAATTCCATTTCCCGATTCTGCTTCCTCCGTCACACTGCTGCCTCCACCTCGGCCAACGCCATCAGCGTTGTCTCCTGGGGTGGAGGGCTGCGTCTCTAGGTGCTCGGCGGTGCCGTCGGTGGTTGATGCAAGAACCCTGCGGGGCTGTCCCATCGCCTCCTAGTTGCTTAGAGGAAAACACAAGTTCCCCTCAGGTTCGCTAACTTTTTCCTAGTTTTGGACCAAGGTTCTTCTGCTTTCCCACTGTGGCTAAAAGTTTTGTGCCTCTCAGTTCTGCAAGCGCATGTGAGTTCATGCAGGCACACCAACATGTCCCTTTGGTTTTCCCCCCATGACATATTCACGGGAGGTGACAACCTGCCATCACTGTCGTGACTTCTGGGTTGGCAGCCTTCAGCTTGAGCCCGTGCCCGTGGCGGTCTCTGCTGGAAGCTGTCTGGGGAAGAATGGCGAGAGTCATCGCTGTGAGTCTGGCTGGTAGAACCCTGAACCGTTGCCTTGCTACCTGGTGACCCATCCGGGGGACCCCACCGGGCTCGGCGTCGATGGCTCTGTCCTCTCTGCACGGCCCTGGCTGCATGCGTTTCCCGTGTGCTTTGCAGCATTAAGGGAGCGAAGCAGACACTCTTCCCCAGTGGAGCCCGGAGTCTGAGTCCGTGGTTGCTGGCGTTTCTGGGTGTTGCTGAGAAACAGAAACCCAAACGGATGAGAAAACAGAAAAAGATAGAAAAATAAGTCAAGAATAACCATGTTAGCGTCCCAGGAGAGCATGGCCTTGGCGTGGAAGCCGTGCCCTGGGCATGGCTTTGGGAAGGTGGGGGAGGGGCCTCTCAGGGTGCGTTTGGGAGGCTGAGCTATAGAATGCAGGAGGTCCCAGCTGTCAGTGGGCTGTGTTCCAGAAGTTTCTGAGTCACTTGTTTGGGACTAATGTAACTTTTCAAAAGGTGCCTGGGTTCCCAGGCTCACCCACCAAAGCCTTCCTGAAGTCCCAGGGTCCCTGCATTTGGTCTCTGTGGGCACAGGAGGAACGAAGCCCTGTGTGGTCCTGCGTTGCTGTGGGGATAAAACATCTGGCTGCGTCTCCTCCAGCTGTGGAATGAAGTGTCATTCACCTGCTGGCTGCTCCTCTGGGCACTGTTACCCACTGGGGGTACCATCAAGGATCGGAGGGGGGAGGCTGGAGGACCGGGACATGAGAACAAGGTGGCCAAAAGGCCCCCCTCCACAATCGGGGTGACACCAGGAACTTCCTCCAGGCGCCAGCATCTCCCTTCTTTCCATTCTCCCGCCTACAAACTCCCCTTTTCTTTCTCTTCTCCCAACACCTACTGGCTCCAGCCAGGGACTCCCCGCTGGGTCAGTGGGAAGGAACCGAGTTTCATGGTAGAAACAGACACTGGATTTCGGGGGGGTTGTGCGTCCTTTTGGTGCCATGGTCACGGGCAGCACCGAAGAGGCATTTCCAGTGCCCAAGTTGTCTTGCTGTGCCCCCTGCAGCCCCCCAACCCATACTCTTCTCCGTGCGGGAGAGAGAGAGGGGACCCAGGGACCTCAGGGAAGCCTGCCCTGGGCCCTGCTCAGGGAAGGCGGGAAGGTGGGCTCCGACAGAGAGAGCCAAGTCGTCAGGGGGTGTGGGGTGGGGTGGGGTGTGGGACTGGGGGTTGCTGGGGCTTCATTTATTGATGAGTAAATATCACCGAGCACCAGGTGTGGGCCTTGCAGTCTGCAGGGCCTGGGCATGAGGGGATCGGGTGATGACAGTCGGAGGCTGTGGTGAAGGAGAGCATGGCCTGGGGTCCTAGGGGGCTCAAGGGACAGGAGGGGGGAGCTGCAGCTGGCGGGGTTTTCCGACCTCCCCCTTGCAAGGGTCCTGGCCCCACCAAGCCTTTTAGGGCCCACCTTGCCCTTTACTGCCCCGAACTGCCTCTGGGGTGAGGTGATGAAGCGGCAGGAGGTTGAGGGCAGAGCCGGGCAGCAGCTGAAGGGAGAGGATGAAGGGGAAGGCGCAGCCAAGACGGTGGGAATGTTCCCCAGGCCAGTGGCTGCTCCTGAGATATTCACCTGTGCTCATGTACACCTGTTGGCTTCTCACAGGGCCGTTGGAGGAATGAGTCTGTGGCAAGTTACGGGTAAGGAACCCCTGGAAAGTATAGCTTTATTTTATAGCAGGAAGGCTATTTGGGCACCTGAAACAGAGAGAGGTTGAGGAGTTTCCCAGGGCAAGTGCACAGAATCAAGAGGGAAGAGGGCTTAGGTCCCAACACTAGGGAGCAGCCGGGTGGGGGTGGGGTCCCCAGCATGGAGCATCCAAGCCCCATCCCTGCCCCTGCTTCCTGCCTGGCCTCTTGCTTGTCGCAGGTGGCTTGTGACGGGTGGACAGACCATTTGGGAGCAATAGGCAGCCCCGGTCTGACGGCGTTTGTGTCATTGGTTCTCTCGAGTTGTGGAAACTGCAGGCAGGTGGAGGCGAGGTGGGGCCAGGGTGCCAGGTGTGGGGCTGGTGCTCACGGTTCTGCAAGGCGACCCAGGGTGCGGGAGTGTCACTTGGTTAGCTGGTGGGGACGGGGGACAATACAGCGAGAGGCACTTCACATACTATAAAGCACTGTGCAAATGCTAGGTATTTATTTCTTTATTGCTCTTAATCTTGACACACCGTCTCTGATCTTTGAGCTGTGAATGAATCAGACAAAGTTTATTTATTATCCTTTTTTTCACCTCTTTTCTTTGTAACCAGCTGGCTCTTTTCCCCTCATTTTGGAAACATTAAAGAAAATTTTCAATTATAAAATGCTTTATAATGTTGCAGAAACTTTAGAAACAAAAGAAAAAATATCATAATTCTACTGCAAACTTTTTTTTTTTGGTGTGTTCCTTTCTAGTCTTTCCTATGGAAATTTTTTTAAAGCTGTGCGTTACCCCTGCTTTTCTTAGCTTTAGATCACAGGCTTTTTGTTGTTGCTCCTAGCACGCGGTGCCGGGACTCGGGCACATGCCTTGACCTGGAATTGAACCTGCAGCCCCTTCAGTTATGGGACGACGCTCCAACCAACTGAGCCACGCCAGCCAGGGCGACTTTTTTATATTTTAAATTAGTCTTCACAAGCACCATTTTTAATGGCTGCATAATGTGATTTTGACTAAACGTGCTATAATTAACTGTTCCTCTTCTGGAGGACATTTAGTTACCCTTAATTAATCATGTGCATGTTACGTATTTATATGTAATACGGGCCCATTGCATCTCTCCCCTCCCCTCCCAACCATTGCACATCTGACGCCTTGTTCTCCCTCTGATTGTTTTCAGCTGTCTCATGCAGCAAACTTCCGTTTTGGTTCCTAAGAAATTTTCTCTGATTAGAATGAAAGCTTTTCTTTACTCTTCCCTTTCCTCTCCAAGAGCATTTTCTTTGTTGTAAACAAAAATAAAATGATATGTTTCAGAAGAAATCCCACCCCACCCTTTACCCCCCATTCAAAACCCCAGTGCAAGCAGACTGGATTTGAACTTGGCAAGGTTTCCCGGGTTGTGGTTTGTGGTTCTCGTGTCGTTTTAAGACGGGCCCTCCTGAATGTAACTCAGTGTCAGCTGAGTCAGACCGGGCAGCGTCAGGCCTGTCCCAGCTCCACGGTGGGACACTTGACCGCCCCTGGGAGGCCGAGGTTTTCCCCCAAGGGGACTGGGCCCTGGGGAACTGGTCCCCTTTGGCACTGCTTAACAGACTGACCCGTAAGCCCAAGGCCAGGGTCACCCACCTGAAAATGGCAGGTAGACCTCACCCCCCTCCTGGGAGGGGACCACTAGGTCTGTTACGGAGTACTCATTGGCTACAACTTCCTAAGAAACCAAATCAGTAGTTTCCTGAAGGGGAATCTGAGCCAAGTGCACTGCGTGGTGCTGAGGGTGGACGTCCCCCCAGGCTGGGAGCCCACCCTGCCTCCCCATGGGCTGGGAGCCCACCCGCCTCCCCATGGGCTCATTCCCCGGTGTTGGAGACTGGGCTAGGTGCAGCCTCCCCAGCTCTGTTTTTCTAAACTCCTACACGTGATTACAGTTTATCGGTGCAGTATTACGCGCTGTGGAAAACACATTACCCACCCCACCCCCCAGATTGGGGCTGTGGTTGATACTGTTAGGTTGCCATCTCTGGAGACAAATTTGGGGTACTTCCTCTTAATTTCAGTCAGAGGCCTTGTCTCAGACCCACGGACCTCTACAGTTATAAGCTAGCAAAGGGGCCTGTCTGCTTCGGGAATCTGCAAAAGCGCTGGCTGCCGGGTCGTTAGTGTTGGGTTCCCTCCTTGCTCCCCCCTCACCCGCAGCGAGGTCTTAGGGACGTTCTTTCATCCCTTTGTCTCGTTTCTGCCTCTGTGGAACGGGTTAGGGCAGTGAAGCCACGCGTGGACAGATGGCCTTGCGGGGCGGGGCCTGATACGCAGCTGGCACCAGAAATGCCCGCTGCCCTGGCGGTCACTGTCGTCGCTGCTGTTGTTGGCTCTGATGAGGAGGGATCTTAGAAAAGCTTGGGCCAACCCCAAGGGAGGGAAGAGCGGGCCCACCTTCTGGATGTCGGAAGGTGCCCTGGGTGGGTCACCTCATGTGCGTCCCTTCCACTTCTTCTTTGCTGGGCCTCCACAGTGTTGTTGCCTCATAAATGTTAGGGGGAGTGTCCTTCTCAGGTGAAGTTCCCTGTGAGGACAGAGAATACTTTTGATGCCAATGGTCCCCCCACCCCCACCCCCATCACGGCAGGGGCCCCTCACGTAACCTTTTTCCTTTATTCCTTATTTTGGAGGAATGACTTACGAGCAGTTGCAGATGGGAAGGTCTCCGAAATGACTGGACTGGGGAATGTCGGACTTTTTCTTCCAGCAGGTCAGACACTGGAGCTGTGTGGAGCATTTCCATCACTGTGAATCGAGGGGACCGTGGGGCTGTGGGCTGTGGCCCCTGCTCCCGGGTGGCCTCCTTGTGCTCCTTTTCCCCAGGGGTTGGTGGTGCACCGCTCAGGACCCTCATCACTGGGGTGCAGAGGATCACGGCACCCGCTTGCAGGCGGGGCACAGCCTTCCTTTGGGGCCTGGCAGGGCCTCTGGCCTTGGCTCCCTTTCTCCAGGGGTGGGCAGCTCACCTCCCGCCAGAACAGCCTGTCGGGTGTGAAGACTCTTAAAACCGGTTTCAATAACATAGACACAGGTCTTTAAAGCACTTGTTGTGTTATTTAGGGTCTTCCCGTCCCGGGCAGAACACAGGGGAGGGACCCAGAGCGCGTAGGGTGCCCAGGTCACACAGTGGAGACGCAGGCGAGCTGGTCTCCATTGCAAGTCGTCCAGGTCCCCATGCAGCGAAAGTCCTCCTATCTGGTGAGACTGACAAAGGTAGTCAGTTGGTCAGTTAACCCAAAAAGTTAAGTTATTGTGGAAGTGCTCACACACACGGCTGTGTCGGAACACAGAACTGTCCTCCCCAAAGAGTGAACCCCACTGCATGTTTAAAAAGGGAATGGAGACTGAGGGCCAGGTGGTGGTCACCCAGTGTCCCCCAACACAGGGTGGGGAGAGCCCCCGTGGGGCCCGGGGGAACATTTGGGGGCGATGGAAGTGTTGCGTAGGATGGCGGCGGGTGCAGTCACGCCGCGGCAAACATCCGTCAATGCTCACCGAAACAGACACTTGAAGAGGGTGTTTTTAATTGTGTGCAAACTATAACTCGACAGCAGATTTTTAAAAAGTCAGTAAAATCCAGGAATCACACCAAAGAATCACATATACATCTATACAAATGTGTGCTTTTCAAGTAACTTATTTTAATTGGAGGCAGTTAGCTCCGCGGCCACGCGCTCGTCTTGGGTTGAAGTGGGCGCTCTGCCCTTCCCATCTGTCCGGGCGGGCGCCCCGGTGCTCCCCATGGCCTTCTTTTGTAGTTAGGATGCGTCGTCTGTCATTTCCAGTTTTCTTCAAGGGGAGGGACAATTAAAAGTCACTTGGAAATAATCTGGGTGGAGAATCCTAGATTTTTGTGACTCTTCTCTTTTTGGCTAAATTTTTACTGTCGTCTTGCCCACTCCTAATTCAATAGTAGTTTCTTTTAGCTATACACGTTTATCGAAAGTTTCCAAAATATTCATTTTACTTTTCTTAGAAATAACAACTGTCCTTATTTCACACTCATGTTTTACCTGTCGAGGTCATCGTTAATTAAATTGTGTGACCATGATACAAGAAAACCCCGATTGATACAGCAGGTTTAGCTGGCTCCCAGGGGATACTCCAGAGTTGGAGCAGAAAGGCAGGGAAGCCCTAGAGAGGGTCCTGCCCGCCGTGAGTGCCCGGCCAGTAGGTTTGACAGAGAGACGAGGCCTTGACTCTCCCGGAGCATCGGTTCGGAGAGCTTCGGCGCCGCCCTGTGCTCCTCTCCCTTCTCTTCAAGCCCCATCCTGCTGCTGCTCGGCGGCCGTTCCTGGTCCTCGTTTATCCAGATGAGGCAGCACACCTGCCTCCTGTCTTCTACCCAGCAGCCCTCCCAGGATCTGCATTCGTCCGTCCGCC
Organism: Anoura caudifer; assembly: GCA_004027475.1. Classification (NCBI taxonomy): domain Eukaryota; kingdom Metazoa; phylum Chordata; class Mammalia; order Chiroptera; family Phyllostomidae; genus Anoura; species Anoura caudifer. The sequence continues at coordinate 15,667 of PVKU01000947.1, forward strand.
TTACTCTCCCTTAGTCTCCTTTTCAGCCTAAACCGCATCACTTTTTCGAGAAGTCCTCAGGTGGGGAGCTTTCTGCAGCTCGGTCACCCTGGGCACCTCCTCTGGCTGCACTTTGACTCCTGGTGCCTGGAGAGTCTTCTTCTGTTTTGTGTCCTGCCCCTACCCCACCTTCTGCCCCAAGAACCCTGTCCATCTGCCTTGTTGCAGACACACATGCTGGAGGTATACATTCTAGAGCTATAACTTAAGATTTGGTGGGGAGGGTGGCTTCCACCCCTGGGCCTTCATGAAACACTTACCGTGTGCAGTAACATTCAGAGAGAAGCCCGCTGCTGCCTTGGTGGCAGGCCAGCTCTGTAGAGGCTGGTAAATGTTCCCTGACCTTGCAGGACGTGCTCTGTAAGACAGTGGGGCAGGGGCAGAGGAGCCCCCTTTGTAGGAGTCGTTCCAGATGCTGCTGCTCGTGGCTGGAGGGCGTGCGTGCCTCCCCGGCGGCCTGCTGACCGTGCCGAGCCCCCTGCAGCCTGCACACCCTCATGCTGTCTCCCGTCCCCGTAGCTCCTGTGTCCCGGCCGCCCTGCCAGAGCAGCCAGGACCAGCATGATTGTCAGGTCAACTGGAGTCTGACACGTCCTGTTCTTTGTCCGTTTTCTTGTCTCGCAAGGATTCTGTATTCGTTGTTGATGACGTAGCACATGAAATCCCATCTGTGTGCCTGTTGGTGGACGTCTAGTTTCCACCCACCTGCCAGTTTGTCTTTCACTCAGCCAACCACAGAGGACTCTGGCCACGGACCTGCACAAGTTGCTGGGTGCCAGGGACATGGAGATGAGCAAGTGAGGCCCTGCCTGCAAGGGAGGCCCAGCGTGATTTATGTCGCCCTTAAGAAAAAAAAGTTCTTATCTGGATACGGGCCGGCCACAGAGCAGTCCCTCCATACATTTTTGCTGAATGTGGATGCGTGAATTACGATGAGGTTGAACCCCACGAAATTGCCAATGTTCACCACTTTCAACGTGCAAAACATGGCGATTTCCTTTCGTGTGATTCCATCTGTTATAAAAGTGACAGATGTGCTCATGACGGAAAGCCTTAAAAATAGGAAATGGTGCGGGAAAATATGACGCATAATATTACCCCTCGAGGATACCCACTGTTACCACCAAGCCCCTTTCCACAGGTCGATGGGAAGATTGGTTTTTTCTTCTCTATCGTGCAAGTGCTTGTGGTTAGAAATAATTCAACCCAGGCGGCAGTTTAAGGCATAAAAGTGAAAGCCCCCCATCCCCGACACCTGCTCCCCTTCCCATAGGCAACTCTTGCCAAGTGTTTGGGGTGCGTACTTCCAGAGTACTTTCTACTAATTTGCACATTTATGTGAATATATGCATATTCAGGACTGAGAGGTGATTTATATAAATTTCCTCCAATCAGCGAAGCGAACCTCTCAGCACTGCCATCTACACGTTCCTGCCTGGGAACCGGGTGTCCTCTCAAGGTGTGCAGGTCACCTGCAGCCCTTTCTTCCTTCAGCCAGGGTCCCACCCCAGGTCCACGCTGGTGGCCTCTCGTGTGCGGCTGTGTCCGCTCCTCGACCTGGGGAGCAGCCGGACTGGTGGTGAGCTGCTCCTTTGGGTCCCACCGGGCAGGAGGCGCAGGCACAGCCCAACCCAGCAGCCCGACGGCAGAGGTGGCAGGCGGGCAGGCAGCAGCAGCCCGGCCCAGAGTGGGGGCTGCGTTAGGTCTGGCACCTGCTGCGGCTCTGGCCCCAGTGCGTGGTTTGTTCGTTGGGAATCTTGAGGTCATCTGAGTCACCCACGCCAACTCACAGGGCAGGAGAGAGAAGGAGGCAGAGGGAGGGACAGAAGCCAGGCCAGGGGCGGGATGGCCAGGGCTCCGGGCGGCTCAGCGTCTCCCGTGGGCCTCTGTGGGAGGGCTGGGGCCGCATTTATTCACATCCCTGCCCAGCGCTGGCACTTTTTGCGTTTCTGACTTGACTTATTTCATCATTTTATCAGCAAACAGGAGCTGAATTCCAACTCAGCTCTTCTGTGGGTGCCCCAGGGTCTCGGGCAAACACTGGATCTTGCCAAGCGTGGTTTTCTCCTCCACGGGTGTGGAGGGTTGAAGGAGCGTGTGGCTCAGCGAGTAAGAACCAGGCTCAGGGTCAGATGCCGGGGTTCGAGCTGGATCTGCCCCTTGCAGCTCTGCGACCGGGGTCAGGGTGCTGAGCCCGCTCCGCCCTTTGGAACTTGGACCCAGAGCGAGCCTCCGGAGGTAAAGCTCGGAGACCGGCGCTGGCCTTGAGAGTTGGCTGTGACGACCGTGACTACGCGGCCCGCACAGGGTTGAGGTGAAGAATGGACAGAACAGGGAGTGAAAGCACTTCGTAAGCTGCAAAGCCCCACTCAAGTGCAAGTATACTATTATGTGTTTATTGGTAACTATGTAAATGCCCCAAATGTATCTCTATTGGCTGGTGCCAGGCTGCATTTTGGTTGAGTGGAATTTACAAATCCGGTGAGTCAGAGTTCGTATCTAAAAGGATCTTGTTCCTGTGACCTGCTGTCCCCTTCCTGCACTGCTGGGGCAGGAGGGACAACCTTGGAGATCTCAGAGTGTCCAGAGGGATGCTGAGGCCCACAGGGGAAGCGACTTGCCCAAGGTCACACAGTGAGACAGTGTCAAAGCCTCAGGCTATATCTTTGGTTTCCTGGGCCCCAGGCCTGTGTTCTTCCAACCCCTAAAGGTGAGGGCTGATAACTTCAGGGCACTGCTGTGTGGTGGGGCAGGGGCCTGTGACAGGTACAGGAGGTAGAAAGGAGACCAAGAGTCTGTTCAGGAGTGTCCTGTGGGTGTTGGAGGCATTGGCGTTGGGATATGAGATGGCAGGAGGGAGGGAGGGAGGGGCCGGCGGGGTGTCAGGAGGAATCGGTTCAGGCAGGAGGCTGTCCAGTGTGTGGCTGTGTGGGAAGAATGATGAGAAGGGGGGAGGTGGAGGTGGAGGGAGGACGGGAGCCTGGTATGGGAGTGTGCTCGCAGGTGGTAGCCTGCGGTTCTGCGGCTGGCAGGGTTTCCAGGGTGAACGGGGGAGCACCTCCAGCTTTAGATCTGCTGCTGAGTGGCTCCTGATCACATGGGTCACTTTGCTTATGTTCTCCCAATCTTGGGGGTCCTATTTGCCTCTCGGGGGCCTCTCAGGCCTCCCCAGGCCAGGGCTCTGTTCCCTGAGACCTGAAGCTGGGAGCTGTGGGGTTTCCTGGGACAGAATTGCTTCCTCCTGCTCACTGGCTTTAGGAGGAAGAAGGAAGTCAGAGGATGGTGTGGTTTTCCCCCAACTCTTTTTTTAAAATAAATTTTCAATGTTTTTAATTGAATTTATTGGGGCAACATTGATTCATGAAATTATATAGGTTTCAGAGGTACAGTTCTATAATATACTATCTGTATTGTGTATCCGCCCCCCCACGCCGAGTCTCCTCCCATCACCATTTATCCCCCTTACCCACCTGCCCCCTTTCCCTCTGGTCATCAGCACACGTCATCCAGCGCTCGAGGAGCTGACCGATAGGCTGGTCTGGGAGTGAGTGCCCTTGGAGGTGATTTCCTCGGGCTCAGACTCACCGACCTGATCTGCCGTGTGGCTCATTTTTCCCTTTGGAAAAAGGAGAGATGCTGCCTGACTCGCTCCTTTCTGTGCGTTCAGCTTCTCCTTCTGGAAAGCGTCTCAAAGGCACATTTGGATAGAGTTGTCACTCCTCTCTCCATCACAGAGACGGCGGGGCCCGTGTCTCTCTTTGGGGTCTGAGGGATGGGGGAGGGGCTCATCCCAAGATGACTGAAAGGACATCCTGAAGCCCTCAAGAGGCCACTACGACACACAAGACCTGTGAGAGCACGGAGGGGAAGTGTCGTTCTACCTCGGTCAGGAAAGGCCTCCTGGAGGAGGAAGCGTGGAGCCGGGCTGTGAGGGGCAAATCGGATTTCGAGCACTAGATGGGCAGCGAGGGGCAGCGGTGACGGCTGGCGTGCGGCGGTCTGGGGCGTGAACGTGGATTTGTTGACGGAGAGCCTTTGGCGGGAGCCCTGGGTGTGTGGGGACGGTAAAAGAGAAGGCTGGAAGGTAATTCGAGGTTCAAAACGGAGGACCTAGAAGGCTCCTGGGGATAGCTTTGACTACGTTTTGTGGTTTTTGGGGAGCAGTGGAGTCCCAGGGGAAAAGAGCACAGAAGAAATATTTGAAGTAATAATGGTAGGAAAATTTGCAAATTTGATGAAAATCATAAATCCCACAGTTCAGGAATCACACCGATGCAGTGTGAAAAGAGTCACACCAAGGCACATTATAATTAGATTGCCTACTACTAGCAATAAGGAGAAACTCATAAAAAACAACCGGGAAGAAAGAAAAAAGAGGGACAAGGATAAGAATGATGGCAGATGTCTGGTCAGAAATTATCCAAGGAAGAGCACAACAGAACCAAAAAATAAAACTAGTCAATCTAGAAGTCTATATCCAACAAAAGTATAGGTCAGAAAAATGAAGGGAAGAAAAAGACTTTTTTGTAGACAAACTGAAGTTGAGAGAATTCATCGCTAGCAGACCTGCACCGTGGAAAGTGTTCATGAAAGTTTTTGAGGCAGAAGAAAAAGGACTCAACAGAAATGTGGACAGCTCAAAGGGTTGAAGAGACCCCTACATGCTAAATATGTACAAAAATGTGGGTTACTTATTTCTCATTCTTAATCTCTTTAAGACTCTAGAGCAAAAATATGAACAATGTACTCTGGAGTTTATAACATAGAAGCAGAATGTATGACAGCAATAGAACAAGGAAGGGGGGGGAGGCATGAAAGTGTGCTGTTGTAACCTTATGTTACACGTAAAGTAATAACGTTGGAAGCAGACCGTATGAAGTTGAAGTTGTTGGTTATAAATTCCAGAGCAACAGTTAGAAAAGCGTAACGAAGAAGTGTGTCACATAAGCCAATAATGGAGACAAAGTAGAAGGATAAAAAAATCAAAAGATGGCAGGAAAAGGGGGGAAAGTAACAAAGAACAAGTGACACAAATAGAAATCAAGATGATAGTATTAAAGTCAGCCATGTTGTTAATAAATGTAGCGATACTGTGACTTCATTTAATAGGTAGATATTGTCAGATGGATAACAAAGCAAGAGCCAAGTATAAGTTATAAAGAAACCCATTTAACATATGAAGCTGCGGTAGATTAAAAGTAAAAGGGTGGAGCCCTGGCTGGTGTGGCTCAGTGAGTTGGGCATCATCCCACAAACCAAAAGGTCACTGGTTCAATACCCAGTGAGGCCACATGCCTGGGTTTCGGGCCAGGTCCCCTGTTGGGAGCGTGCGAGAGGTAATGGATCGATGTTTCTCTCCATCTCTTTCTTCTTTTCTTCCTCTCTCTCTAAAAATAAATAAATAAAATCTTTAAAAATTGTCATTACCTCCTTTAAAGAAAAGTAAAAGGCTGGAAAAAGATATTTCAGGCAAATGCTGGTCAAAAGGAAGTCGGAGTGGCTGATTACATCAGGACCAGACAGCGCAGACGCGGGAATAAGGAGTGTTAGCAGGGACAGACAGACAGACAGGCTCGCAGAGGAGCTGCCCACCTGGCAGGGGTCCCCGGCCTGCTGGTGGTCCAGGTGAGGGGAATGACAGGAAATTTCAGATTTCCTTGTAAAGAGACTCACTACAGAAAGACTGTAGGGCAAAAAGAAGAAACCAGAAGTTACCCTAAGCCCCCCTCCCTCAGAGGATAACCACCGTTGGCATTTTGGTGGTTCCGCTCCAGCGCTATTTCGCGTCTGTGAAAACGAGATCCGAGTGTGGCTGCCTGCGTCACCCTTTGCTCTTCGTGATTTACCTCGCGCTTACTTCCTCTCGAAGAAACTGAGGGGAGGTGTGCTCACTCACGGGTGGGCCATCAGGGGAGGCCCTGAGGAGGCAGCGCTTTGCTAGGTTTTGAGGGAAGAGGTGGGGGTGACGGAGTGGCCGTGCAGGGGGTACTTCAGGTGGGGGGTGCTCCTCACACTTCGGGGTGCAGGGGTGTGTTTGCCTGGTGCGGCTGAAGCCTCACCACCCACGAGGGCGGCATTTCCGTCCCCCCGCCCTCACTCTGGGCTCTCCCTTCCTCCTCTCGCTAGCCCTCCATTCACTCCTTCCTTCACTCAGCGGTCATCGGGCACCTCCTGTGCACCGTGAGTTTGTCCAGTGCTGGGGACACCATGGTGACCGGAACAGATTTTGTCCCTGCCCTGGTGGAGCGTACAATGTAACAGACAGACACATCTGTTCTACTCAACGGCAAACATTTTTAAGTGTTTAAAAATCGTACGACAAACACGGATTTTTGTGGCACAGAATGCAGCCTCCGCACGCACCGGCACGGTGAGAGGTGAGCCTTCCTGCCCAGGTACTTGAGTGGGAGGACTGACGCCCTCCACGCGTGGACTGTGCCGTGGGCTGCGGTCGGGGGGGGGGCCTGCTGGGTGACTCGGGGGCCATTGGTGTGGCCGACAGGAAGGGTTTACACCAGGGAATTGTGGGAGGTGTTCGGAGAAGTTCATGGGGGCCGGAGTGTGTAGGACCTCGAGGGCGGGAATGGGGGTTTGGACTTTGCCTTTGGGCAGTCAGCTGCTGTGGGGGTGTTTTGAGCAGGGGTGGTACTTACGAAAAGTTTCTTTTGGAAGATTGATGTGGCACCAGGAGGTGCATTGGTGGGACCAGAGTGCCAGCCCTGTGTGGGGTGAGGGTTCGGGCCAGGCGGTGGCAGGAGGAGGAGTGATGAGAAAGAAGACCGGGCGGCATTTGTCGGAAGGAGCGGATGGAGTGGATGGCCAACTGCGGGTGCAGACGGAGCATCAGCGAGGCGGGAAGGACGGGCTGGTGCGGTCCGGGCGTCCGGCAGAGGGTGCTGAGGGTGTACCCGGTGGCGGGTGCTGTTCCAGTCATCTGGGGTGCACAGCCGGGGGGCTGAGGTCCCATCCTGGGCTGGCAGAAATGGACCTTCAGGTCAGGGCCGATCCGAGGAGACCCGGACAAGCTGGGGTATTCCCACCGACCCCCGGCTGCACGAAGAGTCACCTGGGAGGGTTTAACGAAGCCAGTGTCTGTCCCCTGGGGTCACTGTTCTGGGTGCTGCCCGGGCACAGCTCCCAGGCTATTCTAAGGTGCAGCCAGGGTTGGGAACCCCTGAAGGGTGAGGGGGGCACATCTGGGGCGCTGATTCAAGGCAGTTGTGGCTGAAAAACTGAAATTTAGGAGAGGTGGCAGTTTGCCAGGACTTTGAATTTGGGGACCTGAAGCTCTCGATGTGACCTGTGACGAAGATGGTGCCTTGAGAGGATTGGTCCATGGCCCACCAGGCCCCCCCCTCTCATCTCTCTGGCTGTGACCGTGTGTTGCTTTGCCAAGAGCCAGGGAGCAAGAGGAGAAAGGGTTGGGACAATGAGAAGGAAACTTGGAAAAGGACTTTAAAAATCCAAATGGAAAGTCAGGGACCTGGATTAAATGCGGGGCACACGGAACGGCAGTAGCAGACGGCAAACAGTGGACGTGGCTTTTGACTGCTGGAAGAGATGCTGGCCGGACAAGAAGAAAACAGCTAGGAGGTGCTCTGCCTCGGGCTGAGGGTGAGCCAAGGACCGGGAGGTTACGAGGAAAGGAGAGAGAAGAGGTGGATGGAAGCCAAACAGGTAGGCATGGAGAGATGACCTCGACTCCTGAAGTGACTGCACATGTTCGGTTTGGTTTAAAGAACCCGGTAGGTGGAGGATCTTGGCTTTGTCTTAATATTCATCACACCCCCCAGCACAGCGACTGGGGAGCGCAGAGCCCCGGGTCTCCACAGGCCAGGGATGGGGGGTGCCTGGAGACCTCCATTCTTCACTCGCTCCCTGCAGACGCTCAGAGCACCTGCCTCGGAGACACTGACATACAGAAACAGCAACTAAGGACTCAGCACTCGGAGGGCTGAGTCGGAACCCAGGACTGAAAAAAGTCCCGGGTGTCCCTGGGCCAGTCTGAGAGGCTGCAGAGAGGAGGGACGGCCAGGAGAAAGCCCAGATTCAGGGGAAGAGGGAGCCGGGCTGGCGTCTGTGCCGCCGAGAGTCCGCACGACATTTCACTTGCGAAGTTGGAGCCCTCTGAAACGCAGAGGCGGGCGTCTGACACCCCGGGACCCCAGGAGCCCCCTGCTGCACGGGCGCACAGGGACTCGAGGGCTTTGTGTGAGCGGTGGTCTGCCTTCCCCTTCTCCCTGCTAAGTCTGTGTGGTGGTGATGTTTCTGGAACTCTGAAGATTTCTGTCTGCGGATGAATATGCTCTTCTTCCTCTGGGCTGGTGCATTTGTCCTCGAGTTCACATCACAGTCGGTTCGAGAAAGGGTCTGTGCGCTCAGTGCCGCCAGCAGCGTCACCCAGAGGGGAGGAGACCTGCACGGTGGTGGTCCCTCCCACAAGCGCACAGTCATTATTTCTTGCTTTTTCTTCATTTAACATTGGGCATCGGTAGAAATTGGTTTAAATTTCCTTTACTGTCCAGAATCCTTGTGTTAAAATGTATGTGTGAGCCTTGGCTGGGACTTTAAAAAATAATACAAAAATAAAATGTACATATGAAAATCCACAGTTGAGTATGTGCACCCCAAGTTTTACCTACCCCTGTTGGGGGCCTTTGCCACCCTACCCCTGTCCCTCAAAGTCGTTCTGTGCTTCCTCGGTTTCTGCGAGGTTCTGTATCCCTGGTAGATTTGAGCTCTTTGAGGTCCTTTTTTACTCTCCAGGACCAGCATGGGGCCCCCCACTCACTGAGAACTCAGTAGGGTTGAGTTTTACAGAAAAGATCTGAAACCAAGAATGATTAAATATTTTATTTTGCTTTTTATTTTATTTATTTATTTTTAGAGAAGGGAAGGGAGTGAGAAGGAGAGGGAGAGAAACATCAATGTGTGGTTGCCTCTCGAGTGGCCCCTACCGGGGACCTGACCCGCAACCCAGGCATGTGCTCTAGACTGGGAATTGAACCTGTGACCCTTGGGTTTGCAGGCTGGCACTCAATGGTGCATGCAGGAGCCACACCAGCCAGCACTGATTAAATATTTTACAATAGAGTCCTTTCAGTACAATTGGAACAGTTTGGCCTGCAGAGAAGGACCATGGTGACTGGCTAATGGGCTCACATTGAAGAGGAGAAGACCCCCCGGGCTGCGGCCTGGTGTCTCCGCCCCAGGGCACAGCCTCAAGAGGCTGGGGGCGGTGTTGGGTGCGTTTTCTGGGTACTGATCATCGGGGCTAACAGACCCTTGTGAGAATCTGGGGAAAGCAATGGACTCCCCAGAAAAGGGCAAAACAGCATTTTCCCTTCGTTGGAGGGGTTCACCGACTCCCCCACACCTCGCCCGCAGACTGGAGAGTAATTCCCTGGTCCGTGTCCAGTGCTAGATGTGAGCTGTTCGTTCCTGCCTCTCCTCCTTCAGGGAGATGGATCTTCTCCGGTTTTACTCGTCTCTGCCCTGTGATTCGGGGGCCTTCTTTTCATCGTGGGTGCGTTTATCCAGCTACCGTGTCCTCATCCGCAACGAATCTCTGTGGCCTTCTCCTCTTAGCCCGCAAGATCCACCATTGATATAAGTACCTCTGCCCGTTGACCTCTTGGTCCTCAGTTCATTATTCTTCAACACACAGCCGAGGAAAGCTTTCTTGACGACCCCGTCATTGAAGAGGAAGAAGGCGTTGCTCTTGGCGTTTCTCAGCCTCAGGTTAATTGACATTCGGGGCTGAGAATTCTCTTTTTTGTGGGCACTGTGCTGCTGTGCCAGGTCCAGAGCTGGGAATGTGAGGGAGACCTCCGGACCTCAGGGCTTACTGAGTCCTAGCGGGAGAGGTACAGGGTCTGCTTGAGTGTGCTTGGTCAGGTAATTACATGGGTACAGTAGTTTATAGCTTTAATTTGAACACTTCACCTACGATGTCACATGGTGTGCATGAGTGTGATGTCATCATGTTACAGAATGACATGCTTATGATTTTGTAATAAAGAGGGGCGTTATTTGTGCCAGGCCTTGTGTATGCAGCTGCATTGTTGGGGGGGGCAGGTTCTCTCACAGAAGAGAGGTGGGTGTCCCAGGGCCACTGCCCCAGTGTGTCCTTCATCCAGGGTGCTCTGTGGGTGTTTACCATGCCTGCGTCTTTTTGGTCATTTATATCTCAATTTAAATGGCACAGCTTCACGGAGACCTGCCCCGACTGCGTGTAGCAGTCACTGGTTTGCACTTAATGCCGTGTAACAAACCCAAACTCAAGGAATCATGGGCCGGCATTGCCCCCCTTGCATGTCTGGGGCTCAGTGAGGGTGTGGGGCTCCGGGCTGCGGCCTGGGTTTCCTTTGGCCCCGGTGGTCTCTTGTCCTGCCGTCCCCGTGAGCTTCTGGGCGCGCACCGTACTCACGGTGACAGCGGGGAAGTGGGAGGAAGAGCAGAAATCCATGCACACCCTGTGCATTGGACACACACAGCCCAGGCCAGCAGCAGGGAGGACACCTCACTCTCCGTGAGGCCGCGGCAGGCGTGTGGCTGTGCAGTGTCACCTCTGCGGGGGTGAGGACATGGGACCGACGGTTTCCCTGGTGCCCCGGTCTGCAACCGCTAGCTGCCCACTCGATCGTGTTTGCTCTCTTCCTGAGCTCTGATGTGCTCATGGGTGAATTCTTTGTTTCTCACTTGTCTGCTGTTGCCCGAACACCAGCTTCGCGACAGCAGAGACTTTTCCTGCCTATTCACTGCTCGATGCCAAGCACCTGTCTGGCGCAGGGCGACCACTCAATAAATCTTCGAACGAACGAACGAATGAGTGGTTACACTTGGGCAGCCAGGGAGGCATCTTGGAGCTGGGTCCTGAAATTGTAACAACAATGAACACTTCCTGGGGGTGAGTAAGGCCAGGAATGTGCTGTGTGCGTGCGTGACCTGGGTTATGCCAGGGCATCGTCACATCGCGTGGCTCTGCACAGTCAGGGGCAGGGCCAGGGCCGGATGTTCTGGGGGGAGCTGCAGAGCCCATCCTGTGAGAGGACTGGAGGACGGCTGGGGGGAGGGCAGCCTGGTGGGCAGCAGCCAGGTACAAGACGCAGTGGTGACACGAGCCCAGTGGCCAGAGCTGGCGTGTTCCACGTCTCTGGGGGAGCCTCACGTCAGTCTGCAGGATGGTGTCCCTGGGGTGTGAGCACAGGCTGAGAGGCTGTCCTGGCAACCGAGATGACCGTGAGGGACCTCATGCCACGCGTCAGCCTGGCCGGATGTGCATCCTGGAAACTGTCCTTGGTTTGGGAGAGGCGGGACGCTGACCATCTTGTAGCAGAGGCATGCCCAGTCTGTCAGACAAGTAAGCGGCTTCGGGAGGTCTGTCTGTTCTGGACACATCGGGGCGCTGCCCAGCGTGGAAGGCGCGAGTCAGCGGCGCCCGCACCGTGTTGCGTTTGCCCCAGGGCAGCACGAGGGAGTTGCCCTTCCGTCTGCAGACCTCCCGGCCTGCTCAGGTGCTCCAGGTCCTCGATGGATTCTGTGCCACTCCCCACCCCCACTCCTTGGGCTCTGCCCACCTCCGCTGGCCTCCCCATAGCTCAGCCAAGGGGATGGCAGCGTAGGGAAGGAGCCTGGGCTGGTGCATGGGTGCTGCACGTCTCAGCTGGGCAGGAAAGCGCAGTGGACCTGCCCGGCCAGGCTGGCTTCTGATGGTCAGTGCCCTGAGCTGGCGTGGGTTTTTTTAATGTCTCAAAATGAAAACTCCGTGCTTTAGGGAGAAAGGACATAAAAAGAAGGAGACCCAGCTTCCAGTCTCAGCCCCACTGCGGTAGCCATGGGCTCGTACACTGATTTCTCTGGGCTTCTGGCCTCTTCTGCAAGACGAGACTAAGACAGCTTGGCTTGTTGTGACAAATAAGATAATAAATATGAAGCCTCTTGAAAAGCCTCATTGAAGTATTACTATTGGTACTAATTTGCCTTCTCCCCTCTGGAGGAAGAGAAAGAAAAAATCTCTAGGAATGTTTTGTCCAAGCCCTGAGCCAGACTGACAGTCTCCCTTTTAACCTTTTGGGCTCAGCCGTCAGGGTCGCTGAGAGGATGAGGCAGCCACGGCTCTGAGCGGTGACGTGACCCGCTGCAGGCCACACGGCCTGCTGGCAGTGTGCGCGGTCTCTGTGACCGCACAGCCTGGCCGTGTTCACCACCAGGACGCCCCCTGAGGGTCTCCCTGGTGGGGGCCACTGCGTGGTGGTCGCCGGAGGCTCGGCCCAGGGAGGCTCACTGCCTGCTTGGGGTGCCGTCTCCCTGTGGCTTCATGCGCTGTAGCACCTTGGAGATTTTTTCCAAAACATCTAAGTTTGTTTTCGTGAACAGAGACGTCAGCATGGCCTTCCCCCAGCAGCAGAGCGTCACGAGGTCTCTGAGGGCGGCCAACACCGACTCTGACGCCCCAGGGCCGCGCTCTCTCCCTCGGTTGCTTCTCCCTGGTTCTGGAGTGTTCTGGAATCTGCAGGCTGGAATGCGGCTATGTAGGGAGAGGTCAGCCTGGGCACTTGAGCCGCCAGCCTGTCCCCGGTGGGTGGGTGACTGCCCTCTTGAAGCCCTGCTTGGAGCGGCCCCTGTCCCCGTGGGCTGTAGCAACCGGGCAGGATCTGGTGATTCAGCCGATTCTGAGAGGAAGAATTTTGTAAAGGAATTTTCTCACGGTTGCGTGGCTGAGCCTGGGGTATTAAAAATACTTTTTCTGGCTGTTGTGGGTTAGATGAAGCTTGAATCTGAATGTTTATCCACTTGGGAGATTTGTTCATTTTATTCATTATTTTAAAAGTCTTGTGTTAAAAGTTTTTTTTTGTTTTGTAGTAAGACTGCTTGCTGCCCAGTCGGAAGGAGGCCTCGGGGGTAAGAAGAGGGGACCTCGGAGGCAACCCGGAGCAGGGCTTCTCTGCCTTGTGGGCACAGGGCGGCCACCCCGAGTTTGAAGTCCTGGTTGGCACCAGGAGCCCCTCCGCTCACCCCCGAGCCTTCCTCCCCAGGGCTGGCCCCTGCGTCCTGGCCAGAGGTCTCCTTGGCTTGGCAGCGTCGCCCCGTGTGATTCGGGCCTTGGACTTGGCGGCGGAGGATGGCCAAGTTTAGATATTTGGGGGAGCTCTAAGGAACCCAAGGTGTGAGGGCTCCTGAGAGAAATGTCTAGAAACAGGTGAGCTCACTTGGGAGGCTGGGAAGGAGTTCTCCGGCGTGGGTGGGGCCTGCGAGACCCGTGTCCCCCTCCAGTGTGGCCCACATGCAGCCTTTTGCCTCCATGTCCCTGTAGCCGAGCGTGCAGCTGGGGAGGGAGGAGGACTCTGTGACTCAGCTGCGCAGGGGACAGCAGGCAGCGTGGCCCTCTGGCCAACCTGGGAACTCACCCACCCCCCCTCCCTCCAGCCTTCTTCCCCTGGCTGCTCTGCGCCAGCTCGCCCCCTGTTCCGACCTTTGCCCTCAGAGGTGAGGCCTGACGAGGACCAGACAGTGTCAAGCCTGCAGGAAGCTTTGCACTGAGTCAGTCCTGCCTTGGCTCCTCCGTGATGAAACTGGCACTCAGGGTGTTTGACTTGGCGGGTCCCCGGCTAGCGGGGGGCAGCGCCACAGTCCAGGCCTCTCTTGTGCTGCCCGCATGTACGGGAGCAAAGTGGATTTGGGTTCTGAATGTGCACCAGCCAATGAAAGGATACTGTTCTGCTCAGATGAGCCCCAGGCATGAACCAAACCCGACTGTGGGTGGTGTTTGGTGTGAAACTTTCCGCCATCCTTGCGCCCTGGAGGTGTGCTCAGCAGGTTTGGGTTTCTGAGGTGGACGCTCAGGAGGTCGTGACAACAGCCATTCCTGACATGGGCTCAGCACCCCACATTTGACAAGCCAGTCCCGTCGTCCCCCTGGGCGGCCAGCCAGACCTGTCTGTGGAGGGCGGGAAGACCCCTGAGCTCAGAGCTCTGTGCCCGGCCTAGCTGGACATCACAGGCTGGTTGTGGGCAGGGTCAAGGTCAGGGTCAGTGAGCCTGCCCAGTGTGGAGCCCCTGGTTCTGGGCTGCTGACACTGGTGGCTGTGCCATCTGGACCTGTGGCTCCTCTGGGTGCAGCGTCTCACTTGCCCTCCAGGACCTGAAGCCCCGTAAGCCTGGGACACTGAGCCCAGTGGCTGCTGTACCTGGACCCCATGTGGGCTTTGGCAGAGTACCATGCGGGTTCCTGGGGGGCAGCCTGAACTTGTCGACCAGCTTCTTCCACCGTGAACTTGGGGGTAGGCAGCTTGCCCAGGCCCACAGCCCCCGTAGGAGGGTGGCCTCGGGGCCAGACTGGCTTTGGGACCCAATGTGACCTGTGGTTTGCGGTGACTCACTGGATATAAATCAGCCGCTCTTTAGATGATCAGGTGTTGAAGGGGTGACCCTAGGCCATGCTGATACTGACCACTCGGATGGGGGTGGGCTGTGATGCCCCACAGAAGGGGCAGAGATTTGAAATCACCCACTTGCCCCACGAATGGTGCAAGCGATCAGGGCGGCCCAGGCCCAAGACTCGAACAGGCTGTCAGTCACTGGAACCAGCTTCCTTGAAGCTGTGAGACCACCACCTGCTGACTTGATGTTCAGCCCACCTTCCTACTCAGTAACTCATTACTCAGGGGGCCTTTGTCAGTGCCCCCTGGGCTCAGCCCTGGGGGCCAGGTCAGACCTGCAGGAACTTGGTAGTGGGGGTGGTGGGTCCTCAGGTGTGGGCGTTGATTAACCCTGATGAAATGTAAAAACAGTCAGAGGGGACACAGTGTGACCACAGTTACCCAGAATTTAACATCGGAATTCACCTCCCCTTCACGCCTCGGTCTGGGAGAAGTGGGAGGAACTAGAACCTCATCCAGCCCCAACGGAGGCCCGGTCAGGGTCCAGGGCTGGAGTGGGCAGTGGCCTGTGCCAGGAAATCAGGTGTGGTTTGGATGTAAGGTCCGTGTCCAAGGTCACCTCCAGCAGGAGGGATCAGATCTGCAGCGCCAACAGCCTGCTGGCGTGGGCAGCGGGGGTGCGGCAGACAGGGAGGGGAGCCTGTAGGGGCACGGCACAGAGGGATGGGCTCTCTGTGCCAGTGCCCTGAGCTCCTGGGACAAATGTCAGGCCCACAACCCCCCCCCCCCCACTTCCTGAGCTTCAGTTCCTCATGGGACCTGGCTTCTAGTCCTGGCCACCCCTCTCCTGAGGATGCATGTGAACCCCAGGAACCTGTGAACCAGTGGCAGTGTGTAGGGTAGCATGTGACTCCTGAACCAGCCCAGGACCTCCTCCCGTCTCCTGTGACATTCCCCACGACCCTCGGCTTTTAGGGTGACACTCCCCGCCCAGCTGGTGGACCTGGGCTTCCTTCCCTCTCCTCCCCAGCTAATCCGCACCCAAGCACACCTGAGAAGAAGCGCTCAGTCAGGGGTGCTTGAGCAAGTGAGTGACTGCATGCATGGGTAGCAGAGGGACCGCTCAGGCCTCACAGGCAGGTGGGATCGGCCAGCTTAGCTGCAGTGTGACGCAGGAGGGGAGAGCAGCGGCCCCCAGCGAGCCTTCTAAGCCTGGAGCCACACGGTGGGTTAGGCCATGGTGGGGAGGGTGCTGCAGCGACCTAACTGTCCCATGGAAATCAGAGGCTCTGCGGGGCCCTCTGTGGACGCTGGGCAGCTTGGGGTACGATTTAAGTCGCCGCCCCTCCATCTCCCTCGTCCCCCTCTCCCGGAGACGTGCCCTCACCACTGTCCTTTCCTCTCCTCCTCGGGGCACAGATCCTGGCCAACGTCTTCCTCTACCTGTGCGCCATCGTCGTGGGCATCATGTCCTACTACATGGCAGACCGCAAGCACCGCAAGGCCTTCCTGGAGGCCCACCAGTCGCTGGAGGTGAAGATGAACCTGGAGGAGCAGAGCCAGCAGCAGGTGAGGCTCTGTGGGGCGGCCTGGGGTAGGGGACTGGTGGGGAGGGAGTGGGCCCACTGGGTAGCCGAAGCCACGGTCATCCGTCAAGGTCAGATGTCCGCTGCCTGACTTGTCCCATGGGCCCCTTGCCCTAGGAGGGCTCCTCCCAACTTCAGGGAGCTTCTCTGGTTGGAAACTCACTCCTGCTTCTCCTTCTCTGAGCTTGACCTAAGCCTCCCTCTTCCCCTTTTCCTGCCTTTTTTTTTTTTAAATCCTGTAATTTAAAACTTCTCTTTTTAAAGAAATACATCACCCCCAGCAGCCACCTTTCCCAGGTGAAAACGTTCTGTACACCTGAATGCCCTTGCTCCACGGGCATGCTTGTGTTAGTCCCCCTCGCCTCCCTCTGTCGCTGTTTCAAGGTCAAGGGCAGATTCACACTCACACCTACTGTGCGTACAGAGCCGCTGTCCCAAGGCGGGGACCCATCCCCCGGTCCCAGGGCCCTTCTGAGTGAAGTCCCATCAGCCCAGGACGCTGTGTCCTGCGTGCTCAGGGCAGCCTCCCCACTTTCTTTTCCCTCCAAGTCGTTTTTCATGGAGTAGAACCAGCCCCATCTCCCGGGACCCCAATGTTTACATTTTTCTGTCGCGAGAAGTGCCCGCCATCCCGCTGTTTGTTTACTGGCTGGACTCCCGCTGCCGGGTTCACCGCAGAGCCTCCCAGTTCTCCTGTGACTCGTCTTTCCCATGGTGTTTGGTCTGGAGTCATCTCAGATGCTTTCTGAAGGTCCCCAGAAATGACACCCACCAACTTCCTGTTATCCATAGGTTACTTCCCCTTCACACGCAAATGCAGTGAGTGGAACATGTATGATTCCCTGCTCTGGGGACTGTGTCATTATGTGTCCACGTGGTGCTGTGTGCTCTGGGCTCACGACATTGCCGTTCCCACAGGCCCTGCCGCTCAGGTGGACAGGGCTGCAGTTTCGGGGTCACTCTGGCCCCCTGCCGGTGGGGGGCCGTTGGTGGGCCTCACCTTCCTTGTCTGGACAGTGCTCTCTGAAGGTTCACACTGATTTAGTCAGCGGATGGGCCCCGGCTTCCTCTGTCCTGGGGATGTGTTTTTCTCCCTGTTTACCGGTGAGATCTGGAAGCTTCTGAGCTGGGCCTCAGACTCATTTCTTCCCGAAGGCGGGTTCTAGAAGGGGACTGGCCTCCATTGTGACAAAGGGCCAGGCCTGGCTCACCGTGCTTGGCCCTGTGGCCTGCGGCTACTCTGAGCTTGACCTAAACCTCCCTCTTCTCCTTTTCCTGCCTTTTTTTTTTTTTTTGGTCCTTTAATTTAAAACTCCTCTGTTCAAAGGAATGCGTCACCCCAGCAGCTCCCTGCTCCTGCTGGACCACGGTGGCCAGACGCCCTGCTGCCCCTCACAGTGGGTGCGTTTGCTTTCCTCTGGTTGCTGCCACAGCTTCCTCTTCATCTTCGTGTTTTAGCAGTTTGATGACAACAGGCCGAGGCGTTTTCTTTGTAGTCACTCTGCCTGGTATTTGAAGAGCTCAAACTGATGGCTCGATGATTTCATCAGTTGTGAAAGTGTTCAGCCAGTAGCTTTTGCTGCTTCTGTCCCATCCTTTCCTTTTTTTCTGGGACCCTAGACAGCCTTATTAGACATTTTTACCGTGTTTCATAAATCTTTGTTTTTTTCCCTGCTGCCAAGACTTAAGTGTAATTAAAGAATCCCACTTTACTGTGTCCCTTGGAAGGTGTTCGTCGGCTTCTGGTTTCCATTCAGCCTTGTCTCTTGTTTCCATCTGATCTCATACTATGGGTGCATTCCTCTGGGTTCTTTACACTGAAAAAAAAAAAAAATGCATGTCACCACTTGGCTAAGCCAGGAGTTTTCTTGTTTTTTGTTTTTAATATAGTCTGTGTGCAGTTTTCAGCGTTTCTGCCTGTGCCAGCCTTGTCTGACTCATGATGTATAATCCTGACACCTTCCATCACACTGAACAGTGCTGGGTGGGGCCCCCTGCATCTCACCCTGGGTCTGCTCGTCCCTAAATAGATGGAGGATGAGTTATCCCCCCCTCAGAGCCTTACTCTTCTCATCCACAAGGTTGGGGTGTGGATACTGCAAAGTGGAAGTACCGTTACTCGGTGTGCAGGGTTCCGAGTCCAGTGAGACACACAGGCAGAAGCCCTTTGTCACCCATGGAGCACGGACACGGTGATGGTCAGGCTGCAGTTCCCCGGCCATCTCGTCCACGTTCTAGTGCCTCGTGCCCTGTGCTTCCTCCAGGCAGGGTCAGTGCAGGGAACTGGGGCCTGACAGAGGGGGCCACCCTCTGTGGCTCCCAAACACCGTGGGGAAGCCCAGGTCACCTGCAGTCTGCCCAGGGCTGCAGCGGAGCAGACACTGGCCCTGGGAATGACAGGTCCAGGGAGGCAAAAGGGAGGTGTGGGGGAGGGACACAGACCCACATTCGCAGGCCCAGCTGGGCCCCTACGGGTGCCCTACATGTCCATTAAGTACAATGACTTCATCTAGCCAGCTCTAGCTTGTGTGTGACCTCAGGCTAGTTCCTGTGCTTATTTGGGCCTCAGTTTCCCTATGTGTAAAGTGTAGATGATAATAAAACCGTTGGGTAAAATGGATAATATGTGTAAGACCCTTTAAAAATGAGAAAAGCTGTGCCCTGGCTGGTGTAGCTCAGTGGATTGAGCGCGGGCCTGTGAACCAAAGGATCGAGGTTCAATTCCCAGTCAGGGCACATGCCTGGGTTGCAGGCCAGTTCCCAGCAGGGGGTGCACGAAAGGGAACCATACATTGATATTTCTCTCCCTCTCTCCTTCCCTTCCCCTTTAAAGATAAATAAATAAAATCTTAAAAACAAAACAAACAAAAAAACCCACCAAAACGAGAGAAGCTCTGTTACCATTGGGAAGGGTGGAATTCTCCCCCGACCCTGTCAGTTTCGATTTGCTCATATTTTCCTTAGGACCTTCGTGACTGTGTCCACAAGAGAGATTTTCCTACCACTTTAGCTTTCTTTTGGTGACCTTGACAGGGTTGAGGATTGTGGTTAAGCCAGACTTATGAAATAGATTGAGATGAATTTCTTCTCTCTAGTCCCTGTAAGAGTTTGAGGGAGATTGGGCTCTTCCTTAAATATTCAGAAGCATTCACTAGTGAAACCCTATGGGTCTTGAGTTCTCTTTATGAGAACAGTCAATTTCCTTCACAGATACAAGATTTTTATAGTTCTCTTTACGTGTTGGAAAGTTGTTTTTTCAGGAACTTGTCCATTTTGTCAGATATAGAACTCTTGGTTGTTGGATTTTTACTTCCCACCCTTTGAAGGTGTCATTCCATCGTCCTGCGGCTCCCATCATTTCTGTTGGAATACCAGCTGTCAGATGCACTGCTGCCCCTTTTAAAGTAATTGCATGTTTTTTCCTCTGATTACTTTCACAACTTTCTCTTTGGCTTTTAGCGATTTTACAATGATGGGCCCAGGAGTTTTCTTTGTAGCTATTCTGCTTGTAATTCAAAGAGCTTCTTGGATTGATGGTTCAATGACTTTCATCAGTTTTGCAAATTTTCAGCAGTAGCTTTTTGTTGCTTCTGTCTCACTCTCTCCCTTCCTTTTAGGACTCTAGACATCTTTTTTGACATTTTTACCATGTTCCATAAATCCTTTTCCCCTGCATCTTCCTTTTTCTAAAGTTGCTGTGCGTCACATAGAACTTTTTACTGACTTCACTTCCAGTTTGCTAATCCTCTCTTCTGCTTTGTCAGATCAATGGTTGAGCTCCAATTCACATCAATGGTAGAATCTCTAATTTCCGTTATTGTGTTTTTTCGTTATTCTAGAATATCCATTTGATTTTCTTTTTAAAAAAATATTTTATTTATTTATTTTTAGACAGGAGTAGGGAGGGAGAAAGACAGGGGGAAAAACATCAATGTGTGGTTGCCTCTCACACGCCCCCTGCTGGGGACCTGGCCCGCAACCCAGGCATGTGCTCTGACTGGGAATCCAACTAGCGACCCTTTAGTTCGCAGGTTGGTGCTCAATCCACTGAGCCACACCTGCCAGGGCTGATTTTCTTTTTCAATTAATAGATTATTTTTTGTTGTGTTTTCTCCATTACCATTTAACCCCTGTACCCTCCCTCTTCCACCTCCACCCACCGCCCTCCCTACCACACTCATTTGACTTTAACGAGTTCTCTGGTTATGTTCTCCATTTTGTCATTGATTTTGGGGAAATATTAAGCATTTAGTTATTTCTCACCTTCTTGCTGTGATGTTGGCACTTTGTCACTCTGGTCTTTATTCTTCTGAAAAATTGGGATTAAAAATATTGCCATTGTTGTGCCGATGTTTGGGAACCACATGAAGCAAGGACTCTGGGTCCGGAAACCATGAAGCCTTCAATGCTATCAGCTGTGGTCACACTGGCCTCTGGGGACACTAGCTGCTGGGAGGGGCCGAGAGGTCAGCTGGGACCTGGTTCAGGGGCCAGTGTGCCTCCTCCATGATGCCAGCTGAGACATGAGCCACTGCCACCCCGGGCGCTGGGACTGACACCTCAGGTGGCGTCGGTTCAGGATGGTTTTACGCCCCAGGAAGGTCAGCTGGTGGGTCGTCGGAGCCGAGCAGGCTGGGAGCAGAGGACGCACAGTCCCGCTTCACACCCCTCCTGAAAACGGGCCTCGTGGGAGTGAGAATGAGGTGACGGACGTGAAGACACTTTGGAAAGGGCTGTAGCAGGCCCCAGCAGGAGGGGCGACAGAGCTGGTTTGGACGCGGCTCCTGCTGGAGGAGCCCTTGAGGCTGGTGCCCCCCCAGGCCCCCCGCACTCACAGTGCTCACGTGCCTTACATAAAGAGCATTCCCAACTGGAAACGAAGTTCTCAGTGTGTCCTTTGTAGAGAAGCCTCCTTTCAGAATGCGGTTCTCAGGTTCGCGTCTCACCAGTTGCTGTGTTGGTGAGTTTTATCTTGCTTTCTGCACTGCTGTGGGGGGAAGCCCAGTGTGCTCGCAGAGGAAGGCCTGCCCGGAGGCTGGCGGCCTCCAGCAGGACAGCCTCCCCTCCAGGCCTCGGCCCCTCAGCTAGACAGTGAAGCGGGGGTCGAGCTGGTGTCAGGGGTCCCATCCTGGTTCCTCTGATTCCATTCCCTTTGTTTTTGTCACCTGAGAGGTTGTGCTGCCCTTTGGGAAAGTGGCCAAGCCGCTTCGAATAGCAGGCAAGTCCCGGATGGGTGGCCCACCGGCCCTTGTCCCCTGGGGCGGGGGTGCGGGGAGCAGCTCTGGGCCTTTGTGCCCAGGAGCCCCTCTGCTTTGTCGACAGGGTGGGCGTGTCCATCTCGTCAAAGGGCACATCGCGGTGAGGGCATGTGGGTGATGGAGAGAAGTGGGACGGGTCTCGGACCCCCAAGGGCTCGGCTGCCCAACCTCTGGGGCTCAGCCCTTCCTTGGTGGGGCGGGGGGGGGCACTCGCCCCTCAGAGGCCCTGATGGATCTAAAGCTACATGTGTGAGGCCCTGGTGGGCAGGGGCCCTCTGCCTCAGCTGGGCATCTGTCCAGGTCTAGGTGGTCCGATGGCATTTAGCTGTGACACGGGGCTGCCAAGGTGGACTTCAGGTCCTTCTCAGCTCCCGCGGCTCCTCGGGTGTGTTAGGGTGGAGCAGGAGGCCCGGAGGAAGGAGCTGGAATTGTTTTCCTTTATTCCATGTGAGTGTGTTCCACAGTTGAGTTGGGGACCTTGAGGGTTGCTAAGCATCTCGCCTGCCACCTGGCAACAGCAGGCACCCAGGAAACCCACCCGGTGCACACCTGGCACCAGGTCCCAGCCACAGAACTGTCAGCCCCTCTGGGTCACACGTGCAGAGCTGCTTCCCAGGGAGTGGGACCTCGTTGAAGGAGGACATGAGCGAGGACGGAGGGGCAATGGGGGTGTCGGCAAGGCCTGCACTTCCTTCAGACCAGGCTGGGCAAGGTCATCCAGCCTTGTTCTCATTCAGGGAAGGGGGGGTGACCTCGGCCCCCACCCTCCCTGGGGGAGGAGGCCATGGCCAGATGGGGGGCAGAGCTCAGGGCTGACTGTGCAGGGTCCTAGGCCAGACCATCATTGGCCGTTACTGAGTCCCCAGTGGGGACTAGTGGGCCAAGTCCTCTTCACCCTCAGTGTCCCGGAGGATGGGGTGAGGGGGACACTGGGTTGCTGTCTGTTTGACTCCTGGGGGGGTGGGGCACGTGTGACGGAACAGCCACTCCACTCTGCCTCCCCTGTTTGAGCCGTGCCCAGGGCCACCTCTGACCAGGGGTGGCATTTCTTTGTGCTGGAGTCTTTCCCTGGGGGAGGGAACCGCCCTTGAGCCGGTCTCAGGGAAGAGCCAGCTGGTGGCCGTGAGAGTGGGACTCGTGTCCTGGGACCCCCAGAGCTCGGGACTCTGGCATGCTGTCGCTTCGTGGCCTCAGCTTGGGTTTCTTGTCTTTCCAAGGGCCTGACCTCTGCCCACCGAGCCTGCCTCACTGACCTCTCCCGGGCCTTGTGCTGTGAGGATGAGGTGGAGAGCAGTCTCGCCCTCGGACCCTGGTCTCCGAGAGGTTGTTATGGGAGAGGGGAGTCGGAAGGGAGAGAGAGATGGGAGCCAGCTCACTTCTGGTCTGGTGCTGGGCTTCTGGTGCCAGCTCGCAGTTGCCCTGGCGACGGTGAGGTTGGGGCTGTCCTGGGGAGCCAGCGAGGCAGGAAGAGGAGGCTGGAGTGGGAGGAGGGTGCCCCCCCCCCCCCCCCGCCCCGCTCCACCGCAGCTCTGCCTCATACTCGCCTCTTATTGTTGCGTGGTGGCCTGGGCAGGGCACTGTTGCAGAGAGCAGACCCCCGCCCCGCCCTGCCCCGCCCTGGACGAGAACCACAGAGGGACCCCTGACCCCCCAACAGCAGCCTTGAAAGATACTTGCTGTCTTCCTCACAGAACCAGCCACAGATACAGCTAGTCTTTTAGTTTTTATTCTAGCCTTGGTTGGAGAAAAGCCAGAAGGTGAATGTCTCATGGTGTGAAGTAGGAATTAGCGCTTCCCTTGGTTCTGATCCTCACCTCTCAGATTTCAAGGAAAGTTCTTCACTCGGACATTCTGGGACTTAGCGAAGATGCAGGTAGACAATGAGCCTGCAGGGGGACGTTTGCTGTGTCGGCGGACGCGGGCGCCCTGGCCCTGGCAGCGAGCAGGCGGCTAGTGCACGGGCTGTGCGGCTTTGCGCTGGGGCCCTGGCCCTTGTTGGGGGGCCTTCAGCCACACTGTTCTCTCCAGGCAGCTGCGGAGTCCACTGTCTGTGACCATGGGGCCAGGGTTCCGACACAGCCCCTGGCTTGTAAGAGTGAAGGTGTGTTTAGGGGTAGTTTATTGAACTCTTACTCTGTGCCCAGCTCTGGGCTGAGGTTTTCCTGGGAATCTCATTTAATCATCACAGCAAAACCAGCAGGGGAGCTGGCACTCCCTCCCTCTGGGTGCGGGCTCCTGTTCGCGAGCTCTGACTGGGAGAACCCGGTGAGCCACGCCTGGACTCTGGGTGTCTGTTTTGTTTGACCAGCTCAGAGCCTTAAAAATTCCTAATACTTAAAAAAAAAAAAAAATTTGGACATTCTAGCCCTGGCTGATGTGGCTTAGTGGATAGAACACTGGCCTGCAAATTGAAAGGTCATGGGTTCGATTCCCACTCAGGGCACAGGCCTGGGTTGCGGGCCAGGTCCCCAGTAGGGGGCGTGTGAGAGGCAGCTAGTCAATGTATCTCTCACACATCAGTGTTTTTCTCCCTCTCTCCCTCCCTTCACCTCTCTCTAAACGTAAATAAATAAAATCATTAAAAACAACAACAACACTCAGCCCTGACTGGTGTGGTTCAGTTGGTTGGGCGTCGTCCTGCAAAGCAAAAGGTCACCGGTTCAATTCCCAGTCAGGGCACACACCTGGGTCTTGGGTTCAGCCTCCAATAGTTGAAGTGCATGTGAGAGGCGGTGGATTAATAGTTCTCTCCCTCTCTTTCTTCCTCCCTTCCCCTCTTTCTAAAAAAAAAAATAAAATCTTTAAAACATTAAAAAAATTTGGACAGTCTATATAAAATCTTGTATTTCTGACTGCCTGGAAAATGGAAAGACCTGGCTTCACAGGGCCCAGAGGAAGGTTGCATCCACATCCTAGCTCAGCCTTTTACTTGCCACATGACCTTGAGCCAATTCCTTATGCCCTTTGAGTCCCAGTTTCTTTGTCAGAGTAAGATTGTCAGCGTCTGAGAGCCTTTATGCCGCGGTATTTGGGGGGCTCTCTTCTCGGCATGGGGTCACAGCTGTGAGCGAGCAGCACAGGTCCTCGTGGGGGGGATGGACACCGCAGATGAGGATGCGCTGTGTTAGGAGGCAGGAAGGGCGAAGCGGGGGAAGGGGCATGGGGCGTACTGGTGTGAAGGGAGGTCGCTGTTGATATCACGTGGCCAGAGAAGGCCTCTGATAAGGCGAGATTTGAGGAAGACCTGAAGGCAGCAAGGGTGCAAGCCGTGCAGCGTTCAGAGAGATGAGCAGTACGTGCAAAGGCCCTGGGGTGTGATTGCAGGACAACAAGGTGGCCAGTGCAGGGGAGCAGAGGTACGGGATGAGCGAGAGAGGCGAAGCGGAGCAGTGATGGCGGCCCGACCCTGCAGCGCCCTGCGAGGACCTTGCTTCTCCCCTGTAGGAGATGGGAGACTTCGGAGGGTTGTAGTTTTTAAATGGGTCGGTCTGGCTGCTGGGGGAGGGAAGACAGCAGTGGAAGCAGGGAGACCAGCGAGAAGCTGTGCAGTAACAGAGAGAGGGCAGTGGCTCAGGCCACGATGGAGGGGGTGACGGGGGAGGAGGAGCCTGGATATGGTTTGAAGGCAGAGCCAGCGGGACTTACTGCCGGGCGGACCGGAGCTTGTTTTGTGTGCCTGCCTGACAGGAGGGCGGGCCTGTGTCTGGTGTGCAGACCTCCCACACTGCCCCCCATGAGGCTGTGTGCCCCTCCCTGCAGGACAGCTCCTGGAGCAGCACGCCGGGGAACTCAGTGAAAGCTGGCGACCGCAGGTGCACGCTGACTGCTTCCGCCCAAGGGTGACAGATGATGTCACTAGCAGGGCCACACGGGAGTCCCAGCCCTGTCCCACCCTCTCTTCTGCCCCCAGGGCCTTCCCAGAAGCCAGCGACAGGTGCGCAGAGAGAAGCACCCAGTAGAAATGCCAGTTTCCGTAGCAGCAGCCTCAGCTTGTCAGCCAGTTTCCTCTGTCCTGGCAGACATGGTGGGGAGTATGGGGGGATGTACCCAAAGTGGCCAAAGCACGGGGCAGTAGAGCCCAGAGGATCTGGCTGGGGCCACACAGGATAAGCCACAATCCTGTGCCCCTGTTAAACACACAGCTGGGGAGAGGTCGGTGGGTGCAGAATGCAGGGAGGGTGTGAACGGGCAGAGGAAGGAGAGACAGTCAGTGGCCGAGCTGCGGAGACTCTTTGAGGCATGTTTGGAGCTGGATTTAAAAAGAATGTGATGCATGTGGATTCTCGGGTGGTTTTTCAAGATGAGAGGGCGCCTGGCAAATGTGTGGTGGGAAGAACAGAGGGAGAGGCGGAGGTGGGCTGAGTGAGGATGGGGGTGGAGGTGGTAGGTGATGGAGACTGATGCCGTGGTGACAAAGTCCTCATCGGAGGACTGTCCTCCGTCCCTCAGGTGGGGAAGGACAGGGGTCAGGGACCCACCAGAAACTGGTCTGGGGCTGGGCTGGTGTGGGGGCAGTGTGGGGTGGGTGGAGAGTAAGGTAGTAGCCTTTGGAAACAGCTCTGGCAAGATTTACCGTCCCACGGGGCCGAGGCAGAGGGAGTGAAGCCAAACCACCCTGGCCTCGCGGG